>OY744517.1:102574773-102612273 GCA_963556195.1 Sepiola atlantica | reverse complement strand
ACATTTCAAGACTCATATTTCTAATCGTGTAAACTTTATGTGTTATACAGTTTCCTTGATAGCACTATGTTTTTGGTAGATGTTAAATATATTGGCATCTGGGCTCTTCTACATATAAACTCCAAACATAACATAATGAGGTAATTTTTGTTTGCGATATTAATTGATTAATTAAGTTAAATTATGGAATAACTAAGTGAATTAAATATTTTACTTTTCGAATCGGAGGGCGTGCCCGTATTATTCCCATTTAAAATCCTTTAAAATATTCCAAAGAAACTGAAATTTGGGGAATATTTATTAATTGATGTCTAATATATATTGTTAGAATTTCACGAAAATCGGAGGTATCTGAATTTTGAACGTTCTTTGCATGAAACTAAACAAATACACCCCATACGCCTAAGAACTATGTCACAAAATTCATAATGATTGGGAACAACCTCGAATTTTGAACTTAAAATATTTAAGCTTAGCTTTGAATTTGATCCATACTTATTAGATATTTACTGAGCAAATCACAATGGATTTGAATTTCTCTTTAAGCTTACTAGGAATTTTCTAGAATCAAAATGATGTAATCGATTTTGATCAAAAATTGGAATACGGCTTCTAGACATAAGGTTTAGTAGCATTATATCTTGTAAACAAAAGTCATAATTACTGGAAACAACCTCTAATTTGAAAATTAAAATATTTAAGCTGTCTACTTTAAAATTATAACCTATCATGAAAGGATTGATGCTCGATATACGAGAAAGATCAGCTACTCTGTAATCCTCTGAAAAGCCCTGGTTTAAGGAAGGAAAAATAAATCTCTTGCTTTGAACAACTGAAAACGTAATAGATTTTGTATTTGTACAATCTTCATTCTCATCTTTAATTCTCTCTCTCTCTCTCTCCCTTAGAAAAAGTCTACGCGGATCGACAAACGTTTCGACACTTACACGCCTCGTTCAGGACTCTGGGGTGATTTAAGAAGTTAACACAAAAATTATTACAAAGAAAGCAGACAGGAAAAAAAAGTGGGTGCCAAGAGACAGTTAATCTCATGAAGCATGTAATCTAAATCAACAAATTTACAAAGCTGATGCACGATTTAACATTCACAGAAGACCTTCCTATCCCTAACCCACTCCCTCCCCAACCTTTCAATCGCCCAGCCAACACGCATGTTTTATTTTAATATATATATATATATATATATATATATATATATATATATATATATATATATATGTATGTGTATGTATATATATGTATGTGTATATATATATTATATATATATATGTATATATATATATATATACATAAGTATATATATACATATGTATATATATACTTATGTATATATATATGTATATATATACATAAGTATATATATACATATGTATATATATACATATGTATATATATATATATATATATATATATATATATATATATATATATATATATATATATATATATATATATATGAAGAATACAAAAAGAGAACAAAAGTTAAACACAGGAAAACACATCAAAAACAAGAGATTTACCGGTTTTCTTCGGACCCTTGAACGTCTTCTGAAGACATTCGTTGATCCGAATGAAATCGGTAAATCTTTCGTTTCTGATATTTTTTCCTGTGTTTCATTTGGTTTTCTATTTTGTCTTTTTCATACATTATGTCTCCACGGCATTTCATTTCATGATATATCGTGTATTTTATCCGCATATATATATATATATATATATATATATATATATATATATATATGGAGGATACTAACAATCGCATAGCGCTCACTATCGATTCAAGAGGGTATGTTGATCTAACGATCTTGTTCTGGTCTATTATTTTATCGGATAATCTGACACATATCTTGTACGCAATGGTTTCGGGTAATATTGGCTAACACGTGTTCGTTTGTTTAAAGGTCGACCTTCTGCGCATTCGGCTGCTGTCGTAACCACTGGTCTGAGCGTACCAGTTACGACGCCGTTCAGCCATATTGTTTTGGCTTAGAAAGAAAAGGAAAGAAAATTATTGCCTCTTCTTCTTCTTCTTCTTCTTCTTCTTCTTCTTCTTCTTCTTCTTCTTCTTCTTCTTCATCTTCTTTTTACTTTTAATGATGTTAGGAAACTTTTGTACACGACACTACGACACGTAATTGTTGAAAACCTACCTTTGTCAGGTAATACTTAGTATAAATATATTTTGACAACGTCTGTATAGGAAGCAGCCGCTCAACCGACTACCTTTGATGTGAGACAGACAGACGCGGGTAGCCCTTGGGAGGGGAGGTGTAGTCGATGAGGGGGGTACCCGTCGGTGGAGTAGGTAAACACTTGCCGCTTTCCTTGGTCTGGTTTCATGGTTCCATTCTTTTTAATTCTGTCTCTCCCCACTCTTTCACTTTTCCCTTCTCTTCGTCTGCCCTTCTCTGTCACAACCCTTTGTCTGTGTCCCTGTCTGTCTCTTTCCCTCAGACTCCATCTCTCATTTTCATTTTATCATCGGTCCATCTATGGCAGGGGCGGGCAACCTTTTCAGAGTGAGGGCCAGATGAGACTTTTGGAAGGAGATCGCGGGCCGGAGTGAGAAACGAAATCTCAGAATTACTATATTTTCTTTACATGAATAAATTGCACAAAAACTGCATTGAACACTCTACAAATCTGATATTTCTTCTCAGGAGACTTCTGTATGTGATGTTATAAAAGGCGCCGACGAAGAGCCATTTTCGAATCATAACAAATAATGACGGGGGAAGTAGCAAGTTGATCCAGCATTCGTTTTGTCACACCTCACATAAGTTCTCTGTTTCATGCCCTTTCCTCGTCTCACGTTTCCTTTTTTTCTATTTTTATCTCAGGCCAAGGATTTGAAATTACTAGTTAAAGAAAAATGAAATATACATGCATCATCGCTCGCTGATATTCATACATTTATATCCCACTGTAAATCATAATTGAAACCTACTTTTACGTCTGTCACAAAATCATATGAGTTTTACTGGGAGGTTCACGGTCCAGATTGCAATAATTAAGAATAGCAGGGTGGCGGGCCGGACGCTAAGCCTTCGCGGGCCGGATGTGGCCTGCGGGCCGGAGGTTGCCCACCCCTGATCTATGGGTCCACGTTTGTTTTGTCTTCCTCTTACGCCAATCCTGTTGTCTCCAAATTTCCTCATTTTTAAAACCTTTATTTTATTTAAAAGGTTTCTTTCTCACTATTTTTAATTTACTTATAGCTCTATGTATATATCTATTCGGAATGTGTATAACTATTACTCAAACCTATCTATCATTCTACTTATATCGGTGTGTTCTTATCTGACTGTCTGTTTGTCAATATATATATATATATATATATATATATATAGAGAGAGAGAGAGAGAGAGAGAGAGAGAGAGAAAGAGAGAAAAGAGAGAGAGAGAAAAAGAAAGAAAGAGAGAAAGAGAGAGAGAGCGAGAGAGCGAGAGAGAGAGATCTAAGTTTTCAGACGTGGAGTAAACAGTACATTCTATTGACTAATATTTACACGGCTTGCGTTTTTTAAACCATAACATTTCTGAAAAACGCAGGAGGTTAAATGTCATATCACCATGCGCTGTTGTTGAAATAAGTCCAAGCTTAGATCGATATACGCTCTATCCCTGATATTGAGCTTTTTCATATAAAAACTAATAAAGTTTTATTTATTAATATGTGTGTATGCACGCTCGTGCATATAAAGGTCATTCGTTTCTTTGTCTAATTGTGTGTTTGGTCAAAACTCAACAACCAGAAACAGAAAGAGAGAGGGGTCACCAAGAGAGAGATAGAGGAGAAGAGAGATATGTTATGATATCACAGTGTATTCTGAAATACTTTGACTCTGTGAAAATCAAAAACGTCCAAAAAGTGTTTTATCATCTATTGATTCCGTTACAGTTGCTTTAAACTGATATTGTCGAATCTGTCTAAACTTCTATTTATAGGTAAAGGTAAAGGTCGCATAGCCTGGACGCAAACGAGTGTCGTTGCCGACATCGCACACTGCCCATGGATTTGTTAAGAATCACCGTGTCTAGGGCAGAGCATATGGAAGGCGGAGCCCATCCCTCTCCTTCCGCTGCCTTGAACCTTCCTTGAGTTTTAGTCAGGTACCCATTTACTGCTGGGTGGACAGAGGGAGTTTTCAGACCCGAAAATTCGCATGCCGTGAGTGGGATCGAACCCGGGTCGTCCAGCCCAAAGACAAGGCCCTCCCTATTTATGTAATGTTCAATAAACCAATGTTGACCCAACGTGTCGGTGGTCGTCTAGTATCAGTTAAAAATGCAATATGAAACAGAAAGCTATCACTTAGTAATATAAAGGAATGATATAGCTACGGGGCGTGTGATATGGGTTCCTAGTTCGGTCATAATTAAGAATGTTCCATGATTTAAAGAAGAGTATTTGGATTGTAAGAATTCACTTCTAACATCTTCGGCTTACATTGACTGCTATATGTAACGTTATCGATTAAAATATTCGTTACGAAAAATCTTTCAAAATGTTTCTCAAAATACGAAAGTTTAGAAGCGTTTTCAGAAGTTTTTACTTAAGCATTTGGACGCCTTTAAATCTGCTAGTTCTTTGTTCATAAAATTCCTCGCCCCAAACACATTGGTTCACGCGTTAAAGATACCGTGTGAGCCGATGTGTTTAGCGTGTTTCTTTTAAGGGGGGGGGTATGTGTGGGTTGGTGTTGATGCGTGTGTTCGTGGATTTTCTAAACGCTCTTTTAACACAATAGTTCATTCCAAATAAATGTTATAATTTACCTGTTTCTTTCCTTCGTCTCCTTCTTCGTCCTCCATTATTCATTTGGACGTAATCAGTAATGTTTATAGTTATTATGAAATACACATTTTATTTGCAAAGATTTTAATTGCAACAATTATTCCTTACTAGCTGGACCCTGTGGAAATTCCACGGTGCTTTCTACATCAATATGTATAATTTACTCCTAATAATGATATTCCGTTCGAAATTTAAAAAAATTGTCAGAGTGAATACTATTACGAATAAATTACTCTTTCTTCCCCCGTAAAAATAATTGTCATTGTCGGCTAAATATTCGTTAAATAAATAAATCTGAAAATATCTGTTCTTCCTTTATTTATTTAAAATAACAGCAATTTAATTTCCTTTAAAACAATTATTTTACGATAAGAAATCAGAGATATATCTGTCTTATTACCGTAAAAAATAATTCTCAGCTAAATATTTTTCAAATCGATAAACGTATGTAATTTTAAAAAAATGTATTTATTAAAAATTGTATTATTTTAGTCGACTAGACGACATCATTTCCTTTTGGAACATTTTTATTTAAATGGATAAAGTCGGAATTATTTACCTTAGCGACATTAGATTAATCACCAATTACAACCTTCGTTGTTTGGACGATCTCATTTGTATAATTTGGCTACTCTGGTGCCCCCTCGACGTAAATACACTAGACCGACTCGACAATCAGCTAAATCCCATCCATTTACTGTGGAGGTCTCCAGATGCCGGAGAGCCTTCTACTCCAATGGCTTCTTTCCTCGTGCTGCTGGCCTCTGGAACTTCCTCCCTGCCCCCTGTTTCTTCGACAGTACCGACATGCAGAGGTTTAAAACAGACATCTCGCTACACAGCTCTCAACTTAGGATAACACCCTAAACCTACTCCCTAATTCTCAGCAGCCCCTTACGTCTACAATGGCGTCCTGCCTTGTTTAGGGTGAAATATCATTTAAAAATGTGTGTGAAAAGTAATAACGTACGTACGAACATGAAATGCATCAGCATATTATACTATGGATGAAAAGTAAATTAAAACAGTTGTATTGGTATACAGATTAATTTATGGTGGGAAGCAATATGTTCAAATTCAGTTCGCCAACTGCACACACACACACACACACACACACACACACACGTGTCTCCCCAGACGCACTCTAGCTTACCTATTCTGTTCTTCTACGCACTACAATCCCGACTATCAAGGTTCATGGCGAGAGCAGTAGACTGCAACCATCGGAGATCAAAGTAAAAGTCGACATAAAATCAAGTACTAAAAATACAAGCAACTTTAAAAGTAAAAAAAAAACAGAAAAACAGTTACAAAAACAAGTAATTCTTATGTCAAAGTCTACCTTAGACCCGGTTTGTCTACGATTTTTATCTTTGACTTGGAAGGCTTCCAAAATATCATGAGAATTACGAGCCAACCAGTCGAGTTGGTTGTATTTTATGTTTTCGGCTCAGTCTAGTACAACGATTTTCAGAATGTCACTCCCGATCATGTAATAGTGTCGTTTAGTTAGTCTACTTTTGACTTAGTTTCCCTCTGGAGTTACTTCCCTTTGTACCAAAATAGAATTAGCAATGTATTAAATTTATTTTAAATGATGTTTATTGGAAATAAAAATTAAAATTTAACCAATGAATAGTTTATAGCATATCGGTGCGAAATCTTTACGAATCAACTACAGTTCAACTTGGTTAAAACTCCAAATCTAAAGAGAGAGGAAGAAAAGAGAAAGAACGAGAAGGGGGGAGAGAGAGGGGGAGACAAATATAAAAGAATGAGAGAGTCTCTTATGACGTCACTGTGTATTCTGAAATCTTTTAACTTTTTGAAAATTGGATGTGTCGAAAAGTTGGTGTTGGTGTTGGTGTTGGTGTGTTATCTATTGATTCCTTTACAAGAATATTATCGACGAAACACCAAATTATGATAATATTAAAAAAAAAAGTCACTATAACCTCTTCGAGAATAGTGGTTCAGTTTTTCTCTGCAAGTTACACTTAAAATTAGCACTTTCTTCATTTTTTTCAACCAGTCTGTAGCAAAAATACTCTTTCTCATAATTGAACAGTAAAACGTTTTCCTTTTGAAAAAACTCCGACTCTTATGATGTATACACACTTTGATTACACATTTTGAAACGTTATACGACGATGAAAAAATTACATTATTTTTATTAATATACCGAAACACAATGACCATTGAATGCAATTCTTGGTGCACAATTCATTCGATAGGAATAACTGTATATTCTATGGGAGAAATCAATAATTTTGAAGTAAAGTTTTGAGTTCTTCAGATGCAATATTTATCCGGATTTATTAACGACGTATGGTTATATGTTTAGTTGGAATATTACACGATTTAGCATAAATATTGAGGAAGACTCAAAATCATAAAAGAACTCAGAGAATTATCAAAACTTAATTGTTTAAGAATTTTGGGAATGCAATTTTGTGTTAGGACTTAGGTGATGACGTAAGTTAACAGACAATGGACAATTAACATAAATAAGGTTATGAGAGTAGGTCATAAAATTTATTAGACATGTGATAAACTAATGATATTCGCAAAAAAATTCTGAATCAGAATTAATGCGAAGATAATGGATGATATGAATCGTGACGGTAGGTAATATGGATAAATAGATAGACAGAGAGACAGACAGAGAGACAGGCAGACAGACAGACAGACAGAGACGAGGTAGACAGTTGATTCGTTTAGCTTAACCACGTGATTGGACTTTAATTCAGTTGCTGCTCGAATTTCAGTTAATAAGCACACATGTTCTCCGAAATAGGGGGATAGGGCAGAAAATGCAAAACAAAACTGTATTTTAAATTAAGAAAATGTTCGTTCTATCTCTCTCTCTCTCTCTCTCTCTATATATATATATATATATATATATATATATATATATATATATATATATATATAACCTTAGATCATATTGAGAAAGGACATTTCCAATTATGATCTAAGGTTGAGATCGGATTCTAACTCTGCCTGATGAAATCTCAGTTTATAATAGCTGTTGATCAATAACATCGACGTGCCAGTGTAGCTGATTTTATACATGTCTGTGTAAATAAAAATAATCATATATTAAAGCTCTATTTGATATTGAGCACTTTTTATATACCCGCTTAAAATTATTTGGATTACTACCCTGTGGATGTTTTACCTGGATTATTATATATATATATATATATATATATATATATATATATATATATATATATATATATATATATATATATATATATATATATATATCCTTGCTGAGTAACCTATTAAATATGTTGAATATAAATTAAATTATATACATAAAGAGACAAGTTTAACGAGAATTTACCTGAAGTTTCCCACTGAAATTAAAACACAAACGTTTTTGTGTAGCCGACTTGCTATAAGTATATTATTATACTACTTAGTTATACTCAGGTCTTGAGCACTATTGAAGTTCAATATATATAAGTAATATACTACTCTATCATATCAATATATATATATATATATATATATATATATATATATATATATATATATATATATATATATATATATAGCTTCTTATCCCTCTTGAGGAGACAGAAAAATGCCTGCCAAATGTCCTGGGTGGATGCGGATCGTTTGAACTAAAATAACGGAGCATGAAATTGTAATGGCATTTAAAAGTAAGTTTCCCGGGCCAGACAGGAAACAAAAGGTACCGGCGACCCGGAAGCGGAAACGAGAGTCAAAGGCGGATGAAAGGTCTTTGAAAAACGCCGGCGAAATTTATGAGGGGTCACGGCGGAATTAATGGTGCAAAGGTAAAACTGAAACGACTGCATATACAATAGAAAGTAAATGTGAAATTATAATAACTTACTAGGCGAGGGAAACAGTCTTTCCTTTCGGCGTGTTATGTATCATGTAAATAACGTTGTCAGTCTTCAATTAACTTGACTATAGTCAGTTGAATTGTTTCTACTTCAACGCTCATATATATATATATATATATATATATATATATATATATATATATATATATATATATTTATTTATTTATTTATTTATATTGGTACAGAAAAATTAGTACAACATTCGTACCGTCAGTTTCAAGCACAGAAGGCCTTAGCCATCCGGCTCTCTTCAGCTTCTGTTGTCATCTGTTTCGAAAATGTGAAGCCACGTGTCATTCTCGTTTGGATGCGTTATTTGCTTAGAGTGTTATGTATGTGTGTTTAAATTTAGTGTAAGGAAGGTTTAATAAGATTTGAAAAAAGGGGAAGGGTGAAAAGTAACAGTTGAGATGAAAACCAGAGAAGATTTATATATATATATATATATATATATATATATATATATATATATATATATATATATATATATATATATATATATATATATACATATATATATCTATATATATATATATATATATAGTAAGTTATGAAAAATATTTATAGCAATTAAGCTACACATAGGAGTCTGTAGGAAATGGTTAGGCTAAGTGCATGGAATATATATATATATATATATATATATATATATATGCACATATATGCATACATATATATATATGTATATATATACATACATATATATACATATATATATGTATATATATATACATATATATATATATATATACATATATATATACATATATATATATATATATATATATATATATAGTTTGTTTGGGATACTGATAGAATAACTTGGAGATTATATACTATATGTTTAAAGTAGCCTCTTTGTGTTGATATATATATATATATATATATATATATATATATATATATATATATATATATATATAGTCATCCGCATACAAACTGTTTTTCTGTATCATAGCATTTCAGTACGGTTATACAACCAACTTCTTTAAACGAGTCTCGAAACTCGACCCTCGAGACAGCTGTCGGGTCTTCTAACCAGTTTGCTATCATATTACTGTTGAGAGTAAGTGAAAACACGATGATAAACATTGTCAAATGCAGAAAGCTTCATTTTGTTTACACAAATAGCATTGCATTATACGCTAGTGGCAGTTGGCAATTTCAATTACAATAAAGCTCAACCCAAGAAAGGGAGCATATTTAGTCATTCACAGACTATTTCGCTGTATCACATCTCGTTAGTGCGGTTAGACAAGCCACTGCGTCTAGCCGGGATCCAAACTCGACCGTCTAGACAAAAAGTTTAGCAGGATAAAGACAGAAGGGAGCAATATGATATACAATCTATGCCCATGTATCTGTTCCGAAAGAACGTTAGAATTTTAGAAAGAATAACTTGATCCAAATACACACGTAGCATCTATAATATTCAACGACAAATGCTTGACAGAACAGTTAATGTCTAACTACACTAATGTATATATGATCCTAAATTTAATGAATATTCAAAGACATGAGAATCTACGTCCAGAATAATGCACATAATTCGTAACATACACACACGCATATGATCATGAGAGGATGATAATGACTGCTCAAAACCAAGTCTTGAGGCCGATGTTTTTACGCTACACAGAAGTAGAGAGTGTGAGACACCTGACATCCAATTGTATGATTCTTCTGAGAGACAGTTATTATACTATGCGGTACAATAGAGCTTGTAAATATGTCCACTGGACCATCTGTAAAAAAATGAATATCCAGTGTAGCAGCAAGTCCCGGGAACATATACCAGAAAGAACTGTTGAAAATAAGTCATATAGGATCCACTATGACTATGCGACCCCTATAGCTACATACCTAGAAAATGGAGCCGTTAAACCGGATATAGTGATATTAAACAAGAGGGAGAAAGTAGCAACCCTAGTTGAAGTTAGTGTCACTAATGATGCAGGATTAAACAGAGCTGAGATGGATAATATAACGAAATACCAATGTTTTCTGTACGACATGAAAAAAAAACTGGAATCTTAGGAAGATCTCCATCGTTCCATTAATCATTGGAGCAACCTGACTCATATTTTTTTAAATCAAAATATACACGGAAAACCAAGAGCAAGACTCCTCACACCTGACATTATCCCGTATCTCTAGAAAGCCACCATCCGCCCATGCATGGAGTATTGTTGCCACATCTCGGCTGGTGCATCATCCACTAGTCTCTCCCCCTTAGAAAAGGTCGAAAAAAGAGTCGTCAACTTAATAGGTCCCTCACTATCCACCAAGCCCCAGCTCCTGTCCCATCGCCACAATGTTGCATCCTTGTGCTTGTTTTACAAATACTTCAATGGATTGTGCTCTGATCAACTGGCTACTCTGGTGCCCCCTCGACGTAAATACACGAGACCAACTCGACAATCAGCTAAATCCTATCCATTCACTGTGGAGGTCCCACGATGCCGGAAAGCCGTCTACCCCAATCGTTTCTTTCTCCGTGCTGCCGACCTCTGGAACTCCCTCTCTGCTCCCTGTTTCCCCGACTCTACCGACATGCAGAGGTTTAAAACTAACGTAACCAGACATTTCGCTACACAGCTCCCAACTTAAGATGACACCCAAAACCTCCACCCTAATTCTTAGTAACCCCTTATGTCTACAGTGGCTGCCTGCCTTGTTTGGGGTGAAATATGTCATTTTAAAAAAAGAGATACGCTTAAAGAGACGGTCAAAATTCTAATACAATCTCTCGGTTGGAGTCTTTGAAATAACAGGTTGATATCTGGCATCAGGTAGGATACCCCATCCTTAACAAAAACAAAATGATAAGAAAATTGAGAGAAAAAAAAGATATATCTTGCTATTTTTAGTCTATCAGTCTCGCGAGACAATCATTACATCTAGTCTGGCCTGGAAAAGACTCCACTGATACGAACTAACCAAATTAGCGAGATATTCTCAGCAGCCGTCACCTTGATATTAACCTTTTAATACATTCTCCTCGTATTCCAAGTTTATTTATACAAGATCTTTTTCTTGCTCCCAAAATAAGTACATCTATTTATTTGTGTATTTATTCAGAGCCATTTGTGTCCCAAGAGAGCGGAATTTGCAAATAAGATCTGACAACATCCTGATTCGAGTAGAGAAAACTAACTTTTCTCGTCCGCCACTTCGTATAATGATCTTTGTTTATTTTCTTTCTTGTTATAGAAGGGATAATGTTATTTGTTTTATTTTTTGCATTGCGTCGTTTGTCCCACTCTTCGTGTTGGATGCTTATTTCAGAGTTCACATTATTCCACGCACCTTTTGAAAAGTGGCGAAGCATAAATGGCGATGGTGTAATAATTAACTAATCTTCTCTTCCTTTCAATTTTATGTTACAACATTAGATAGGGAAAATTAATTCCTTTCATATATATATATATATATATATATATATATATATATATATATATATATATATATATATATATATAATACTCCAGGTAAAACATCCACAGGGTAGTAATCCAAAGAATTTCAACCGGGTTTTTAAAAAGTGCTCAATATCAAATATAGCTTTTATATATGATTATTTTTATTTACACAGACATGTACAAAATCTGTGACACTGGCATGTCGATGTTATCGATCAACAGTTATTATAAACTGAGCTCTCATCAGGCAGTGTTAGAATCCGATCTTAACCTTAGATCATATTTGGAAAGAATTTCGCGCCCGGTGACCGGTGAGAACTAGTTCCTAGACTGAAGATTGCGTTAGCATGAAACATCGATGTCTCTAGGTATATTTTAAATATTTAATATTTATAAAAAATATTATTGTTTATCAGCCCCCTCCCACAGAGGCTGGGCACTTTTCGAGGAGCTTCAATAACAAGTAGTACAAATAGCTATATGCAATGATCCGACTCGTAGATCACTCTCAATTACTTGGTGGATAGTAGTAATTCTACTATTTACAGTTGAAATTCCCCTTTATTTACTAATTAGTTTCCAGTGGCCTTCGGATAAGATCTTCGACTACGAATCAGTGGCGATTTGTGTTCGGAGTTCGCGCCCGGTGACCGGTGAGAACTAGTTCCTAGACTGAAGATTGCGTTAGCATGAAACATCGATGTCTCTAGGTATATTTTAAATATTTAATATTTATAAAAAATATTATTGTTTATCAGCCCCCTCCCACAGAGGCTGGGCACTTTTCGAGGAGCTTCAATAACAAGTAGTACAAATAGCTATATGCAATGATCCGACTCGTAGATCACTCTCAATTACTTGGTGGATAGTAGTAATTCTACTATTTACAGTTGAAATTCCCCTTTATTTACTAATTAGTTTCCAGTGGCCTTCGGGTAAGATCTTCGACTACGAATCAGTGGCGATTTGTGTTCGGAGTTCGCGCCCGGTGACCGGTGAGAACTAGTTCCTAGACTGAAGATTGCGTTAGCATGAAACATCGATGTCTCTAGGTATATTTTAAATATTTAATATTTATAAAAAATATTATTGTATATATATATATATATATATATACTAGCAGGGCAACCCGGTACTACCTGGGGGCATAGATAACAACATTGAAGAAATTGAATGAAGTCTATTCTTTTCTCTCTCTTGTTCTCCCTTATTCTCCCTCTGACTATCCACTCTCTCTATCTATGTATGCCCTCGTTTACCGATCCTTTCTCTCTCTCTCCCCCTCCTTCTCCCTCCCCCTCTCTCTTCTATCCCTCCCTCCCTCCCTCTCTCTCTCTCTCTATTTCTCTGTCTCTCTGGCGACTGGTTCTATTTGAACACAAAAAGAAAAACATGAAAAAGAAAATGTAAGAAACCAATAAAAAAGAGAAGTCTGCCTTACTGCTCTTTTACCTAATTTCAGTGTTGTTTTTGAAACAGCTACCTGCAAGTTAAAAGAAGAAAGTATTTTTCCCACTCCCTTATAAGCATTAATTACGTCCCTAGTTCTGACTTTCCTTCATACATAAATGTACATTATGGCTTTGGATTGATTTTTCCTATGGAAACTATATATATATATATATATATATATATATATATATATAATCTGTTTCAATTTCTTTATTTTTATATTTCAGCGAATACCTGTATTTCCTCTCCGTGTCACAAAACAATTTTTGTATTTAATTTTTCAAATTTAATACTTTTTCTTACGCGCGTTTCACAGCAAAGTCAAAACAAATATATAGTCTTTAGTTTACCGTTGCTGGTCATCAGAGCAGTAGTTCATTTAATGGCAATAGGAAATCATATCATCCCAGAAACAGAAGAAAGAAAGAAGGGAAAAATCTAAGAAGCCGTCCTGTCTAAATTAACGTCAAGCCAAAATACATAAATAAAAATAGTGACAAAAATCCAGAGCCCCTCCCTCCTCCCCTAAAAACCGTGCCTCTTGAAATTGGATATATATATATATATATATATATATATATATATATATATATATATATATATATATATATATATATATATTGTGCTGCAGTCGTTACTGGCATTGGTTGTGAGCTATTGCATTAATTTTATTATACTCTTTTATCAAATCTTCCAGTTACAGGTGAAATATTACACTACACTCTAAAGCCTTCGTAGAGCAACTAGCCTGGGAGAAGGTGAACTCTAATATAACACCTCTCGCGTGTTTTCCGCCTTGTGCATTCAACGTGAAACAAAATAATATGTGAAATATCGTACGGTAATTTTGAGAGGTTATATGTGTATGTTTCGTTGTAGAAGACGGACAAGTGATTCGTTAATCTCTTTTGCAATAACTTTTCATAAGATTTTCCTAATGGAATTGATGTTTATATTTCCACTTGTATAGGCGCTTTCGACTATTTTGCTAGTTATTCTAATAGCTTAATAAATACTACTACTACTACTACTACTACTACTACTAATAATAATAATAATAATAATAATAATCGACTGAACCCACACAAGATAGCTTGAAGGGTCAAGGAGTATGGAAAGACCAAGAAGGGAGATTTCTAACCAGACCTCTATGTGAAGAGTACGGAGAGTACTGTGGCTTTGGGGGGGGGGCTTATTGTCACCCAAATCACAGTGAAGACCTTTGGCCGTTACCAGCGAGAAAACAATGGTAAGCGACCGTTGCGATAACGCAAAGTCATTTGCAACGGTTATCGAAAGAGGTGGAGAGTACTGGAAATCTGGGGAGACGTGTTGTCACCCAGACTCCAGGGACACCAACGGTTATTATCAGCGAGTAATCTCTGATATGACTTGTTTGAGAACTCCTAGTGAGTACAATACTACTACTACTACTACTACTACTACTACTACTACTAATAATAATAATAATATTATTAATAGCATCATCATCATCAATATTGTTATAAGAAAGTATTGATTATATATACGTCCGCGCACAAATGAAAATAAAGCATGTGGTATCCCCAAATCGATACCTATTTAAGTACTTATCAGGATCAATGTCGTATGAATTTACGCGCACATGTACAGAGTGGCGCAAAAGTCGCGCATTGGTCAGAAACTAGGCTTTTCTTGATAAATAATATATTTACTTGGTAATTTTGTTACAGTAGTTTTAAAAAATAATATCCTTTAAATGGCCACCATTTTCGGCCTCACAAAGACGGGCTCTAGTTAGGGCATTTTCCATTACACTCCTTAGAATAACTGGCTCTAGTTCTTGGATTTAATGTCTGATATTATTTTAAGCTCTTGAATCGTTGTAGGCTTGTTCACATATATCCTTTCCTTAAGATAACCGCAAAGGACAAAGTCAGGGGCTGTTAAATCCGGTGAACGTGAAGGCCTGTTAAAATCAGAAAATCTGCTAATTAAGCCAAACAATCCCGCAAAAGTCACGGATTAGTTTGAATCAGTTGTTACTGTTTCAAACTAATGAGTGACTTTTGCGCCGTTTTCTGTGGTAGCATTTCTTATTCAAAATATATATTTTCATTTTTAGTACGACAGCGACCCAATTTTGATTTCTAGGGCAGGAAATTTGATGTACAACGGACAAAAGCCAAATATTAGAAATTCTTCTGCCAGTTTCGTATGTTTCCTTATATATATATATATATATATATATATATATATATATATATATATATATATATATATATATATATATATATATATATATATATAAGGATGAAAAGGAATTAGAAAAGCGACGGAGGCAGATCTTTTTTCAATTCATTTCCTCAATGCAAGGTATATTCCGCAAAAAAGAAATTTATTTTAATAATTTGTTCCTTAAGCCAGTCTTTTCAAAGATCAAAATCTTATCACCAGAGAAAATTGCTGGCTAATATTTCCCACCTCACGAATTACTGAGCCTTGTTGCATCCACGAACGAACCCTCTATTGGCCTTTTTACCCTCTGGATTGTATCTATTTTGGCCGCATCTTAAGACGGTGGTTTCTGCATTTTAAGTTTGAAACCTCCCAGTGTATTTCTCGTGCCTTCTAACGGCCTACATACAAACCACTTTCGCTGCTGGACTTTTTGACACCGGATTTTTTTACAATCAGACACTTGCTTGCATTCGGGCAGCTTTCTGCCTTGTTTTTTCCCCACAATCCTTGTTTTACTTTTTCAGATTTTAAATCTTGGCTTTTCGCCAACTTATTTATCCCAGCAATTTCCTCTGATGATAAGTTTTTGATCTTTGAAAAGCCTGGCTTAAGGAAAAAATAATTAAATAAATTTCTTTTTTGCGGAATATACCTTGCATTGAGCAACTGAATTGAAAAAAGATCTGCCTCCGTATCCTTCTATCTATCTATCTGCTCTATCCGGTATACTTTTGACAATAGGTTTTACCTTAACTAAAAGTTCGTTTTTAGTTCTCTACTTTATATATATATATATATATATATATATATATATATATATATATATATATATATATATATATATATATATAACTTCTTTGTAAAATGTTAGGAAATATCCCAGCAGAGTACTCGATTAATTAAGAATTAAAGTTAAAAATTAAGAGCATAATATTTATTTATTTTGGTACAGAAAAATTAGTACAACATTCGTACCGTCGGTTTCAAGCACGGAAGGTTTTACCCATCCGGCTCTCTTCAGCTTCTGTTGTCCAACAACAGAAGCTGAAGAGAGCCGGATGGGTAAGACCTTCTGTGCTTTAAAACGACGGTACGTATGTTGTACTAATTTTTCTGTACCAAAATAAATGTATATATATATATATATATATATATATATATATATATATATATATATATATATATATATATATATATATAAACGAACAAACATGAAAGAAAAGTGTTTTGTACGTTGAAAATGAGAATTTCATTTTTTATAAGTAAACCTCTATGCCACCCCCCAAAGAAGGAAAAGGAAACAAATAGAAACATTTAAAAAAAAAAATGTCGACAACAATGCGAAATTATTTTCTTTGCTTATTTTGAGAAGGCCAAAAAAAATAATAACAATAATAAATACAGTAAAAGAGCGCACTAAACAAAGGGTGATATTTCAAAAGGAGAAGGCGTGGTCATTGGTTAGCTTACGGGGATGAAGAGGAAGTCAGGCCATCAAAAAAAGAAAAGATGGGATCTAAGATCGAAAAGATAATTTGGGATCGGTCAATCTTATTGTTATCAGCGGTAAAGGGTTAGCCCTACTTATTTTTTGTCTTGAATTTTTAAATTATACGAAAAATGTATAAGAACCTATAGCATAAATCGCGCGCACACACACAGCACACACAAAATATCATCCTCATACACACATACATATACACACACACGTGTACATATATATATATATATATATATATATATGAAATACAGAAATTCAATGTAACATCAGTACCGTCGGTTTCAAAGCGGGAGGTTGATCCCGATTATCGTCAGTTGATAAACATATTCCTGAATATGTTTATCAGCTGACGATAATCTGGATCAACCTTCCGCTTTGAAACCGACGGTACTGATGTTACATTGAATTTCTGTATTTCATAAATAAATATTTACGCTCTTAATCCTTCGAAATCTCGGATTTCTTAATTAATCGAGCACTCTGCTGGATTTTCCTGCCCTACCACACAGTACTTACATATATATATATATATATATATATATATATATATATATATATGGGAAATGAAAAAGGAAAAACCAAAAAGATGTTTATTTATGTATTCGTCAACGTTTCGTCTTTATTTGTAAGACTTCCTCAAGATAATAATTTTAAGAAAAATTACATTAAGTACATGAAAATATTGGGTTGACATGATGGGTTAATGAGAAGAAGTAGTAGCCACTATATAGAAGTAGTAGCCACAATATTTTCATGTACTTGTATGACATTTTTCTTAAAATTATCATCCTGAGGAAGTCTTACAAATAAAGACGACACGTTGATGAATACATAAAAAAACATATTTTTGGTTTTTCCTTTCTCATTTCCCATTACGTCAGATTACCTTCATCCTTCCTTTCTCATATATATATATATATATATATATATATATATATATATATATATATATATATATATATATATATATATATATATATATATATATATAATTCTTTTTCATTTGGGATTGCAGCGTTCGTTTTTTTTTGTTGCTCACTACTACTTCGATTGTCTCACTTCCTAAGTGATTAAAATGTAGAAAATTGCATTATTAGTCGCCCTTAACTTTATAGGGCGTATTTTTTTAAATTTTATTAAATGAAAAAAAAATATATATATATATATATATATATATATATATATATATATATATATATATATATATATATAAAACCTTTCCCCATGTGTGAGTTTTGCTTTTTTATTTGTTTTCTTTTCTTTGTTTTCGCTGACAATGACCCAATTTATGGTGTAGGTTTTTTCAAGACATTTCAATTCAAGAATTTTGTTATTCTTTGTGGATTTTTTGATGATTTTGCAGAGACGATATTAACATAAAAATATTGTTTGGCTCACGATAAAAATACATCTTACAGAATTATTATGGTTTTTTTTTTAAATGTGAAAAAATAAAAATAAAAAATAAATAAATAAAAATCATAGTTATTGGAATATAGAATAAACCTGACTTTATTATATATATATATATATATATGTGTGTGTGTGTGTGTGTGTGTTAGTGTGTGTACATATATAATAATCCAAGTGTATGTCCCACAGGTTATAATCGAGTGAATCTTTTTAAAACGTTAAGTTTTAAATCGAAAAGAAATTAGCTAGAATTCAAAAGGGCTTAATTTTGAATTTAAAAAATATCGCAACTTGATATTACATCAGTTAACCCCAAACAGCTTTGAATTAGAAAACATTAAAATTGTCAAAAGCTGAATATCAAACTGAATATATTATTAGTGTGAAAGATACACTATTATTTTAATAAGATATTCGTCATGCGACATCTAGTCCTCTTGAAAATAGCATCTGAGAAAAAAATGATAGAGATACACTCTGTACCAAATCTCATGAGAATCGGTTCAACGGTAATGAAGATACAGTGCGAACAGATATGCAATGACACACGACGATATATTCTTTGTCTTGCGATGAGGAATTTTCGATACGGCTCAAATAAGGATTAGGTTAAACATCTTATGGTTATTCCCGAGTTTGATACGAAGCACCCGAAGAAGGCTGAGGCAAAACGACCCAAACGTTGTGATAACAACATCAAAGATGAGGAACTGTCTAAAAATGATAAATAATAATGACATATTCCTGCATAATACTCTAATTATCATATATATATATATATATATATATATATATATATATATATATATATATATATATATATATATGATGGGTTGATAAGGAAAATGTCAACCCAATATTTCGATGTAGTTGCATGGCATTTTTCTTAAAATTATCATCCTTAGGAAGTCTTAGAAAAAAGACGAAACATTGATGAATATATAAAAAAAATCTTTTTTCTTTTTTCTTTTTTCTTTTCCATTTACCATTACGTCGGATTACTCATCCTTCCTTTCTCATATATATATATATATATATATATATATATATATATATGTGTGTGTGTGTGTGTTCTTCCCTACAGCCTTTTTACATGGAAGGTGGTCGACTGCGATCCAATCGCTAGTTCCTTTTTGTAAAACATTCACAATTAGATCTCGTCTTGTTACCACTACTGCAAATAACGTTCCTTTCTTTGTCTCTATATCTAAAACCAAACGAACTTTCCATGAACATAGGTTCTTACCAAGAACATCCAATCCGTTGAACACATTATCATGGAACTGCCTTGATGTGAACTACAACACTTTTAACTTCAATTCTTTCATCAACAACTACCTATCGATCCGTCCCCCTAAATTATCTTTATCAACATTTATCCTCGCGTGGATTTTAGTCTTGGTAAGTGGAGACTCATTAGTATAAAATAATATTCGTCTAACTAGCTTCAAAAAGTGTGGGAGAATATGGTAATACATACAATTGATGACTATGGAATATTCTCAAATCTGATCGGATATAACTAATATATTTGGTAATAGTATGAATCTACATTCAAACTAGTGGTTTTTATTCAGTTAATTATGTATTATATATATACATTTTTTTTCTCTCTCAATCGTTTTCAATGTAGTTGTAAGGAGATAAGTTATCTATCAGTCTATAAATCTGTTTTTCTCGTGCGGGTGCACGCAAGCAACCCGTAACTTTAAAGTGTTCGTTTGCTCTCTCTAGTTTACTCAGTGACTGTTCGCTTCTGATTGATAAACCTTCTTAAAAACTAACATCAACGTCCGAGTGATTTTGTCTACAGACGATCAACAACGTGAATTCCCGACGACAACGAAAACGTGTGTATAATGAGTTATACACGCCACGGACAATCGAAACTGGTGTAAAAAATAGCTCATGTGCTTCGACATTAAATATACAACAAGGGTTGATATGTTGTGAAATCTCCAACGCCTAAGTTATTGAGTTCGTTTGATTTAATCTACATCCCGATCTAAACGCATGAAATCTATCAAACATGCTACCGTGTCCACAACCGGAGACGACGATCTACCACGCTCCAGTGACTATCCACAGTCAGAACAAACATACGTTACTAATGTAGTAATATTGACATGAAGTACATTAACAATTGTTATTTTGTTTCACTACTTATATACAACATCTCAGTATTGTTGTGTATTATTTTAACACTTGATTTGATGATAAAAATTGCAGTGTGTATCCGTTCTCAAAAGTAACAAAATATGCTTATCAGCTAGTAACGAAGTATCGTTTTACCCTGATTAGAGTTATTCTCAACCTACAACTTAATGTCAGTGTATAATATGTGTGTGTTATTCTAGAAAATAAATAACAGAAACAAGTCAACTACATATCGTTGCAACTCATCGTTTTGTTTATTGCCCCCCTCCCCTCGGTTTGATTAGATGTTTCTTTAGAAGTACGATATATATATATATATATATATATATATATATATATATATATATATATATATATATATATATATATATATATATATATTTTATATAATCATCAACGTTTTGTCTTTATTGTAAGAGTTCCTCAGGATGATAATTTTAAGAAAAATGTTATGCAAGTACATCGAAATATTTGGTTGACATGATGGGTTGATAAGGAAAATGTCAACCCAATATTTCAATGTAGTTGGATGACATTTTTCTTAAAATTATAATCCTTAGGAAGTCTTAGAATAAAGACGAAACGTTGATGAATATATAAAAAATATCTTTTGGTGTTTTCCTTTTTTCATTTACCACTACGTCGGATTCCTTCATCCATATATATATATATATATAAATATATATATATATATATATATATATATATATATATATATATATAGTAATTTTTAGTTTTTTATCTTTCCAAATAGATTGGAAATTTTCGGCAACTCCTGTTGCATTTTTCAAGCAAATATGAAATTATAAAAATCAGTTGAGACATGCCGTTATTTCAAAAAACACGTGCAAGAATGACATTGCATTTGTTTAGATCTCAATCGTTTTTTTGCTTTGTACTTTATTCTTCTTGCGTGGAGTTTAATATATATATATATATATATATATATATATATATATATATATATATATATATACATACAAAATACAATTATCCGCTGACACATTTTTCGCAGTTTTCAGCTCATTAGCGGGCTAGATCTAGGGAGATTTGTGACTCAGGTCGGCGCTTTTACCAATGTACCACGAAAACTCACTGGCAGCGAAAGATGTCTATCGCATATTCATGTTGTCATTTTATTTATATTATTGTCTTTATTTCTGCGATATTGATAATCAAACGTATTCAAATATCTTTTTACGGAGAGGTATTTACCTAAATTTTAAGGGGGAAACATGGCTCCCTTTCACCAGTGTGATATCCCCGTATGGAAGCGTATATTTTTTATAAAATACAATTATGAAGCCTGTATTAATATATATATATATATATATATATATATATATATATATATATATATATATATATATATATATTAGGTACTAAGGATCAAAGGTTCAAACCTTAATGTTAACGCGTTAACTTTATCTAGCCAAAGTGATGAGTATTCAAAAGACGAATCACGTGTTTGTAAATAATAATATTCATACAGAGAAAGGTATGTGTATTTATTCGTGAACTTCCTTTGGTCTATTTACTTGGGGACATCTCCCCTAACATTTCGGCGAACAGCATGCATCTTCAATAGTTTGTTAACATATCTTATGTTTTGGCGAGGCGAGTAAGGATGCAGCCTTTAATTGCACAGTGCACGTGTCGACCAACTCAAGGCTGGGTGCATTGCAGTTCATTAGTCAGTTCTTTTATTCGTTTTATTTATGGTACGCCCTCATTTATTGTGTTGATACGCCCCCAATGGGAGCTACGTTTTTTCCTTCTTTCTCGCGAGGACCAGCGGCGAAGCGAGTCTGTTGATTGTTTTCACGTGACGGGTTGTTGAATAAAGACGACAAAAACAAGCCTCATCTTAAGAATATTATATTGATCCTTGCTATATATATATATATATATATATATATATATATATATATATATATATATATATATATATATATATATATATATATATAAGCGTATTTAAGCAGAACATTCTATATATGTTTCTGTTTAATATTTCTGCATGCTATTATTTTCTTTAACTTTTGTTTTTCTTTCGTCTCAAAAAGTTGTGCTTTCCACTTCCGTTTAATTAAGGACAATTCATAATAATCCTTAATTATGTTTGTATTTTCATGGAAAATAAAAACATTAAAAATGTCTTAGCTGTCTTCTTTAACAAAACATGTATGACAGAATGATTTCTACCTAATTTCTTCACAAAATATATCATATATGTGTGTCGTGTGTATTCATATATGTACCTATATGTTCATCTTTTTCGTATGTTTATCAATAATTGACTTTATTTTTTATTTATCACTCCCTTTTTTCTCATTTTACTGTTTTTTGTTATTACCTTGCCGTTTTCTTTCTGTCTTTACTTTTACTCCCTCGTTATTTATTATTGTTCAACTTCACTTTCCCTTTTTTTCTTTTCTCCATCTATTTATTGTTATCTTTCACCTTTGCAACCCCCCCCCCCTCCCGGCAGCTGGATGTCTACCTTGACGTTCACCTTGATTATCCGATTTCCCATATCCCATATACAACCCTTATCTCCGTCTGCTTACACAGACATCAGTCCATAAAAGACGGATTATGGAGAACATCACGTATCAGAATCTCATTCTGTGAAATGCTAGTCAAGAATAAATGATCACGAAGCCAAGAAGTGAATTCTTTAAAAATGCTAAAAGTGTGGGTTTTTTTGTAATGATTGTTGCAGCGATTTTAAAGATGTATTCCGGCGTCCGCAGCCATTTTAGCGAACAGACAATTGATGATAAAATGATAAGAGAATAACACATGAAAAGAGAATTTAATAAAATCCTTTCTTATATATATATATATATATATATATATATTACTATTTCATGTATCCACATACAATTTTATAAGGAGATATAATTTTTCATGTATCAATCTTCAGTATTTACTTCAACAGTGCTCGATATGTAAGTAAAGCTAGGTAGTAGGCTATGAAAATATATTTATGGCAATTAAGCTACACAGAGGTTTCCGCGTTTCATTCCCGGGGGAATCTTCAGGCTGCATTTTAGCTTGAAGATTACACCCGGGGATGAAACGCGGCAGCCTCTGTGTAGCTTAATTGCCATAAAAAATATATAGCTTAATATACATATATATATATAGATATATATTATTTTTTTGAAAACTATATGTTACATATTTCAGAATCGTACCGCGGTTTCATCCAGATGTGTTGACTTTTTACATTTTAAAAATGTCTATACCCAAGAGATTCATCAGCGTACTGAATGAGTTCAAAACACAATGAGAAATGGCGTTATATCGATAAAAAAAACAGGTGCATTCCTGAAATATATTGGTTGGGAATTAATTGAGTTTTATTTCATGTTTATTTATAGTTTTGTGTTTTAACGAGGGTGTTTATTTTATTCTACTAAGTGTTTTATTTAATTATTTATTTGTAATTTTTGTTTAAAGGGTTGTGTATGGAAAATCGTTTATAGATCGTAGGAGATTTTCGGTGTCTTGATAAATGTAAAAAACAAAGTGAGCGGTTATCTGAATTCGTCGTTGCAATACTGAAGTCTCCTTTGGATGGGAATATCGGGTTTTATTTTATGTATCTGATTTATTATTTATTTTATTTATAGTTTTGTGTTTTAAGGGTTAGATGTTTTATTTACTTATTTAGTTATTTATTCATTTGTTGTTTCGTATTTTAAAAGTCGTCCTGAAAGAAAAAGGAAAACAAAGGGTGATGGCGTCTGAATTCATCGTTTAAAAAATGGTGCATTGTTGACGTGCAACTTTTTGAGGGAAGTATTGGATCAGAGTATAAATATGGGTCTTAATCGTAATTAAGTTTTATTAAAATTAATTTAATTATTTATGATGGGTGTTGTCTGTTTTACTGCTTCAAAAGTGTGTTTATATTTAGAGATAACTGAGTGGCATAATTTATTGATTAGGCTCTGGGTGAGATTTATTTTTTTTTTAAATTATTTTTTTGTTTTTATTATATATATTTAAATATTTTCCAAATAAATTATTTTTATAAAATATTTTTATAATATTTTGTTTATATATATGGGGGTTGTATTTGAATGAATTAATTGTTATGTAATGGCTGGATGTTTAAGGAGGATAGATTTTGTCAGTCAGTGAAAGGGTTCATTTAAGGGATATCTAATGTTTTAACTATCATTATTATATGCATTCGTTTTTAGCTAATCCTGTTGGCTTTATCTAATAAGGTTTATGAATCTATGATAGGGTCTGTGTGAGATGGAGGAGGGTTAGGTCTTAAGCATACATAATTCCTTTAATTGTGTGGGTTGGATAGTAATTTGTCTATGTGTTTAATTAGAGGCTCCATGTATTTACCATGTAGGGAATGTTAAAAGGAGACGGGGTATCTACTGATTAAAGTTATATCTGTATTGGGATTGCTAGGGGTGATATTGTTGCGGTTGTGGTATGTGCAATATATCCGGGGGTGTTATGTGCAATATATATAGGGGTGTAATGTTGTATATTAAAATAAAATATAATTTTGGAAAAGTTTGGGGAGGGTGGTTATTTTATATATTTTTTTATTTTTTATTTTTATTTTATAACATGGAGTTCATTGGTCTTAAGGGGTGATTAATGAGTTATGCATTATCATTGTCAGTGCATTAGGCTAGTAGACATTTTCTTTAGTGTCGACATTTTTTCCAGACTTCCGTTTTGTGTTCATGCAATTCATGGAAGTTTTGTTAATAGCTTGTAGAATCCTGAATATATCAATGGTACATAGGAGGCACATAGGACTTTGGTTTGTCGGTGATCCTTCATTCTATTTTATAGGAAGTATTGAACCTCTCAAGTCCCCATATAGTGGTGATACACCGGATATGACTTTGGCTTCGTATACATTATTTGTATTAGCTCTCACTCTTCTGAGATAAAGCACTTTATTGACTTCTTTTCAATATTAATTGACACACACATTATATATATATATATATATATATATATATATATATATATATATATATATATATATATATATATATATATATATATGATTATTGAAATAATAATCAAAGTTAACGAAATATGAAAAAAAGAAAACGGATGAGCATATGTGGACACTTTTCGGTTTACCTTGTTTCATGATTAATATATATATATATATATATATATATATATATATATATATATATATATACTAGACCAATGTTCTAAGCCCGGAGGGTTTAGTCTATTATAATTGTCTGTGTATCTCTCTCTGTCTAAATAAAAGTCAGGAACCACACCAGACACAACCACAAATCTGATATATTCAATTTCAGCACAGGCTCGGGCAAAATATAGACCAATTGTTTTTAAATATTACTTCTTTTGGGGATCAAAATGAACATAATTAGTCAAGTGGATTCGACAATTAGAGCGATTTTTAAATGTTATTATGTAGTAAATCGTCAAAGCTTTTTTCCCCAGTTGTCAGAGAAAGCGAATGATATAGAGAAGGGGGCAGACAATGGGAATAGAGAGAGAGAAAGAGAAAGAGAGAGAGAGAGAAAGAGAGAGAGAAAGAGAGAGAGAAAGTCTGAAAAAAAAATACGTTACACACATGTTTTAATTCTTCTATTTTGTTTTCCGTGCTTTAAGACAACGCCGAGTAGCCATTTTAGTGGTAACAAATAGGGACCTTCACACTTCCCAAAGCTTCCAAATTGGGGGTTCACTACCGGATGTACATTTGTTTCGATACCCAGAACGGTTCCTTTTGGAAGAAAATAACTGAAGTGATTACATTTATTCGAGTATTGTTTTACTCCTCTCCAGGAGTTAGGCACAAGGCCAGTTTTTATCTTACTCCCACAAGTAAGATGTGACCCAAGGTCGGGTCGGGAAAGTGGGGTTTAAAAATTGCCTGGGTAGCCCCGTCGACATTTTCGGTAGGGGCGCCTCGGGCAGTAAGCAATAAACTTACTCCTCTCCAAAGAGGGGAGGCGAAGCCTGGGAGGGTGGACCTCCTAGAACTGCACAGGACAGATCCATAGACCGGCGTAAATCAAGCCCCAAAGGCCAAGACAATACCAGTCTATGGGGTGTAGTATCCATCGGAACACATACTGCACTTTGATCTTAGCTAAAAGGCCAAAAATATGGTCTATCATTTATTCCGGACGAGCCACCCTTGCCTTTGGCATTCCAACCCGATTGCTCTACTCTTCAGCCTTCTTTCGAGCCCTATTACATTTGGTAGCTTTCCTGAAATAGAAATCTAAAAAAAAGAACTTTTAAAAATAGCCTCAGTTGATATTAATTCGTGTCCTGCTTTGTTGCGTGTCGAATAGATTTTCCATGTGGACAACTCAGATTTACAAGGGTGGGATGGGGTTGTGGTTGTGCTGAGGGGGTTCGAAAGAAGAAATAGTTACTTGCGAAGGAGCCATTGCAAGAATTGTTAAAAATGAAAAAGAGATTAAGTTTTTCGGCAATTCTGTGGCTCATCGATGCAGAAAACCGTATTGGTTCAGTTGTCGATAATTTAGCGCGGCGAGGTTTCTCTTGATTGATTTATTTGGTCTCGTTTCAAGGTCGGCGTTTTGAAAGTGCCGAAAGGGAACGAACCCGAACGAAATTGAATTTCTCTCAAACAACCGATTTTATTTAAATTTGTTATTTCCTTTTAACTTTGACATCTTCATTTTCGTTGTTTTTTTATTGCATTTTTATTGTTATCAGAAACTCGCCAAGAAGCTGCACAAAAACTACTTTTAATCAAGTTCATGCCGAGGAATGTTGACTTATTTAAGTTTTATAATTAGTCTGAAACGATATGGTATAAATTACCTCCCTTGTTGGAGATTATTTGCACAAGGACTCTCCAGTCTAATTATTATTCAATATAAATAGGAAGTTATCTTATTTGAATAAGCACTCCCTATGGCTATACATATCTAGTCTAAGCTTATCTCCCTTGAATAATACATCTCCAGCCAATAAACAACTATATTATCTAGGTGTGTAGAAAACCATGTTATCTGAAGAAATCTTCAAGAGCAAAATTACTCCGAATGTTCTCTCGTAGTGGCCAATCCAAATTTGCTTGAAAAATATTGTTTTAAGTAAATTGAGACTTATATTTTATTGTTTAGGTTTTCCCAGCAGCTGCGAAAACCTAGAAATTATTAAGGCACACAATAACAAAATACTAAAACCGAACAGTAGAGAGGAAGAAAAAATAACAAATTGCATAATAAAATGACAAAAATAGCAAAAATAACACTATGAACAAAAATATAAGAACTACAAATAGAAATAAACAACACTCTAATAGTAATATTCCGAATAGAAATGAAAAAAGTTAGCAATTAAGAGAAGATATGTAACTGCATAAATCGTACACTTTGTCCACTACAAAATAAGTGCATAACCAAAAGTATTCTATACCAAGCCACAATATTTGCCAAGGAAAGGTCGAATAACAAGAAGTACTACGTAGGTATAACCTCCCTAGATTTTAAAACCAGATATTATGACCATAAAAGCACATTTAAAAACAGAGAACGCCGAATTAAAACAGCACTAGAAAACCACCATTGGGAGATCAAAGAAAATGGACGCTCACCAATAATTGAATGGAAAATAATACGACAGGCCAGCACTTGTAGAAATTTGGACGACCCGTGTAGATTATGCCTGAATGAAAAATTTGAAATCCTAAACTTTAAAGACCCCCAAAATCTATTAAACTGTAGAAGTGAGATAGCAAAAAGCTGCCTGCATAGAATAAAATTTACCTTAGGCTAACAGTACATAAATAAATAAATAAACAAATAAGTAAAAAAAAACTAAAACAAAAAATAGAAATACAAGGAACCACGTGTTAAAATGAGGTCACCCATTATATTGACACAACAAAGAAACGTGGATAGGCCACTCTATAGAAAACATGAAATTAGAATAGGAAATAGGAATTAAAACTAACCGGACCTTTGTAGTGAGAAACCCAAAGACTGGGTAAAAGAACAACAAAGAATCTGATTGGTTAACTAGCTATCCGTGTATATAAAAACACCCGGAAAAACCAACTCCATGCATTTTAGCCTGAAGATTTCCCCTGGGATGAAACGCGGGAGCCTATGTGTAGCTTAATTGCCATAAATATATTTTCATAACTTACTATATATATATATATATATATATATATATATATATATATATATATATATATATATATATATATATATATATATATATATGGTAACATGGTAAACAGCTGATGATCCCCGTTTTTAATATTTCACGCTTAAGTTAAGGTCCCCTTTTTTTGTTTCACTGTTAGATACTTGAATCGCCCCTTTTTTTATTTGTGAATTTTCCAACGAATGTTAAGTCTGCGATATTTTGGATTTACTTAGTTTCTCTGGGAATTTAAACTGCATTTTCCTTCTTTTTTTCCTTTTGCTTAAAATGACAAAAAGCTTCTTTAGACTATATATATATCATATCTATGTGTATGTGTGTGTATATATTTCTCTTTGTTTTTCTAGTTCGCGCAATTCCACGAAACTCTTATACCGTCGCTCTCCTCCCTCTATATCACTACCTCTCTGTATGCCACTCCCTCCCCCCAAACACACACACATAGGTACCCTTTTTAGCATTCTTCCTCAACATGTATTTCTTCTGTCTCTATTTCGATTCTCCATAGTTTATGTTTTTTTATGTCTTTCTTGTTTCGCCGACTGTGGCTTTTTCGCGTTCTTTTTCTTTAACTCGTTGTTGGTAATTGCACACCGTTCACGGCAGCAGACGAACGATAAGTGGTGTTTGGTGGCAACATCTGAGAAAGCTATTAAATCCGGGGGACAAGTGTTGTCTCAGACACTGACGCAAAGTATAAATTTCGGCTGGGACACAAGTACCGCTTCGATTTGCAACGGTTCCTCATGTCTACACCAATATATATATATATATATATAAGAATAGTAACATTTATTTTCTTAAGGTGTCGGCGTAATGTGCACGTCTATGATCGTTGTTCGGCGTTCAACTATATGTAACTTATATTTTCGTAAGGATATATCCAATCTAGAAGTCTTCCGTATATATATATATATATATATATATATATATATATATATATATATATATATATATATGTGTGTGTGTGTGTGTGTGTGTGGGTGTGTGTGTGTGTGTGTGTTTGTGTGTGTATATGTGTGTATATATACAATTACATAAACACTATTGCAGTTTATGCCAATACACTAGCGTTTCAATGTGTTCACATCACCTCAAACATACACCCACACATCGTTTCCAATTCTCTTTGTTAGAAGAGACATACACCGCTTTTCAATGAATGTTTTTTTTTATTTAATTTATTTTTTACGATATCGAAAACCTTAGAGATGCTAATGCATTTTATGGTAAAATCATGATTTTAAGCATATGCTCAATCTATATGGAATCGAATATATTTATATATAGATATATAACGTTCGTAGAATATTTAGTTAGTCTTTCTTGATATGCCGCCCTTCGCATAAATATAAGTTAAATTCCCTTCTTGAATGTTGTAATGTCCCGTGACCTAATAGTTACAGCACTTGACTCTATAGCAGGGGTTCCAGTCTCTCTCTATATATATTGTTTTCACTGGCGATAGAAACATAAATGTTTTCTTAGTATTTTTCCACTTTCTAAGGGGTAAAGTATATTGCATTAAGTCGCCCTTTTTAATTATTATTTTATTTTATATATTTATTTATTAATTTTTTAAAGAAATCCATGGACATGTGTCTCTGGTTATCAGCCGTCATCAGCATGGCTAAGCTGGACAAGTATCTAACCTACGATATTACTGTTTACAGTCTGGCGTTTTACTACAAGACCCCACACACCTTGCTGAAACATGTACGATTTTTGATCGCCATAATGTTACGTAGTTATTGTTAGTAACAATGAATCAATATATATATAACAACGAACGCTACAATCACCAATAAAGATAGTTACATAAAAATATATATTATATATATATATATATATATATATATATATATATATATATATATATATATATATAGATAGATAGATAGATCGATCGATAGATAAATAGATAGATAGATAGATAGATATATAGATAGATAGATATCTACATGAATAAATGCGAAAGTGTTTTTTGATTTATCGCTCCAATATTACCATCTCAACGGGTTAAGAGTTATTGATTCGTAATTTTATCGTTCTGTTTATTCCATATATATGCAACATTTTCGTCGATATTAACAGTAATTAATCAAAATAATTTAATACAAAAAGGATAGATTATTAAACATTTCTGAAAATATCTTTGATTCACTTTCAGGGAATGATACACAATGCATAAGCAATGGATAACGGTGGCTGACTGACCCTCCTCCTCTCACTCTCCCTCCCGTTAGCGACGCCATATAGAGGAAGAGAAAAGCGTGTCTGCCTGCTTCCCCCCGTTAGAGAACGACAACACATGTTTTTATTGTTTTTAATAGGTAAAAATGAAGAAAACATAGGCACGCACACACACGCACATAGCGAATTGGTTTCCTTTTTCTGTTCATGTCTTAGCGGTTTTATTAAAAAGATAGAAATTAACAAAATGTTAATATGAATAAATGCGTGGTTATAAAAAACTTATGAATGAAATACTTCCTATTTAACACTTTCGTTTCAATTATTTCAAGTAGCGAACGTTGCGAGGCGATAGCGAGCTGGTATATATATATATATATATATATATATATATATATATATATATATATATATATATATATATATATATTACCAAAACAATTCTAGGAATTACTGTCTGTGAGATTTATCTATATATACCTTAGGTAATAAATAAATATTATTCTACACCAAAGAGATGTTCCGATACTACAGTTAAACATTAGCTCAATAAGTAATAGATTATATAAACCAGAGCTTTTCTATATTAGTAAGTTAATTTCTTAAAATTCAGAAAACTAATTATAATAGAAATATTTAATCCAGTTCCGCAAATAAATGTTCAACAACGTCAAATTTACGTACACGCGTTTCTGAAAATCATTTTAATTAGTAAAATTATTTTTGCTAAATCTTCAACAGGTAGAAGATTTTCACCATCAACATATTAAAATTCATCAATTACAATCTCTGTTAATATTATAAGAAGCATATTGATAACCAGGAATCATTAAAAACACATTCCTAAGTTAATAAAAAACAGTAGAGTGTTTTTCAAAATGGCTAACAAGATAGATTCGCACATGAGTTCAAAACAAAATCTATTGGTATTGTACTTTAAAATATTTTTTGAAAAGTTAAAAGCGCTTTTAACGGTAGCAATTACACCACTTTTAAAAGAATGCAATCGCCTAGCTGTTGATACTTTTGATTATGAAATTATTGAAATGTGACAAATTCTCAAAAGTAATGTCCCCTTCTTTTTTAAAGAAATTTTGAAAAATTTATTTTGATAGAACAAAGTGTAGTATCTGTTCCGATGGATACTGCACCCCATAAACCGGTATTGTCTTGCCCTTCGGGGCTTGATTTACGCCGGTCTATGGGTCTGTCCTGTGCAGTTCTAGCAGGTCCACCCTTCCAGACTTTTCCTCTCCTCTTTGGGGAGGAGTAAGTTTATTGCTTACTGCCTGAGGCGCCCCTACCGTGAATGCCGACGGGGCTGCCCAGGCAATTTTTAATGGCCAGAGTGCTCACCTTCTCGGGCGCTGGCTTTTCAAGTCCAACTTTCCCGACCCGACCTTGGGTCACATCTTACTTTGTGGAAGTAAGATAAAACTGGCTTTGTGCCTAACCTCCTGGGGAGGTAAATAAATAGAACAACAAGTGGGTCTTGTCGGTCCTTTTCCGGTTTTAGACCCATCCAAAGGTTTAATTAAATCAGGCGATTTAATCTTAAAAATAAAATGTGGAGAAGGTAATAACGTACGTACGAACATGAAATTGCCTAAGCATTTTGTTACATTGTGTGAATATTTTCATTATCATATCTATGTTTGAATTGTTACATGCAGGAAATTGGTTCCTACCAATAATATAGCTCAAATGAAGTTTTGTAATCTCTAATGTGACGGTTGAATCAAGTATGGTTGCTAATGTGTAGGTCAGCGTCGGTAGATAAGGTAATTGATAAAAGTAGACGCAGAAGCTATGCCCTAATAAACCGCTCAGTAAGTCAAGCATGGACACCATTTAAAAGTATTTAAAAGTATTTAATCAGGTGAAATCAGACTGCAGTCTATCAACACCGCTTAATGTGTCTTTGTAAGCATGGACATTGGTTGACTGTTGCGCATCAGAAAAAAATGGCGACCTCTATCTCGCTTGTACTTTATATCGGTCTGTTTCAAAGTCACAACTAAATGCATCACAATTAAGCGGCCAATCATTAGTCTTTTAACACATTAGTCTACTAATCAGGACTTTTATTTATTAATCCGTTTTTAAGCGATAAAAAAGAACATGCGCACTGTCATAAAAAGTTGGCATTTATATTATTTAAATGATTTTTAATGTTGTCCTAATCTGGGTTGTTATTATTTTCACAATCTTTCGACCAACATGGCGTCGTCAGACTGTAGAGTACTACAGCCAATTAGTAACTTGAATAAGCAAACCTGTATTTGTTTGTGTTACATAATGTGGCCCTTATTATTATTATTATTATTATTATTATTATTATTATTATTATTATTATTATTATTATTATTATTATTATTTGTACTCACTAGGAGTTCTCATACAGGTCATCAGTGATTGCTCACCGACAACCAGTTATATTCCCTGGAGTCTGAGTGACAACAAGTCTCCCCAGATTTCCAGTGTTCTCCACCTCTTTTCGATAGCCACCGCAACTAACCTTGCAGTATCGCAACAGCCGTTTACCATTGATTTCTCGATGGTAAGGACCATTGGTCTTCTCTGGGATTTGGGTGGCAATAAGCCTTCCCAAGGTCCCAGCACTCTCTGCACTTCCAGTGGAGGTCTGGTTTGTGCTGTCCCTCATCGGTCTTCTCTTCCTCCTTGGCCCTATGCACATATTTTGTGTGGTGTCAGCCTAGGCTGGTACCATTTTTTCATATAAAAAAAAATATTTTAATTATTATTTTTTATTTATTTATTTTTTTAATTATTATTATTATTATTATTATTATTATTATTATTATTATTATTATTATTATTATTATTATTATTATTATTATCATCATTATTATTCATCTCGTATTGAGAATTTGGGATAAACAACATATTTACGCTATCTATTATAAATAATAACATTTTGTAATATCCTTCATCATACAGATATAAGATAAGAATCTTTAAGCATTTATTTTACACATATATATGTGCATGTACATGATTCACTCCTAAACTAATTAATTCATCATTATAATTTTTTGAGCCGCACTTGCCAGTCTTAAAGGGTCCAAATGTGGGCTATAGTTAGTTTAATTTTGTTTCATGCAAAAGGGGGGGGTGAAATCCCTTCGTGAAAATTCAGAAAGTTTAATTTTTTTGTGAAATTTGAACAATAGGTAATAGACATAAATTATTAAATATTAGCCAAACTTTAGTTTTCTTTAAAGGGGTTTTAGGAGATATAATATGCATAATCACCTTGAAAATCTGAAATATTTGAATTTTAAATTGGAGGTTGGGACAATAATTTTCACCCTAAACGCCCGTAAAAATACCCCAAAGAAACTGAAACTTAATGTCTAATAAATATTGTTAAAATCTCATAAAGATCGGAGGTATGTGAATTTTCACGCAAGTTTTCAACGCCAATTTTACCCCTTAGTCTAAAACTAAAGAAAACAAAATATAGTATATATCACGACCTCTGACCCTTCTGTGGTTTGGTGATGCACTTTAAATGGTTGGATTTTGGTTGGATTTTGTTATAAGTGTGTTTAGAAATAAAAACCAACAATAATCTATCCTTTAAAGCGCATTGAAAAACCACACACAGATATGCCTAAGAATTCAAATACATCAAAAATCTACTGAAACATTGCAATACCTCACATGTTTCATATTTAATGGAAAGAAAAAAGCCCTACAGATATTTCCCCAAAACAATAAGCAAAAATCTCATACACTGGACACGTCTCTCATAAACAGAGATCTTCTTTTACTTACCCATTCCAATAATACGATATTTTGCAACACTCTTAATAAACTAGGAATTCCGAAAACGTAAACTACATCACAAACTATAAAACCAACATTAAAAAAAACACATCTAATGCAGATGTGTACACTATCCCGTGCAATAATTGTTATCAGATATACGTAGGGGAAACTCCACGGAAACTGAGGAAAAGGCTTGGTGAACATAAAAAGAGATGTAAAAACTTAAAATTCTCTGAACACACTTTTCTCCCAGGCGTTACAACACGATCATTCTTTAAACTTTGAACAGGCTAGACTCGTTAAATTCATTTGAAATAAATCTCGGCAAAGTCTTCTTAAATCAGCACTCATTATACACTCTAATACAATTAAACAACGTAATAGGGTCTAAAATTTATCTCCTTTAATCAGCAAACTTATTCTATCCGAACAGAATTTGAATTTTGATCCTGGCTAGTTATTTAACACTACCAGTAAAAAATAAATAAAATTAAACAAATAAGCAAATAAAACCATCCATTTAGTTTCATCACATTTCAAATTCTAACATATGATGGGAAAACAAATTGTTTTGTTCGAAAAAACGAACAAAACAATTTGTTTTCACATCATATGTCGCCCCACATTTGTTGAGTTCTAACGACTACGTTTTCGTTTTAAAAAAAACTCATTCGATTTCATAGATGCAGTACACACATCAAATCTTAACGGTTAGGTTTCGTCCCAAAAAAGAACAAAAACATTCTATTCACGTCACAAACAGACCAACATTTTTCAAATATTTGTACTTGTGTGTTATTTCTTCAAATCAATCATCCCGAGGAAGTCTTGAAATAAAGAGGAAATGTGAATGAATACATAAATAATATTTTTGGTTTTCCTTTTTTCATTATTTTGGAATATTATTTCCATTCTCTCTCTCTCTCTCTCTCTCTCTCTCTCTCTCTCTCTCTCTCTCTCTCTCTATATATATATATATATATATATATATATATATATATATATATATATATATATATATATATATGTATGTATATATATACATATATATGTATGTATATATATACATATATATGTATGTATATATATATACATATATATGTATGTATATATATATACATATATATGTATGTATATATATATGTATATATATATGTATGCATGTATAGTGTGTGAAAGTGAATAATTTTGGTAAGAAATCCGAGTAAGAGAGCTCAATGTAGAAAACAAAGCAAGAATAGAATATAGAATGTAAGAAATCACAAACACATTGCAACTGTCAGCATTTATAATTTATTTCGACTTACCATTCAAAATAAATTATAAATGCTGACAGTTGCAATGTGTTTGTGAATTTTTTCGTACTATATATATATATATATATATATATATATATATATATATATATAATTTGCATCGATAATTATTTTCTTTCTATTTTTATTTCTAAGAGTCGCAAAGAATTTTCTGGTAGACTAAATTTGCCTTTCTTTCCAGTTGTATCTTGTGAAGGCTTCAGCGATGTTGTTTGCCTAATCACACCCAAACGGTACGTAATGATTTGACCGAACCAAAAAGAGAAATTCATTATCCGCCCGTTAGTCTGCTATTTTGGTTCAACTTCACAATTCGCAAAATGTTCCAATTTTGGTTTTGGGGTTCAGCCATTCTGCGTTTATATTCTTTCATTACTTACTGCGACAATCGTTCAACCAAAAACAAATAAGCATCAGTACACTCACATAAATATGAATGAAAAGTATTTATCTATATATATATATATATATATATATATACATAGGCAGTCATACATCTTTCGTTGTATAAGACAGACAAGGAACTCTTGAATCTTTTTATCAGGGATTCTTCAAGTTATCAAGGCGAAACATTCAGATGTGTTCATAATAGAGTTACCGTATTCGGTAACAAATAAAAAAAACATTACATTCCTGGCCTTTTGGCTGGGATCACAGTGTAGTACCTGTTCCGATGGATACTACACCCCATAGACTGGTATCGTCTTGGCCTTCGGGTTTTGATTCCACCAGTTTATGGGTTTGTCCTGTGCAGTTCTAGGAGGTCCACCCTCCCAGGCTTTGCCTCACCTCTTTGGAGAGGAGTAGTTTATTGCTTACTGCCTAAGGCGCCCTTACCGTGGAATGCCGACGGGGCTGCCCAGGCATTTTTTGTAGACCAGAGTGCTCATCACCTCGGGCGCTGGCTTTTCAAATCCCACTTTCCCGACCTTGTATCACATCTTACCGCTGTGGGAGGAGGATAAAAAAAAAGAAAAAAAAGAAAACATTACAATGACTTACAAAAACCCACCGGTCGTTGCCAATCCTCGCGTGGTGGCGCTCATCGTTCAACCGACGATCTATTTAACCCTTATCCTCAAGTGGCCCACAAGCCTTGATAAGCGGTAACCTATTTGTAAAGAAACGGTATTATG
>OY744517.1:102542273-102572273 GCA_963556195.1 Sepiola atlantica | reverse complement strand
TAATAATAATAATAATAATAATAATAATAATAATAATAATAATAATAATAATAATAATAATAATAATAACCATGAGTCCAAGAAACTGCCAAGATAGATATGTAAGAAAAAATCCAGGAGAATTAAAGAGAAAAGATAGGAGAGTACCATCCAGACCTCCACTGTTAGGGAACTGAGAATACTGGACTCTGTTGAGGCTTGTTGTCACGCAAATTTTAGCGAAAACCAACGGCCAACGTCAAAGAAGAGTCAATGGTAAACTGCCGTTGCGTGAATGCAAAGAGTTTTCCCAGGTCGAAAGAAGAACAGATATCTTGGTGACTTCTTGTCACTTAGACTCAAAGAAATACTTCTAGGTTTTACTAGTGAGGGGGAAATTATAATGACTCGTGCGAGAACGCCTAGTGAGTATTAAATTATTATTATCATTATTATTAATAAAAACTGGCAGAAACCACATAATTTAGCATCCCCACCCCCTACAAGGACAAACGCGTACATTCTCATATATTTGATGGCACCAGTCTGGATTGGTGGTACACAAAGTAGTCATGGAGGGCCAAGGAGGAGGTAAAACTTGGGAGGAAAAGAACCAACCAGATATCTACTGGATGGGTGGGGTATAATACTGTTTATTGCCACTCAAATGCCAGAAAAGGTAATGGTTGTTTCTCGCAATAAATTAACGGTAACCGGCTGTTGCGATAGGCAGTGATTTGTAACGGTTATCGAAAGAAGCTGGAAGTGCTGGAAATCCTGACAGATTTGTTGTCAGTCAAACTCCAGAAATAACCACTTGTTATTGTCAGGTAAAAATCGCTGAAAATGATGTGTATGAGAACTCCTAGTGAGTTTATAATAATAACAATAACCACAGGCAAGTTAAAATATAATGCTTATTATGGCATAAGACAAACAACACCAAGGTTAAGGGTAACATATTAAGTCGAATCCACGAAATAAATTCAAGAATACTGAATGTCTAGCGATACGTAAGAATCAAAACTTAGCCCCATTAAAAATACAACACATATTTCACATTGAATGCAAACACTTCCCTTATAAACATACATATTCGTTTACCTACGCACACGAAAAATACAATTATTAACAACACTTTAAATAAGTTAGACATTCCAAAACACTAACTACATCGCAGACTATAAAACAAGCACTAACAAACACAAAACATTTATCGTAAACTCCCACATCTAAAGCATGAATATATACTCTCCCAAATATATTGGTGAAACTCAGTGAACTTCAAAAAGGGCTGCATTAACATAAATAAGACATAAAAAGTGACAATTCTCTAAATACACTATTCGCTCATATATTACAACATGCCCATTTCGTTCACTTTAAACAAGCTAATTTCTTTAAATTCATTCTAAATAAATTTCGCCGAAGATTTATTGAATCAGCACTCATTATAAACATTGACATGATTAAACAACGTAAGGGTGTCTACAATTTCACATTAATGCTGAACGCACAAACCTAAAGTTAGATCCAGGCTATTTTTATACCACATTTCCGACAAAACTTTGAACCTTCCCATTTTCTAATTCATCTCATATCAAAACGTTCCTCTTCAGAATTTTAATAACTATCTGCACTCTGAACTCGTGTTGTGTTATATTTTACAACGATGCTGGTGTGTGCCCCGCGGTGTAAATTAAAAATGAAGGACACACACGTGTGGCATAATTACAGATAAGAGCAATAAACGCAGGAGCGATCCAACAGAATAATTTGTTTTACGTATACACATTAATATAAACCAAAATGGCTGATTTACTTAATGCGCTCAATTTGATTGACAGAAGATTTACATTAGAAGACATTTCTGTGCATTGTGAGTTTTATTTTTCTAAAGTTTGCTGTTGGGTCCTAAAGAAATAAAAAAAATGTCGATGCTGAAGAAATACAAAAGCATGTTTTTGCGACGAAAACATCGTTTTAAATATATATTTACATATAGCAGATATATTTAGTAAAAAGTGTGCCTAACAGATTTCTCTTAATACGCCTTTCTCTCTCTCTCTCTATCTAATATATATATATATATATATATATATATATATATATAATAAAAAATCCAGGTAAAACATCCACAGGGTAGTAATCCAAAGAATTTCAACCGGGTTTATGAAAAGTGCTCAATATCAAATAGAGCTTTTATATATTAATTGGAAATAATTGAATGGAGAAAAAAAATTATTTTCTTTTTTTTCTTTATTTCATTCTTTCCAAATATGATCTAAGGTTAAGATCGGATTCTAACTTTGCCTGATGAGATCTCAGTTTATAATAGCTGTTGATCGATGACATCGACATGCCAGTGTCGCAGATTTTTTACATGCGAACAAACATCTCGCTGCGCAGATCCCAATTTAGGCTGACCCCCCAACCTTCTCCCCTTTTCATTTTTCTCAGTAGCCCCTTACGTTGACAGTGGCGGCCTGCCTTGTTTAGGGTGAACCATGTTAAAAAAATGTCTGTGTAAATAAAAATAATCATATATATATATATATATATATATATATATATATATATATATATATATATATATATATATATATACCTCTATCGCTCCGGCTCTTACCCCTAACTCCTTACCTGCTCTATTCTCTCCCTTCTTCCATCTCTCTATCACCACTATCTCTCTGTAACATTCTCTCTCTCTTTCTCTGTCTCTTTTCTTCTCTCTCTCTCTCTTTCTCTGTCTGTCTCTCTCTCTCTCTAGCTTTTTCTGGGAACTGGAAAAGTCGTTGACGAATTACTACATGATAACATAAAAAAGTGCTTAAAATGTCAACCTCTGATTAATTCTGATCTTGGTGACGCCAAAAAGAAAAGGATTAAAAATGTGTTCCCATATTTTTCCCGAAATAATTCTGAAAATAAATATATCAGCTTTGTGAGTGTGTCTTGTGTAGTATTTTACTTTTCGCTGGACAAACAGAAAAGTCTCCTTTATATTATAGACTGAACTTATTTAATCAATAAACCTCGAGCATATGTGTGTGCGACATCTTTTTTCACTAAAAAAAACATATCTCTTGTACTCCATCGTCGTTTGGTAGAATATATATTAATGTATTTTTTTGCTCCCGCTCCGCACCAAAAAGAGAAATGGCCGCCAATAAGGTCATCATCCACCCCAACGCCACACATATCAGGTCAGAAAATGGCGGCCGTCATTTCGTGTATATGCACTTGTGACATCTGTAAGTACAACACGAAATCGCAAATATCAATTTGAAAATCGACCTGGCGCTATCGGCCTTTAAAAACTAAAAACGATTACAACGCTTATCAATTTTTTTTCTTTTTTCACTGAGCCTTTATAGTTAATACGCCCCTCTACCTTCTTCGCGAAGATTAAACCATATTAAGAGCGAGAAAAAAACCTATGGAGGAAATTGGGAAGCGATGGGGATGAGTCTATGTGGGTGGGTGGAGAGGGCTATTTTATCGCACTGCGAGATGAGCTGATTATATATTGTGGTCATATGCTATAAAGTTGAAAGGGGATTGTGGTAACCAATACTTATTCAGTATCACTATACACCGTTTTCTCTCCAACTCTCCATGTAATATATATATATATATATATATATATATATATATATATATATATGCATATGTATATGCATATATATATATAGAGAGAGATATACATATATATATATATATATATATATATACATATATATATATATATTTGACAGTATAATTGAGTGATGAAATTCTTGCAATAAATAGCATTATACATTATGTATATATGCATATATATATATATATATATATATGTGTGATTTTATGAAGGCTTACCAATGATCACCATTAAAGATATTTTTTCTTACAAATATTATTTATTCAAATTAAATGTTTTTTCCTACACGTGTTTCACTACCAAGCAGTTACTTGCTTGGCATATCATCAGGGAAATTAAATGTCTTGAATACTGGTTTCAACTGCCGACAATACACAATGTGGCGTTGCAATAGTTGAGGTCACTTAAGAAGAGAAGAGGAAAAAAAAATAAATAAATAAAAAAAAATAAATAAATAAATAAATAAAAATAAAAATAAAAGTTAAAATTAAAAGACAAGGAAGAACAACGATAAAAAAGAAAGTCCTAGAAAAGTCTTAGAAAAGTAGCTCGTGCATTATTTCTTCCACCAAGCCAACAAGCAAATAATCGGTCCCAAATACATTCAAAAAACCAAAAAACCGGAACAATGTGCGATAATACACTTTCACGTCAGCCGGCACAATGATGAATAAATCTCCCCCCCCACAAAAAAAAACAAAAGAACTAAATCATTCAAGATACCGCTCACAAGTTACCATTCCAATCCAATGATAGTATGGGAATTCTAAATCCAACTTCTCACAAAGAAATTCAACATAAATGTTCGTCCGAGTTCAAAGAGTCTTATTTCAATGGCTGATTTCTTACCCTTATATATATATATATATATATATATATATATATATATATATATATATATATATATTATATTATATGTATACATGCATATATGTATATATATATATGTGTATATATATATATATATATATATATATAATTGACAGACACAAATTGAAGATGCCAAAATGTTTGCCTCATATAACATTATATATAAAGTATCCAAATACTTACATGCAGATATATATATATATATATATATATATATATATATATATATATATATGGATTTACATCTGATGAAAGCGGACCACTGCTTGAAACGCGTTATATAAAATAATAAAATGATAAAACAATGAAATAATAAATAAATGTTGAAAAAAAAAAAAACTTTTTACAAATGATGGTAGCCTTACTCCTTTACATATATACTTTTCTCTCGTTGGAACTGCACTGATACTGCACTACCTTCTTTTCTCTCTCTCTCTGTCTCTCTCTGTCTCTCTCTCTCTCTCTCTCTATATATATATATATATATATATATATATATATATATGTATGTATGCGTACGTGCGCGTGATAAATAAGGACTACAAAAGTGTGAATGAATACGGGCGAAACAGCTGTTTGGGAAATACAATAGTAAAATGTTTTCGAACTAAAACTCGGATTCAATTCGCTTAACACATATTCATATATTTACATATTATAATTAACAGATAATTTAAAGATATCGTCATGTTATTTTAAAATAACTATGCATATAATTGCGAGATAAAATTCTTGTAAAAATAACATTATATATAATGAACATGCATATCTACATATATCTACGAGAAAAAAATTACATTACAAGTAAATAATGGAAATTGATAAAATTATTTCCACACAATCATTAAACCAGGATACCAGGGATGTGGAAATTGAACCGAAGACTCTAATTCTATCTTAGCATATTTACCCATTCCCCGATAATTCCCGACTTGCTCGAAGTATAATCGTTTTGTTTTGAGGTCGGGAGGTGGCGCTGTCGTCGAATTATTAACCAACATGGCGTCTCCCGCTCTGCGCTTTTTCCTGTCGCGGTACTCGCCTTGTCTGCACGCGGTGACAGATATGTTTGATGGGTTGTAGCTAGATCTTCTGTTTCCGTTGTCAGAATAAATAAGGGTTTCCGTTCGGGGTTAGGAAAACACCTTCTCACGCATTGGTTAAACTGGGATATTCACAACCCGCACACCTTATATAAGAACATGCGTCTACGCGAACCTACATAATTATCTACATAAACATACGAGTATAAAAACAACCCAGAGAGACAGAATTTGAATGTACAAATGTAGAATTCAAGAACATATTTATAGAGTAGAACTTCGTTTCTCAAACTGTGCGCCACGGCACACAATTAAGCCACGAGATGCACGTACGTGTACCATGAAGTAATTCATAAAAAAACTAGTATTATTTTATTCATTAAAACTGTGTTCTGCGGCTACGGTAGTCAAATGACATCCCGTACCTGCAATCAGTCCTTGATGCTAGTCCCAGGCCATCTGACCTTGTCATGCACAAGTTGTCGTACGCAATGAAGTTGTTTCGCTGTACGTAGTGGTCCTAGTCCCGCCTGCTTGAGGTCAGAACGTAGTGTACCCAGCAGATTTGTGCAGTGCCGTCCTAGTCGCGGTTGGTAGACTTGCGAGCCAGTAACGGCAAAGTCTAGTGCACTCTGTGCGGGAGTGTCAGGGTCCATTCGTAGGACATGGCCTAACATAGACTATTTTTGTTCAGCGACCTTTGCGGAGAGGATTTTTTTGTTGCTGCATGTATGGCACAAGGGCAAGAATGCAACACCAAATCCATGAACGTAAATACTCTTGATCTCTTGTTGCTGTTTTAGTGTTTTCTAAACATTGCTTCATGCCCAAAGTGTTCTGCGGTTACGGTAGTCAAATGACATTCCGTAGCTGCAATCAGTCCTCCATGATAGTCCCAAGCCATCTGAGCTTGTCATGCGCAAGTTGTCGTAGGCAATGGAGTTGTTACGCTGTTCGTAGTGGGCCTAGTTCCGCCTGCTTGAGGTCAGCACGTAGTGTGCCCAGCAGATTTGTGCAGTGCCGTCCTAGTATGCGTTATGTAAAAAATCAATTCTTACTATAATTCAGAGTTTATGTATGTCTGTAACCTTAGCTATGGGTTAAAAATCAGATATATCGTCATATTTTTTGTCTGAAAAAGTTGAAACTGCTTTTAACCATTCATTAGTGGTCAGATCCCAGGACCTGGCGTCCTATGACGTTGTCTGTTCTTTTCAGATTTGCCCACTGAAATTCATATAGTGTCTAACTGACAGTGTTTATTTACTTGCCTTCCCACGAGAGCAGAATTAGACACACATTCAACTTTTAATCTAGAGGAAATCCATCTCTTTCAAAAGGGGCACTTTGGATTGGAACAAAAATGACATTTATTGCAGTCTAGATGGATTTTAGGTTCACCGACCGAAGACGGAAACGATGAAGTGTCATATCAGCACAGATACTACACTTTGTTCCTATGTAAAAAGTTACAGAATGAGTCGCCGGGCACTTTTTTAGGAATTTTACTTACTAGTTAAAATATGCCTCCTCCGGTCGCATATTTTTGCTTATATACTTGTTTTGAAACATGACGTAAATCATAAATGTATGATGTCACGCCAAAGCTGTAATTACTTTTAAGGTAATTTCTTAAAGATCTATTTTAAGGAAAGCTCCAAATAGTAAAATGGGTAGAACTTCAGACTGAAGATCTCAAATCAATTAAAATTCATTATATTTTTTGAATATATATTTATATATATATATATATATATATATATATATATATATATATATATATATATATATAGTGTGTATTTAGGGAGCATTTTCTTATTGATGCAAACATTGTTAAAAATAACAAAATTCGTATGTTTAATTATAACTTTGATTTTTCAATTTTTCTGATGTTTTTCTTGTATTAAAATAAATTTAAAAAATGTTCTATAAGTTTCACAAAACAGCTGGAGAATTAAGAGAATTTTTAAAAGACGGCGGAGAAACGCGCATAGAACGTTTTCGCATTGTTTCAGGAAGTCGTTGACGATTTAAATTCAACAACGCTGGATGGCATTACAGAACAGAATCGCATTAAGCATTTTAAAATGTTACCACTGGTTTCATATGTGATGTCATTTTTAGGTTGTTGTGTATTTATGTAGATAGCTTCCAGCATTTATTATTTTTTGTTATTTTTTAAATTTAAATATATATATATATATATATATATATATATATATATATATATATATATATATATATATATATATATATATAAATAAATATATATATATTTAAATATATATATATATTTAAATATGTATATTTATATATATATAAATATATATATATATATATAAATATTTATATATATATATTTATTATGATTCCATTTGTAGCCTGACGATGTTGACGCTATTTGCAAGTGTTAACGAAACAGAATATGTTTTGTCGCAATTAATGGAATAAAATCATCAACAAAAAAATATATATTTTGCTCTGAATTTTCATTGAGCACTCTCATAAACCCGGTTTCAACTTCCTTCGGATTCATACCCCCTGGATATTGGTAACAAGTTAATTATATATATATTTAAATATATATATATATATATATATATATATATATATATATATATATATATATATATATATATAATATAAACACATTGATCTTCATTATATATATTTCTTCTTGTTTTCTTTTTTGTTTATTATTTGTTAAACCCGTCGTTTGGTATTATGCTTTCGATAGTTCTATGAAGGGCTGACAAGTGCCCCATGCGTGAATCAATTGTGCCAAAAAGCACTGTTTCCTTTTACAATGTTGTTAAAGACATAAAGAAAACTGACACATACTTATGACAGCATAAATGATCCGCTCCAAGTATGTCGGAAGTTATAAACACGGTTTAGCGGTTAATAAAATGGATATAAACTTATAGTGTTTCATATTATATGTATCTTTATATTGTTTTCCTTTATGTTAAATCTGTTGCCGGAGTCGCTGTCTTGTTTTTACATTGTGATTTGGCTCAAACTATCTCTTGTTTCTACAAACGGTGAAAGCATGCGTTCAAAAGATGTCAAGAGGCGACGCTAACTCTTTCTTCGCCCCTATTAATCTGCTTTAAATCGAAGAAGTTCGACTACGAAATAAAAGACATGCGGAAGCAATTCACTTCGTAAACGTGTAAAAACAGCTAGGGATTGGTCGGGAATGCGTTCATCTACTGTTCTACTTAATTTCTGTTTCCACAAAAAATGTATGCACATATAAATTAAAAATAAAAACTATTCATATTAATTTAAAATCTATGAACAAAAATAACACCATGTGGCATATGCAAGAGCGCGAGGTGAGTGTGATTTACAAACAACTTATGTCATCATGTATGTTAAACTCGTTCCTCCACATCTTAATGCAGCATTAACTCAATGTCTATAATTATATATGAAACAAATTTACATATATATAAATCTAGTTTATAAAGTAAGTCTTATCCCTATAAAGTTTAGTATGTGTGTTGTGAAGTAGTCCAACAGTAAAAAGAAGTCAAGTCGAGGTTGGGTTAAGATAACAAGTGTATTAACATAAAAGGTACAAAGGTAAGGAAACTGACTGGCACTCGGCTAGACAGTTACAATACTGTCCGTTTTCACCCTGGTGATTGTCTACTCGCACTATTTATAGTGAGAACCGGTGTAGTTTCCCTTCTGTTAGAACGGCCGGTGTAACAATGTGTATATGTTTATATGTTTTTATTCATGGGATTTACTCCTAAACTAATGAACAGATCATTTTGGAACACAGCTGCAATGCATACAAGTTAGTAATGTGGGCTATATTTAGTTTAATTAAGTTTTATGCAAAGGAACAAAGAGGGAGTGTAAACCCGTCTTGAAAAAAAAAATAACAATCGGTATTCATTTAATAAATATTCCCCAGTTTCTTTAGAGTGTTTTGAGAAGTCAAATATTTCAGATGTTCATTGAATTTGCTTCAGTCATCAGACACCAACTAAGCATAATTCCCTGAATTATAATTTATTCTTAAGATCCCCTTAAGTTTAAGCTTTTACCTTTAAACATGCTCTAGAATCAAAATAATGTAATGGATATTGATCAAAATTGCAATAAGGATTCTAGACATAAGGTATAGTATCATTATATCTTGATTTTAATCTTCGTAAGAGGCATAGAAGTGGTGCAAAACTGTTTTGTTCAGGAATTTATTCTACATGGGACGGGTATTGTTCTAGTATTTTATAAAGTCGTGTTATGTTTGTTTTTATCTTCCAACAAACCTGTTTAATTATTTTCTTTTTTGATTATTTGTTTTTTTGTTTTTTTTTCAATCAGCTTTTTCGATAATACTGACTACTGTTTTTCTTCCTTTTCGCTTTTAACAGGTTCCGGAAGTGCTTGAGTAAGGAACCGGAAGAGTCAACGGTCGCTCATCTCATCGGACGAATATATTTTGACTTCCTTGGCTCTCGTTGTTTCGTGCTCACCAAAGAAAAATACTGCGTGGAACGATCGTGGTGGGGCAAATGCAGACGGTACGGCATCCAACTGACGGCCAAAATCAAAATACAACAGGGATACTAAGACCAACGAGCTTTCCAACGCCCCGAAATCAACCAACAAAACTGACTCTGATAGTAAAACCATAACAACACACACAATAAGCCATCTTATTTGAAAAAAAAAGAACCCTTCCTCACTTATTATTTTTATTTGCATAATTAACATTATTTATCCCTTCATTATTACCTTTCTGGTCGTTTAGAATTTAAACGTCACCCCACCAACTATATATATATATATATATATATATATATATATATATATATATATATATATAATAAATAAATATTAATTATTTATTACCTACAGACATCGATGTTTCATGCTTACGTAATCTTCAGTGCAGGAAGTAAATTCCCGACGGTCACACATCGCCACTGATTCGCAGTCAAGAGCGTTACCAGTCGGCCAACTTTGCTTGGAAGTTAGGAGGAATTTTACTTTGTAAATGCCATATACCAATAATAAATAATTTATTTAACTCATCTACATAATTATAAAAGTATGTATTATTGTTATAAAGCATTTATAACAAATTATGAGATGATATTTATATATTATGAGATATTCAGGCGATTACATGTATGAATGTCTGTCGTCGTAATTCGGTCCTTTTTTGGAAAAGTATATTTTGTGTTATATATATATATATATATATATATATATATATATATATATATATATATATATATATATATATATATATAGGCAGCATCTTTTCTTGAAGGCAAGTATTTTTTAAATATAACACACAACTTATGTCTGGATATCCTTCCGTAGATCCTTTCCATTGTCCGAATAATACGAACACATGGTCTGTAACTGATTAACCTCATTCCCCTGAAGATGGACTCGGATGGGTCTGAAAGTACTTGGGACACAAATAAAACTATGGCAAACTCATCGACCAATCCCCCCGAAACTAAGATTCTGATTCGGACAATGGAAAAGAACTACGAAAAGAAAATTCAGGCATAAGTTGTCTGTCATATTTAATAACACTGTGAGTTAGGAAAAAATGAAACTATTTCCTGTCTATATAAATCGACGTCAGAACAGTTGAAGTCTAGTATAAGAACAGATACTACACTGCATTCTTAGCCAACACACAAGTCAATGCAGTAAGATCATTGCACGCCAACATTTCGGTACAGTAAGCGTTATAGATGTCTTCAAGATTTTGCTCGTATTTAGTTAGAAGAACGTAAGAAAATTAGATATACGAATGAATGAACAAAAAAAATTGATCTGGTCCCCGGGTAAAATGGCATCTTGATAAAACGTCATAAACGATTTCTTCGAATCGCTCTCCTTTTCTCTGTTTTGATTGATGACGTAATCATTTTGTGGCGTCATTTACTGTGCACTGTTATCCGGATAACCTCACAAAACGATAACGAAACCCACTCTGTACGCGGACAAGGTATTTATCTACCTCCCACAGCGGTAAGATGTGACACAAGGTCAGAAAGTGGGATTTAATAAGTCAGCACCCTAGAGGAAGAACACCTATGACCCTTAAAAATTGCCTGGGAAGCCCCGTCGGCATTCCCCGGTAGGGGCGCCTCAGGCGATTAGCAATTAACAAAACCCTTCTCAAGTGAGGTGAGAAGGCTAAACCTGGGATGGTGGACCTCCTAGAACTGCACAGGACAAACCCACAGACCGGTGGAATCAAGACCAGAAGGCCAATACGATACCGGTCTATAGGGTGTAGAATCCATCGGAACAGATACTACACTGTGATACCAGCCAAAAGGCCTAGAAAGCGGATAAACAAACAAGATCTACAGAGATTTAGTAGTAGATAGATGTTGTGATGGCAACTTGCTTAGAAAACAGACGGATATCTGGAAGGATGTGCTTTACAAAGTCAGGGTTATTCCATTCGAACTGTTTCTAGAACTATTTCTTTATTCACGCGGATATTAAAAATGTTAGTCATGTGCCGTCTACTCTGACTTTCTAGTGACATTGATGCGATGATTACTTTTCCTGTTGGGCCTGTAATATGAACTCAGGCATTTATTAAAAACTATCGATATGTGTTTCGCTCTTTCCTGATAAAATATATGAATCTAAAATTCTTATAAATATTGTTGCGATATGTGTCACGTGATAGAGACTTGTCTGGTTGTCGGTGTTATTTCAGAGTTTTCCCTCTCCTTGACTAGTTGCTCTACCGAGGATTTAGAGTCTAGTCAAACCTACAATTTCATTCATTGTTTGAAGGGGGAAAGATTACTTCATACATTTACTGGAGTATTATTGAAATTAATGCAATGTTCTAGGCAGACTTTAGCACGGCACACCAAATCCACAGCTTATATATCTACGTACTTTGAACGAGATGAGGATGGGGAAAGAGAGAGAGACACCACACACATATTGTATATATATATATATATATATATATATATATATATATATATATATATATATATATATATGAGAAATATATATAAATTAGTCCGATGTAATGGGAAATGAAAAAGGAAAAACCAAGAGATAGTCTTACAATAAAGACGAAACGTTGATAAATATATAAAAAAATATCTCTTGTTTTTTTCCTTTTTATTTTCCATATATATATATATATATATAGTGTGTGTTTGTGAACTGAGGAGTATGGGTCAGATTCAAGCTTATTCTCGTCTTGGTGCGTCATTTAATCTTGCAAGGTTAAGCCGCCTTCCTTCTCATGCACATCATCCTGACAGTAACGACACACACAACACGCCTGCGCGAGTTCCGCTGAGATGGCAAGCCAGTCCCTGTTTAATCGACAAACAATTTGCGGACCGGTGATTGTGCCGAGGTCCTACTTGATGGCAGTTGCTCAGGTTTCTCGCTGCCGACAACGTGCTGATTCAACTAGGGGTTTTTACCCCGCCTAATAAACCGGTATCGTCCGGGCCTTCGGGTCTGGATTTACGCCGGTCTATTGGTTGTCGGTCCTGGGGAGGAGTAAGTTTATTGCTTACTGCCTGAGGCGCCCCTACCGGGGGAATGCCGACGGGGCTGCCCAGGCAATTTTTAAACGGCCAGAGTGCTCAAATTCTCGAGCGCTGGTTCTTTCCTACTTTCCCGACCTTGTGTCACATCTTACCTTGTGGGAGGAAGATAAATAGAGACAACGTGCTTACGCTAGTTGGGTAGTAGAGAAGGAAGAACAATTCTCGTATCAGTCTGGTGTTCTAAAATACCGTCTGTGTGTCAGTCTAAACGTGGTCTGTCATATCTGTCTGTGTAGACTCTTATCGGTTATCTGTCTGTTAGTGTCGTCTGTTTCTATGTATTCATCATTGCCAAGCAATTTCGTACCATCACAAAAACTGCACACCCTATGAAGTGTTTTCTCTGTAATTTGCATTTCCTCCAGTATTTTTCTTATATACAAACAAAGATAAACTTCCATCACATACAAGTCGTTCCTGTATTTCTTACATACAAAAAAATAAAACCACAAACATAACCATTATAAGCCATTCGTCCGACGTAGATAGGTATCTTAATTATCTGAAAATAGTTTGTCTTGGATAATCGATGCTAGTGGCTTCTACTCTTTATCGGTTCTTTTCAAGGGGTTGCTTTATATTCCAATCAGAATTAAAGCCAATCAACGCATTCATACGTTTCGCTCTATAGCAGTTATTGAAAGCATATCAGCTTAAAAAGTAAATACGACGACCAGCCTTATTATGTGTTGAAACTATCAATAGTTGATGTACACAGTTTAGCAAGAGATAGACTTTACACGTCAGACAACCGTTTTGCATCGTTTTATTTGTTTCTTTTTTTTTGTAATTTATGTATTTATGAGCCGAAAAAGATCTAAACCATCTTTTCATGTGCTTATCAAAGATATCGATCAGTCACCAGGATAACCCATCAGACACGAGAACAGAGATCGATAGTTGATATTCTCACTGTTGTAAACGTAAGTGATCTGCTAATGGCCGACTAGACCATTAAATTAAACCTGATCGATTACAATTCGATTGAATTTGGACATATATTCGGAAATGAAGACACATTAGTGATTTCTGTATTGTTTAAAAAAGAAAACTAAAATTATATATATATATATATATATATATATATATATATATATATATACATTAATATATATATATATATATATATATATATATATATATATTAATATACAAAAATACACTTAAATCACTGTGTTTTAATAATATAAAAATGTTTTTTTTGTTTAAAATATTACAAATTGTATATAAAAATACAAAGATATTCAACTGTTACTTCCCCCTGTATATTACGGCCTACGGGTAAATTATGTTTTTTTTTTATATTTTGGCTAAGAGTAACATTGATTGGATCAAATTGGATCAAATTTACCTAAGAAACTTCTGTTTCTCTTGATTAGTTTTGTTGTTTGACTGGTATTAACAAAGTTTGGCAATTTAAAAATTATGAAAATATCCTCCAATTCGCAGCGGTAACCACTGACCTAAACATTTCAGGTTTTGGCATTATCTGTTCAGTAATTTACGTAGGGACAGTCATCTACTCTTGTAAGCAAATTACAGTTTCAGTACTTTTTTCAATTTTAATAAATAAAATTTCTGGACACTGTTTGGATAGTTATAAAGTTGCAATGTCCCGTTGTAAATGGGTAAACATTGCAACTTTTGTTCAATTAATAGTATGCAATGAATTGTTTAAAATAGCTAGTGTGGTTCGTCAATAAACTAAAAAGTGTTGAAAAAAAAACAAACAATAAAACAAATGAAAAAACAAGTTTGAAACATTTTGGAAATATGAAAATTGGCCAAATGGTGGAACATATGGAACAAAATAAATTGAAAATAACGAAAAGAAAAAGAACCCAATAAATGGGTCTAATTTTATTGATATGAACCTGGTTATCGCGTTAAAAGCGTCTCTATAACTTACAAACATTTTTTTTCAATGTAAATAAGTGACTACCATTCAAAAAAAATCCAGTGTTCTCAGTTTTATAAATTGCGGAGAACAAAAACAGTTCTAAACTGCGCAAATTTGTCACGGACAAAACAAACAAAAGATGGACAATTGATCTTTTATTCTGAACACTGTTGCTGTTTTTTTTTTTTGTTAAATGTTCTTTTTTCAAATTCTACGGAAAACAAAAAGTAATTAAAAAAAACATGCATTAATCCACAAACTATTAAAATAAACTTTATAAAAGATTTATAAAAGTTTACAAGGCTTCTGTAATAGACTTCTAAAATAGTAATCATGATTATTGTTATTTGTAATTATTGAATATATATGAAACCGAACAAAAACGAAAAAAAAATCTAAAAAAAAAAAATTAATTATGAAAAAACTATTTTTAAACAATGTTAAAAAAAAGTACATACACACATACACAGAAAGGGATAAAAACATCCCTTGAAATTAAAATTTTGTAAATGTTTTGTGAATTTTTTTTAAATTTAAAATTTTGCCTGTACATTTATTGTTTTGTTTCTTCGTTTTCATTATCTTGTTACTTTGTTTATGATATAAGCGACTGATTTGTTAATGATTTAAGCAGCGTTGAAGTTCATGGCGAAGGCGTATTATATATTAATCATGTTATAAATATTACATTAAAATACAAACGGTTTTATTAATACAAACAGCAAATTTTGTAATGATATAAGCGTCATATTAATGCCATAGTAAGCTATATGTTTATAGTTTTAAGTGGTTAATACATTAATAATACAAACAATACTATTAATAATACAAACAATTAATATAAGCAGCAGGTTTTTTAATGTATTAAGCGGCTGATATGCTAATAATTCAAGCAATTAATGTTAATAATGGAATCAGCTTATATTTCAATCCTGTAAGTAGACAGTAATAACACCTATCTAAATAATACAAACATTCAAAATATTAATGAAACGGATGTTTAATTTTGTTCATGATAGAAGAAGCTATCTTAATAATGCAATTATTTATAATTTAATGATGTAAGAGGCTAATACGTTATAAGCGATTTTGTTAGTTTTAATAGTTAATTTATAATGCTATAAGCGGCTAATTTGTTAATGATTGAAGCGGCTAATATGAATAACATTCAAGCGGCTTATATGCTAATTATGTAAGACGTTAATAATACACACGGCTATGTTTTTAGTACATGATTTTTAAGGATATAAGGAGCTTATATATTTATGATTTATGCTTATATATTTATGATTAAGTTAATTATATTTTAATGCCTAATTCGTTCATAATATAGACGGCTATATTATAAATAGCTATAATGTTTATGATCAACTCGACTTATACGTTAGTTATGTAAGTAGATGATACGTTATTATTACAAACAGATTTTTTACGGTTAATTTGTGAATGACATAAGCCCTCATGTGGCTAAAACGGACCCGCACATATCCGAGGCAATGGCTGAATCCAGTCTGTAGTTGAATGGGGTCATAAATGGATGGTAACATTTAATTCTGCTACGACAAAGCTCCTTACCTTCAACAACTACACAAAACCTCTTAAACCACCGATTGCCATGGCAAATAACACCCTACCCGAGAGTCCAACGGCCTAACATTCACAGGTAACATTAATTTGAATAAATACATAGAAGACATTGCCAAGGCTGCTGCAAAGAAGGTGGACTCCCTTTACCGAGCTAGAAAACTTCTCACACCTGACAGTATTCTGTATCTCTACAAAGCCACCATCCACCAACGCATGGAGTATTATTGTTACATCTGGCTGGGGCACCATCCACTAGTCTCTCCCTCTTATAAAAGGTCCAAAAAGAGTTGCTAATCTAATAGGTCCCTCACTATTCACCAAGCTCCAGCCCCTGTCCCATCGCCGCAATGTTACACTTGTTTTTGTTTACAAGTACTTCAATGGAATGTGCTCCGATGAACTTGCTGCTCTGGTGCCCCTTCGACGTAACTACACTCGACCAACCCGACAATCAGCTAAATCTGATCCATTTACTGTGAACGTCTTCAGATGCTGGAGAGCCTTCTACCTCAATAGATTCTTTTCTTCGTGCTGCCGGCCTTTGGAACTACTACCCTTTTCCCGACTGTACCGACATGAAGAAATGTAAAAGTAATGTGAACATACATCTCGCTGCACAGCTCCCAATCTAGGATACCCCCCTCCTAAACTTGCACCCTCATTCTTAATAGTCTCTTACGTCTACAGTGGCAACTTGCCTTGTTTGGGGTGAACTAAGTTTTTTAAAAAAGCCGATGATTTGTTAATGAAGCACACTTGCTTCATTAACAAATCATCGGCTTTGGCGAGTAAAAGATTCAAACATCACAAAGAATATAAAGAACGAGGAGATGAGCAGAGTAGATTTGTAAACTGAATAAGAATAAACTCTTACTCAGGTTTATTTAAGAAGATATAAAAGTTTATCAACATAAAACATATTTAAAAAGGAATGAGGTAAGAAAGCAGAGAGCATGTACATTCTATTGTGAATATCACTTCTGAATAGAACGGGAGTTTTGAAGAATACCTCAGAATCAAAAAAGAGTTCTGGAAAAAATGTCATGACGAACGCTGTATAATTGAAATGTACAAAAAGGCGTATCCATAAATAAAGTAAATGTGGTCTGTGGCTGACAAAAAATTAATTTGAACTTGGAAGCTTATCTGGTTAGTTCTTTAATATACACACAAATGGTGTATAATTGAATGTATATAGAAAGCAATTATGTGCAAGTATAAGTCTGCATAATGCCATAAATTAATAGAAAAATATTTTGAACGGTAAAAAGTGTGTATGCGAAAATGGTGCATATAATATTATTAATGTTTATGGAAGAAAAATACAGCATCTGATACTTTGTGCGCTGAAACAAAGACAGAGTTTTATCGCTTTTTTTCAGCCAAGAATCTAGGGAAAGACATCGCGCTTCTTCCATGCTGGAATCTAAAACTGGATATTCTCTCCAAAAACCCAAAGGGTGGAAGTCATGTAACCCCGTCATTACCATTCATCTTACACATTTAGATATTGTAGGAGAAATTCTTGGAATTCTTGGAGGAGATAAATAAAGAGATTTTGCCAGACCTTGACGTGACCCGGGCAGGCTGACTGTTAGGACCCACTGACCATACAGATTTAAAGGTCAATAATACTTGGTGTTCCAAGTTCTGCTATTCCAGACATGTTGGCACCGATCCATAACAAATGTATTTATGATCGAATTGTTAAAGATATAAGCGGCTTGTATATTTGTGTACGAGTGGTTAATAACTTGATGACTGATTTGTTGATGATTCATTTGACTGTTTAATCTAGTAATAATTTTCTCTATTGAAATCAGACATTTAGAATAAATGATGCCCCAAATAACTTTTTCTCCATTTTCCCGAAACCTAACCCAGTCTAATTATTATTATTATTTAAAACTTTTATTCACCCAAAATAGGCACATTGCCACTGAGACATAAGAAACTACTGTGAATTAGCTATATCCACAGGAGCATCCTAAGTGGGGTGTTATGCAGCGATATGTTTGTTCACATTACATTTAAATTTTTACATGTTGGTACAGTCAGGGAAATGGGGAGCAGGAAGGGAATTCCAAAGGTTCACAGTTCGAATGTACAAGAAGCTATTAGAGTAGAAAGCCTTCCAGCATCTGGGAATATCTACAGTGAAGGGGTGGGATTTATCTGATTGTCGAGAGTGGACACGAGAGCAACAAGTTCGTCGGAGCACAGTCCATTGAAGTACTTGTAAAACAAGCTCAGCGAGTCAACATTACGGCGAGGGGGCATGAGCTGGGGCTTGGTTCGCAGTGTGGGACCTATTAGATTAGAGGCACTTTTTTTGGGCCTCGTCTAAGAGGGAGAGACTAGTGGATGGCGCACCAGCCCAGATGTGAGTACAATTATCCATGAATAAGTGGATGGAGACTTTGTAGAGATACAGGATGCTGGCAGGTGTGAGAAGGTTTCTAGCCCGGTTGAAAGAAACTCACTTTCGTCGCATCACCTTCTGACAGTGAAGGTAGAGGCGTAGAATATAACATGTAAAGTTAAATCGGTGTCGCTAAGAAAGTTGTCCGTAAATATGTTAGATAAAAATGAATAGAAAGAAAAACAGTAAGCCTCGAGAAGAAGCCGCAAAGAAACAGAGAGTAGGACAGAGCGGAAAGAGACTAGTGCAAAAGACGTGTATTATATCATTAAAGGCATAAGTGTATGCTATTGTCACAGATGGTTTAGTATTAAAACTGGGTATTGTCTAAGTAATCTGGAGAAACGTATACGATTAAATGTTATTAGGATCCTACGTATATAAAATAGAAAAGCCAGGTTTGCATGAATAAGTATTTGCAGAACGCGTAGCTGATATTTTCATGCTGTAAGCGGCTTCTATGTTAATGAGTTAAGTGGCTGGATTGTTTATGATCCGAGGTGTCTATTTATAAACCTAGGCAGTTCGTCTCTAGTTTTCCGATGAAATAACCAAAGGAGCGACGCGATGTTTTCTTGGTGGAACATACATCTAGCGCACAACACAAATAATACTCTACTTTTGTTCTGTGATGGCGGCGTTCCTAAACAAATGAATTCGTTGTCTCAGGAGGAATTTAACCAGGATTAAAAATGAAATAACATATTCCAACAAGTACAGGTCGAGGCTGCCTTTTCGTTTTACAACAGCAGATTTCGGATTCAAAAGTTGAACAGCATTAACTTGATCATCCCGTCTGAGATCATCACTATGATGAACTATAATATTGCAGTCGTATTTTGATGTTTTTGTAGTAACAACGGGGTTGGGTTATTTCTAAGACACGAAGTCACCATGTTGTGTGTTGTGTGTTCTTCGATACACACGAAAGTCGGAATAAAAATGGAATCTGGACAGTGAGACGTACATATATTTACAATTACTCTCATAGAGACCATTTCTCAGAGATAAACATAAGAGGAACATAGGAAACATGATACATAACAGATTGAAAACCAGACGCAGTTACCAAATCCAAGGCCACGTTAATTGTCTCATACACAATCGATAAAGAACATATATTGTCATCGTAAACAATTAGAAAGGGATAAAACAAATATTATTCACATTTCAGTTTATCGGTTTTTGGAGTCTTGTCTAACCGCAACCAATGGGTGCATGACGATAACGGCGCCAAGCTTTGTATAAATAGGCAGAAGACGTAAAGTTGGTCGGACCGCGTTCAACTGACGAAAAACCCAGTCTGGAAAGAAGCTTAATTCGTTTTTTTCAAAATTTGCAAGTGGTGGATATTTGATATGTCCTATTTCCGAAAGTAGACGAGTGTATTCTTTAATTGGTTAGTAATGATTCAGATGAGAAGACTTGAATACGGTTCAAGAGAGATCACACTGATAATTCTACCATTACAACTACATTAATGAATTTTATAAAGTTTAGAGGTTTTCATTTTAATGTTCTAGAAGCAATATATATATATATATATATATATATATATATATATATATATATATATATATATATATATATATATATATCCAAGCAAGCGTTGTTGAACGTCACGGAACTTTTTTCGTTTGTAAATCTTCTTCGTGCGGTTCTCAAACCGTCGAGCTATCCTTCTAGTTTCAAGTGGCTATCCGTAGAGTATTTCCCCGATTGTTCTTAATTCGGCCATTTTTTTTTCGAGCGCTTTCGACTTTCTTAGTCGTCTACAGGATTAGGTTCTTTTTAAGACAAGAAGACTTGTTAATGTTTTATAGGTATCGTTAAGAATATATATATATATATATATATATATATATATATATATATATATATATATATATATATATATATATATTATTATTATTATTATTATTATTATTATTATTATTATTATAGATATATTCAATTTTTTGAATAATCCATTTATTATTTCGGTCAAATTGGTGTATGTAAGTTGCGGGGGTTTCTTGTTCCATTTTTCTTTCTTTTGGCGCGAGTACTTTCAATTTTATTCGTCAAATCATCATAAGGCGCTGTTTGTCTAGGTGTCTTTACAACTATATATTTACTGTTGAGTTTTTTGACGGCTAGTAATATACGACTTTAAAATGAGCGTCTATAATATTGAGATGTTGTATGCGATTACGTGCTAAGCGCGTGCAAAATTAAAAATTATAATTGCTTAACGGCTAAGAATTTGGTAATGTTAGTTACTATGCTAGACACTTTCAGATAGTGTGACTAGTTTCATAATTTACATTATTGATTGTGGGATGTTTTGTCTTTATGTAAAAAGAATCAAGAATTTTTAATCTTTTATTGTTGGTATCGTGGTGTTTTATTCTGGTATTATTAACTAGGATGTGTTTATATTGAGAAGGGGGCAGTCATTTTTTAGGTGTTGGCAAATGGAGCTAGTATCGGAAAAATGTCAGGTGACTCTTCGGGAAAGTGTTGTGGTAATGAAACCAATTAGTTTTATAAATAATTTTACTAAAACTTATGAGAGCTTACCTTAGTTGAAATTTGATTATATAAACCAGTGTTGAAGTATATATATATATATATATATATATATATATATATATATATATATATATATATATATATATATATATATATATGGGAAAATGAAAAGGGAAAAACCAAAAAATGGATGTTTTTTATGTGTACATCAACGTTTCGTCTTTATTTATAAGACTTCATCAGGATGATAATATAGAGAAAAATGTCATGCAAGTACAAACACATGAAGGGTTGACATATTGGGAAAAAGGAAGAAAATAATGGCCACTACTGGGTGGACGTCCGTACTTGGTGAGGAGTGAAAAATGAATGTTTATGAAAATGAGTGGGGAAGAAGTGGAATAATGGGGGTGAGCATATACATTCATTTTTCACTTCTCAACAAGTACGGACGTCTACCCAGTAGTGGTCATTATTTTCTTCCTTTTTCCCAATATGTCAACCTTACATGTGTTTGTACTTGCATGAAATTTTTCTCTATATTATCATCCTGATGAAGTCTTATAAATAAAGACGAAACGTTGATGTACACATAAAAAAACATCCATTTTTTGGTTTTTCCTTTCACGTCGGATTACCTTCATCCTTCTCTTCCCATATATATATATATATATATATATATATATATATATATATATATATATATATATATATAAGGAACAGCTGTGACTATTTCTTACGCGAACGGTTAAGTCAAAATACCCTACGCGATCTTTATTATAAAATGTTTATGTATATACGATTTCAGAGTCGCAAAGTTAACTAATTTGCATATTGGGTTTTGAAAAGTTTATTTAATTAATTACTAATTATTTTGTTATTGTATTTTAGTTCAATGATTGTTTTGATTTTAATATAACAAATAGTTCTGTTTCGCAATATTGTTTTAATTTCTGGACAAATGTTTAGTATTTGTGCTCCAAGCTTCCTTTCATTAGATGCATCGATTTGATTTGTCAAAATTGCAAGTAAAAATTGTTTTTTTTATTTTTTATTTCTTTTGGTCATATTTAAAAGTAAATAAATCTGTTTCATATTTTCAACAAAGTTACGAATGACATGTTTATTATTTTTAACTAGCAAGGCTCCTCGGTGTTGCCCGGGAAAATATTAATTTATTGTTTATCAATAACAATTGAATTTCTACTGTTGTTACACGCGACGTAAATCTTACGGTAAATACCGAAAATTCTAAACTTACAAAAAAACAAAAACAAATATGCGAGTTTAATCTTACGTAAAAAAAAGTATTACAAGAAAAATAATCTGGTAGTTTGTCAATAAGGAAGAAAGAAACACAACACAACTTTATAAAATTAAAAGTCTTTCTTTATTTATAAGCTTGTATAATATTGTATTGTATATATATATATATATATATATATATATATATATATATATATATATATATATATATATATATATATGTATATATATATATAAGGATGAAAAGGAATTAGAAAAGCGACGGAGGCAGATCTTTTTTTCAATTCAGTTGCTCAATGCAAGGTATATTCCGCAAAAAAGCAATTTATTTAATTAATGTTTGTCCTTAAGCCAGGCTTTTCAAAGATCAAAATCTTATCATCAGAGAAAATTGCTGGGATAGATATGTTGGCGAAAGGCCAAGATTTAAAATCTGAAAAAGTAAAACAATCTATCCGGTATATTGAGCTGTATACTTTTCACAATAGGTTTTACATTTCCTAAACGTTTGCTTTTATTTCTCTAATTATATATATATATATTATTAATGATTGTCATTATCAAGCTGGATGTTTTGAGGGAGAATATTTCCCTAAATATTTGAACTCGTCTGACAAACAAAGGCATAGAAATACTGACTACATCATGTAGTAGTAGTCTTTGTGATAAACTAAAAACTATCAATTCTTTTTCTTATTTCTCGTCATGTTTTCTTATGCAAAAGATAAGAAACCTTATTGTTAACATATCCGGATATTAATGTTTTAATAACGCTAGTTAACCCATCATGACAGCACGAGCATTCTAGGTTTTTAATAAAAGAATTAAAGCAAGTTCATAACGAAAGAACCTGCAAATACACCGGGAAAACGTACAGTCTTTATTTCATTTCCACTTGAAAAGAATTATGTTGGAGGAATTAAAATGTTTATGCTGGAAGTATTACAACTAAGCATGATAGAAATGTTAAACATGTGTATTAAACAACAACAGCAGCAGCAGGACGCCTTCCCTGTAAAGTCCTACGCTTCCTCACCGTGGTAGTGCCTGTGGTAGAAACGTGATGTTGTCAGAGCTATGCCGTTTGGAACTCCGATCGAGGTTTGGCAGCAAGTGGCATTAGGGTCGCAACACAGCTAACAAGGCTCTCGTGAAAATACAGGATCAGAATCATGTGGTCATCTCTGAATCTGTATTCTGCAAGAAAAAGCGTGTCATGTGTAGACCCACAGGCCAACGAAGTAAAGTAGAAACGTTGCTTCTGACCCATTCCTTTGTGTGTTCTGGGCCAAACCTTCCCCGACTTTGCATGCAACCGCTAAACCTTGATGATTTTAGTGTCAGGGGTAAAAACCATACAGTCCTCCAGGTTAACGACTAGCTGCGACTTGATGCAGACAATACAATTCTGTGGATCGGGTTTGTGGGTTCTATGTAGAAGTCTAACTCGCTTAAAAACAAACAAATAGCAGCAGGAATACCTAAACTAAAACACAAAGAAATGTTGGCAGTCTTAAGAGAAAGAAAAGGTTGAAACTTCATTTAATACAAATTCTGTTGCAAATTGTATTTGTAAATTCAACCATAAATCTGGTTAAAAAATATACCTTTCCGTATATTATAGGTGTTATGAAAATGCATTTCGATGAGATTGCTTCAGGTGATCAAATAAAAGAAACCGTCGTTAGTTTCTACGAAAGAACTGTGTAATGTAAGAATACGTCAACTACATACTTCATCAGAAACTTGCAGATATTACATTTGAAAAAAAACAATTCTGTACTCACTAAGTAAAGCCTTCTTTTCAACACATATTGAAATTTAGTATAACAAGTCAAATGCTACGGTTGTATAGCGTTAATGTGAAAGAAATCAGACTGATTTAAGCACCTACACGTTTAAATGTGTAATGTCTGCCCAGGGCATTACAGCGAATAGAAACGGTGTAATTAGATCCCGAATTCCCACAAGACTTTAGTAACAAAATCTCGGACACAATAGACAAAAAGTAAAATGTTCTACCGAAAAATGTAAAATGTTCTAACGCACGCAATCAGGAAACAAGTAAGACATTTTGAAAACTTGCTGTGAAAGAAAAAACATTTGTTAAACCAAACTCCTGTTATGGCTGTGGACAACTACGTTAAAATAAGATACCTTGAAATAATAGCAAAGTTTGCTTTAAGTGTAGAAAACGGAGGAATATACCCTAACCCTAACCTTAACCCTAACCCTAACCCTAACCCTAACCCTAACCCTAACCTTAACCCTAACCCTAACCCTATACCGTCAGACTAAAAATCAAACTAAGAAATAATGTAGAAATACAGTGAAGTTGGTTTGAACTGAAATGTTACGAGCAGTCGATATGCGTTCAACTTCCGCCATAAATGAACATAAAATAGAATATGTTAATACTAAACCGGTAAAGTTTCATACACGATAGAGGGTCAGATTTAATGAAATTAAATGTATTCACAGTTAGCAAGAATGTCGTGTTGGTAACAGCCTAAAAATCAGAAATAAGAAAAATATGAAACAAATAACATTTACCAAACAATAAAAATTAAAAAAATTTTCTATCGACCTGTATAGTTTTAAACTTATGAGATAGTTTAAAAGTTTGGTTATTTGAATGTTTATTTAAATAAATAAGTGAATCAACTTCATTGCTTTTCTTTTGAGGAAGGTTTTTCAACTTTATCTTTTGAGGTGCTAAAATTGATTTCAACCCGAAAACTAACCATTTTGATTTGCATTCGTATAATTAGTGATGTCTGAGTTTTTACATTTTTCCTCGGCTTTCAATTCGTAAACTGCTTCGGCCATTTGCGATCTGTTCTGTAAATTGTAATCGAAAACATTCCTGTCGAAATAGGTTTTATTCTGTAGAAGCACAAACCTATAAATTCAAAGGAGAATTTGTTTTGCAGATTTTTTTTAAACAAAACTATTTGACTTTTGAAAAAAAGCAGTAATCTGATTGGGTGAACAAGTTTGACTTTTCAAATCTTCCAATATGTTAATATTGAAACGAAATAAATATTATGTCCTCTTATTCTGAGAAAAAAAAATTAAGAAAAACTACCCGGTGCTTGTAAGGAATAGTTATCGAGAAGATTTCAGTGCTTTGACAGGGAATCTTGAGCCAATCTAGGAAATGGCTGAAGCATTTGACGATTTGAGCTGCAAGAAAATGTAAAAAGGCAGACGACACTAAGCATGCGAAGCATTAGATCATGGCTAAACAAAATTTAACCCCTCAAAAATAAAAATAAAGTTGAAAATACCTCCTAAAAAAAGAAAAGAAGACCAGGTTGTATTCAAATGGTAAAATGCTTCAGCCATTTCCGGGACTGGCTCGAGTTTTGACAATCAATGTACTTACATCTTCTGGATAACCATTCATTACAAGTACCCACTACCCAATAACATTTTTCTGAATATCTGGGTAGGTGCGAAAATAATTGCAAAATTTAACCTGAAAGAAAAAGCCACACCCATGTTCAACTAAAAAGATTGGAGAAAGCTCACCACGCAAAGCCACATCTGTTTTACGGCGTATCAACCTTTGTGTGGTCCATTTAATGTCGAAACACAGAACCTATTGATAACAATTTTAAACCATTTCATAAACAAAAGAGAGAACTTCATATTTATCACAATTGTAATGGAATAGAAGTGAATGCGGTGCTTTTTTAGATTTGCAGTCGTGACGTCAGTAGTTCTGACTACCAACGGAGAAAGCCGAATCAAGTTCCGACTTTTAGCGAAATACACAAATAAAAAGGCGCTGTTACCTTTCTTGCCAGACGGCTATTTTTCAATCAATTAGAAAGATCAAGTTCCGATCGTGACGTAATTTTTTTTATACCTTTATTACTTTTGCAACTTTCCATTTGGAAGGTTTTATTTACCTTCATGAATTTGTTTTTATATCTACAATAATCCAAACCCGACCCCCAAAGAAATAAAACAGTGCTTCTGTACAGTACGAACCGAACTAAACAGGCGTATACCAAACTAAATCTAAAACTTAAGTTCAGGTGAGGTTAGTGTAATTTAGGGTTAGGTTAAAAAAACACAGTTAGATTCGTATTGTGTAGAAGTAACAAACCCACATTACACAATACATGTAAATACAAGATAAAATCAACAGTTTTGTTGTATATCTTTTTCGCAAAAATCAACAAAACAACGCTAATAATACATTCAGTTTGTTCGGTGTAGTTCGTTAACATTCGCCAGTCTTGGGAGTTTCCGGTGAAACTCGGAAATTATTACGTAAGTACTGAAATTTTATTGAAAAGTACCGGAAAAGAGTATATGTTGCTTTTGTAGGACCACTCAATGGATTGCAATACTTTATCGTAGTCGGAATTTTACTAAATAAACAGACGTGTGTCTGGGTAGCATCCGTAGTTTTCTTCTTCTTATTATTATTATTATTCTTCTTCTTCTTCTTCTTCTTCTTCTTATTATTATTATTATTATTATTATTATTGTTGTTGTTGTTGTTGTTGTTGTTATTCTTTTATTTTTTTTACTAAAGGGACTTGTAGAAAGTCCACCGATGTATCTTTCATCTTTTGTATATTACTGCCTGGCTTAAAAATATTTTAATTCTATGGACGTCCGGCGCGAACACGGACCCAACGATATTATTGTTCCATCTTTGTGCAAACTGAAACACAGTTATCTAAGTACTCTGGTTAATGTAAGTTTCATAATATATCTGGTTATGGGGGTCTACCTCCAAAACCCTTGCAGGAGCTTTTGGCATATTTCTATTCAACAGACTCCGGCACGAATGCAGATCCAGTGATATTATTGTATCATCTTTGAACAGAAGAGATACTATATTTTGACCCGAGCTCGAAAGCTAAAAAGTCTATTTAAGTTCGAGTGTAACGTTCGACACAATAGCCATATCAGATAAAATTTTTAAAAAATACCTTTTTTGCATTGCATCTCCGAGTATCGGCCGATCCGATCTTTTTAAAACGAGTCAGAGGGTAATGGCGTACGTACAAACATGACATTACGTTAGCGTATTATTATATAGATTTTTCATTCACTATTAGTTATTAGACTAGTCGTTACCAGTGGTCTCTTTCCTGGAAAAACATGTACTTTTATATGGAGTCTGGTAGATAGTGCGGAAACCTCGGTAGAGGTACAGTACTTCGCTATTTTTCATAACAATTGCCAATGGTAACGGCCGGTGGTTGTTTGTAGAATTTCAGTGACATTAAGCGTTCCTAAAATTTCAGTACTTTCTGTGCTATTCCAGTAGATGAGGTCTGGACTGTTCTATCCCTCCTTTGTTGTTCCAAGTTCTCAGACCTTCGACGGTTACTTTCTGCTGGTTCTACTGCGTTGTTGTTATTATTATTTTTATTATTATTATTATTATTATTATTATTATTATTATTATTATTATTATTATTATTATTATTATTATTATTATTATTGTAGTAGTAGTAGTAGTAGTAGTAGTAGTAGTAGTAGTAGAGTTATTACACTTCCATAACACCTTCTGAATGAAAAACTTGCTTCCTCTCCTATTTTGAGCAATTCTGCCAATTTAGAGCCAAAACGTGTTTCGTGTTTTTATTATTAGCAGTAGTATATGTAGCAGATGTAGGTAGATTCACATCTTCCTCCCCTCCCTCATTACCCCGTCTCATGCTATGACACCACCGATATCTCAATTATTCTTTATGCGAAATGTGGTAAACTTCTCCCGAATAGTTTTGGAGCCATAAGTGACCGACAGACAATGTAAAATTATAATATAGATTTTTAAGACGGGTTCTTAAGGTAGTATATATATATATATATATATATATATATATATATATATATATATATATATATATATATATATCCTGAAACCAATTTTCTCTCCCTAATTACTTTAGAAGACACAGCGTCAAACCCCAAAACATTTTTCATTTTTCATTTTTTTTTTTTTTTTTTATCCCTTTAAATCTCCTCCGGTTAAAATCTCAACTGTTACTTTTCACCCTCCTTCTTTTTTACAAACCTTATTAAACCTTTCTTACACTTAATTTAAACAAACATACACAACACTCTAAGCAAATAACGCGTGCACACAAGAGTGACACGTGACTTCACATTTCCGAAACAGACGACAACAGAAGCTGAAGAGAGCCGGATGGCTTGGCCCTTCCGTGCTTGAAATCGATGGTACGAATGTTGTACTATTTTTCCTGCACCAATATATATATATATATATATATATATATATATATATATATATATATATATATATATATATATATATATATATATGTTCCATTTGTCATCTGTCTGTCTCTATACCCGCGTCTGTTTGTACGTGCGAGTGTCTGTTTGTTAGTCTTGTTAGTAAATGTTTCAAATAAACGAGATTGTCTGAATTAAGACATGAAAGAGCTTAACAAATTTTATTGGTAGTGAACACAAATCCTTCGTTTTTTCTTCTTGCAAAGAAAAAGCCGGAGAGATTTTCGTGGTGATGAATTGCAATCGTTCGCCCTTCTTGCCGCATTTGATGTGGCTCTTCACCTCCACAACTATTAATCTCATCAGCCAAACAAAGATGCAAGCATCTTAACATCTAAGCCTTTGACGTTTTAGTGTCTTCCTCATCTGTTATTTATCTCATCTCGAAAACTAGACACTTTAAAGAAAAATAGTTTAATGGCCGCTTGTTCACTTCTTTCTTCTCCGGCGCTAAAGTAGCTGCACATTTCAAATGTAAGACCTGTATCATATTATGTTTCGGGGATGTTTCGATGATTCCTTTGTGAGTGGATTCTATCGCTGTCGAACCTGTTTTCCATTTTAGAACTTTCTCTTTGTCTGACGACGTGTAGTGCGGGTTTCGAATCGCCGGGTCGTTACTTCTAGCCACACTGATGAGTCGTGAAACGATGAAAAACTGTCTGTGGATGAATTTGCACAGACAGCTAAATATAAAAATCCCAAACCAGCTCGCTATATGTCCCTCTCTCTCTCCCCTCTCTCTCTCTCGCTCTCTTCTTCTCCATCCAACTACACGTTAAATAGTAATATGGCTTGTAGTGACATTCCGTTTAGATTATAATGTACAATGTCAATCTTTCTATTCCCGTCTTAATTTTATTTGACTATTAATAAAAAGGGCATAGGGAGAGAGA
>OY744517.1:102499773-102537273 GCA_963556195.1 Sepiola atlantica | reverse complement strand
ACATAACTCAGTCATCAAATAGCTACAGTTGGCTTTCGTATGTGTATGACTCATTATGCTATAAAAATAGCGTAATCTTGTGTATTAGGCTTGGTGCTTGGGTCTGAGTAAAGCTAAAATAATAAATATGAAGATGAAGATGAAAGCGGATTAAGGAAAATAAAAATAATAGAGATTAAATTATATAGAAGAAGGAAAATTCATAAAATGAAGAATAACAGTAATAAATATTAAGTAGAAATTAAACTGAAAGAACACATGGAAGAGATGTGTTCTTTTAGTTTAATTCCTTTAACAGAATTTGTTTTCCTTCTCTTGTTGACGTCTAGTTCAACGAAGAAAACGAGCCCAAATTTATACCTTTGTCATCGTTATCAGCGTAAACATTAATTTTAAGCCTCCATCTTAGTTATTTTTAGCCGCCATCTTGGTTGTTCTTAGCCGCCATCTTAGTTATTTTTAGCCGCCATCTTGGTTATTTTTAGCCGCCATCTTAATTAATTTTAGTAAAAAAAAGTTAACTTCTACGAAATTTCTTCCCCTGAAATATAATCGTTTATTTTGTTTAGCTCCTACCTACCAAATTGACTGGTATTTTTTTAGTGTAAGACTCAATACGGTTATCGGAAACAGAAAACGCATGTAATTTACAATAAGTAACATGAATGTAAAAAGCGTGAACTGATTTGTAAATATAAATTTTTTTTAAGGAAATAAAGGAAATAAATATAAACATGTTAATAAAAGATCCTGACTGGTAAACAAGTCTCGTTCATCTATACTAAGCGCAAAGTGTATGCACACACACAAACAAACACGCATATATACAAAAAATACCAAATATAACCAACTGTTCAGGCAGTGTTTTGATAGTGTAATCCAAAGAATCAGTTACATTTGGTATATTTAACCCTACGAACTGAGTTTCTACTGTTTTCTGTGAAACCGAATGAATCGTTTAAAGATCAAGCTAAAGGAAAAACAAAGAGATAGTTTTTATATATTTATCAACGTTTTGTCTTTATTGTAAAACATCCTCACGATGATAATTTGAAAAAAAAAATGTCAAGCAAGTACAACATTTTTCTTCAAATTATCATCCTTAGGATGTTTTACAATAAAGACGAAAGGTTGATGAATATATAAAACTATTTCTTGGTTTTTGATTTCCCATTACGTCACATTACTCTCATCCTTCCTTTCTCATATATATATATATATATATATATATATATATATATATATATATATATGTATATCAATTGTAGATATACATATCAATTGTATATATATATGTATATATATATGTATATGTATATATATATATATATATATATATGTATATATATATTGGCATTTACAGACAAACTGTGTCGCTGCATCACTACTCTTCAGTGCTGCTAGGCACTTTTACTTAGCCAGAGACCGAACCATTAACAATCTAGTTAATAGTTATCAGCTCAATTGATTAAGTCAACGGGGGAAACTCTAGTAAGTGATATCTACAATGTTTATTTATATAAACACTGACCGCCGCTTCACCGTGATCAATATATTTTTTTACAACGAGCTTTGCATTACGCTACGTAGTAGCAGGAGAATCACCCACCGAAATTTATCGACACAAGAAGGAGGACTGTTTCACTGTATCACAGCTCTTTAGTATACAATATATATATATATATATATATATATATATATATATATATATATATATATATATATATATATATATATATATATATATATCGAAACATCTTTGTGCTGATGTATATAAGATGATCCCTGCGAAGTTCTTCGCAGGATAAATCCTAGTAGAGAGCTCAGTGTCTGTTTAGGCAATATGTTACGTTTATCGCATTTAGCGGATTCTTCAGACAAACGACTAGAATTCTACGAATAAAGATAGAAAATATTCTGAGCTTCGAAAATATAATCACCAGATAATGAGGCTCGTCAAATTCGGTTCATTGTAGATTAGATTTTTACTCCTACTAACTTTTTCCATTTTTTAAACTTTAATCATTTCAACGGCACCTCTTCATCTTAGGATTAGAGTTGACTCAAATTCACAACTAGGTGTAGAATAATTCCGAGAAAGTTTATAAATATTAGCTGGTTTAGTGGGAATACTTTACATATTTTTGTGTTTATTAAAATGAGTTTTGATGGATTAGACAAAAACCGCATCTAATTTAGTCACTGGATAGGTGTTTGTTGCATGTGTTAGTGGTTCGTGTGATACTTTTGGCTAGAGGCAAAGCATAGTAACTGTTCTGATACTACACTTCATCTTTTCTGTTCTCGGTCAGAGAAGGATAAATTCTGGACTGACGCAAAATTGTCTTAATCCAGAGCGCTCCTTTTTGGGGAGTTGAATTTCCTCCACATTAAGACTTTGTGTCGAACTCTACTCTCATGCGGAGGCAAGTAAATAAGAACTAATGTGATAGGTTTAGGTGAAATAGATTTTAGTTTTTCTGTTATAGAAAATGTGAGGGCTTTTTTTCTAGCGTTAAGGATACATTGTTTGAGGTATTTTAGAGTTTTAAGTGAGGATTTCATTTGAACAAGTAGTTACGGTATTCTTACTATACAAGCAGACATCAATACCATATCAGGTAGAAAATATGAAAAGCACAACATCGGTGAAACATAGCAGAGCCGTTAAACTCGGCGATGTTTATAATGCTCTTGTTTTGCACACGCTTGGTTGTAATCATAGTTTTAACATTACTCAGGCCGGGATAATCAAATTTGCACATAATATATATTTGAGACGCCTAATAGAAGCAGTCCTTATTACAAACTCTAGCAAAAATATCAAGCAACGTCCTGGATTCTTTAAATTCACTCAGCTCTTGCCAAAAACATAATTATGGAAAACGCTATTTTAATCAAAAATCATTAAGTTCATTTTTAAGTTAAGACCCAGTTCTACGTAACATGTTCTAACAAACACTTTTGTAGTCTTCCTTTCCCATCCGGACATAAACACATACCTTCCTAGCGTCTTATCTAGTTTATCCCTCTTTCATAGTAAATCCATCACACGATCCTCTCTCCCACGCTGCCAAACACATACCGTTAGCTTTTCTGCTAATATGCTTAACTCAAACTCTCGCCTACACACAGATTTCTTCTGCCGCATCATACCTATTCTTCATTCCCCTATTTGCTACCCGTCTTGCAGGTCATCTACTGCTACGACTTCTCAACGTATCTACAACTCTCCTACACACTCTCATTCACGCCTGTACTATTTAAAGTCAACTATCCTACCACTCAGAAATGTCAGCATAAATACTTCATTTTTGCATTAAACATAGTGTAGTATTAGAAAGCCTGAATAAATTCTGCAGGCGAAATATCGATCTCTCCACGCATATCTCCTTGTTAATTTGATATTTTCTATATACAATTATTTGCTTAAGTCTCCTTCCCTTTTTAATTTTACCACCTTCCTCCCTCTCTCTCTCTCTTTCTCTCTCTCTCTCTCTCTCTCTCTCTCTCTTATATATATATATATATATATATATATATATATATATATATATATATATATATATATATATATATATGAGAAAGGAAGGATGAGAGTAATCCGACGTAATGGGAAATGAAAAAGGAAAAACCAAGAGATATCTTTTTATATATTCATCAACGTTTCGTCTTTATTGTAAGACTTACTCATGTGATCATCCTGAGGAAGTCTTACAATAAAGACGAAACGTTGATGAATATATAAAAAATATCTTTTTTTTTCTTTTTGATTTCCAATATATATATATATATATATATATATATATATATATATATATAGTGTTCGAGAAAAATTTGACATACTATTTCGAGAGGCGAGAAAGCGTCATATCTTGGTAAATAATTAATGTATTCTCAAATTTCAAGTCTTTTTCTAATAAAAAGAAGGGATTAAATAAGAAACACACAGTCGATATGCCACTCAGCTGAGACACCAAATCAAGCAATATTAAATTCTAGATAGAATCTACATGTGTCTTCGAATCTCTGTAAGGATTTGTCCACCTGGCTGTCGGTTGGTCAGTTAGTCGGTAATGCTTAAGTTTGGAATATCATTGTCACCATAAATGTTCAGCACCTCTATAAGATGCTATTCCATCGATAGGTCTGTCACGTTTATGTTTTAAATATCATTCTAGTCAGTCTGCGACGATTAAATTAGAACTCGCATTTTGTTGGTCTGTCACACTTCTGTTTAAAATAGGGTTTCCGTAAGTCTGTCATGATTATGTTTGAAGAAACACTTTATTGATCTATCACGCTGATATTTGAAATAAGATTTTGTAGGTTTGTCACATTTCTCTTTAAAATAGGATTTCTGTAAGTCTGTCATGATTATGTTTGAAGAAACACTTTGTTGGTCTATCACGCTTATATTTGAAATAAGATTGTGTTGGTCTGTCAAGCTTAAATAAGATATAGAATTTACGTCGTTATATCATCCTTTTTAAATCCAAACATCATTTTCATCGCTAAACGCGCGGAGTGAATGAACCCATTTTATTTTCGATGGGTTCAAGCATCTGTCGGTCTGCCACGCCTGACATTGAAATAGTATTTTCCATTTTTTGTCACGCTTAAACTTGAGACTTGTTCTCTGACATTTAAATTCGAAAATACATTTTCATCGCTAAACGCACAGATTGAATGGACGCTTCTTAAGAATATATATTCTTGTTAAACTCTTCCTGTGCCTTCAACGATGATTGAAAGTTTGTAAGAATAAGTACTGGTCATTCCTAAGTGGCTGTCAGTCACAATTCGGAACTGAATATTACGTGGACAATAACCTGAAAATCTGAACAAAAGAATAGAAACCCGGTGGTTTAGCAGTGACAAATCACATCTGTCACAATATGTCGGACCGAAACAGTAAAACAACCAAAACCTAAGAACAAAAAGCAAGAATTTCTAAACTTTTTTATGGGTAGAAAATGTTCGGTAAGAAAGCAATCTGTCCTTTCTGACTATATGTAGAGACCAACACACGTGTCCACCAGAAAATAAAGTTTAGAAGATTTAAACAACAATGGGCCCATTCTTGAGTTTTTCTCGGCCTTTTGGCTAAGATGAAAGTGTAGTATCTGTTCCGATGGATACTGCACCCCATACTGGTGTTGTCTTGGCCTTCGGGGTTTGATTTACGCCGGTCTATGTGCTGTCCTGTGCAGTTCTAGTAGGTCCACCCTCCCAGGCTTTGCCTCCCCTCTTTAGGGAGGAGTAAGTTTATTGCTTACTGCCTGAGACGCCCTTTCTGGGGAATGCCGACGGGGCTGCCTAGGCAATTTTTAAATGGCCAGATTGCTTACCTCTCGAGCGCTGGCTTATCTAATCCCACTTTCCCGACCTTGTGTCACATCTTACTTGTGGGAGGTAGATGAATAACTTGAGACACATGCATTTAATCTTTAGGTTCAGCGAGGAAAATGCTGTTTCAAACATAGACGGAGCGAACAACCGACCGATCGACAGGCAGAGACACCGTTAAACGGTAACCATTATATTTAGAAATATTAAATGAAATCTGTGCCAAGAGGAAAATACGCATGAAAAGCAAGTCGTACGTCCATGATGAGTTCACCCACGTCTCGTCCGATGAGAAAAGCGAGTCTCATCTAGTCGAAGTGAAAACTGTCAAACGAAATAGACACCGACATGCGCGAATGTGTTTAAAGCAATCAAAAACTCATGAAATTTGACTATTATCCCATCTCAAAAATTTCAAACGGGAAGACAAATCAATATATATATATATATATATATATATATATATATATATATATATATATATATATATATATATATATTTTAAAAAGTAAATATTATTTTTATTTCTTATATATATATATATATATATATATATATATATATATATATATATATATAAATTATTTATAACCTACAGACGCTAGCGTTCGAAGCTTATTATTCTCATCAGTGGAGGAAAGTAACAATTTCAAACGGTCGGGAGGCTCGGACCCGGTTCACAGAGTCAGCCTAGAATCTGCAAGCATTCGCCTATCCTATCCTCGCATCTACCATACACTGTTATCCGATTGAGGGAAATTAAGACGCGGCCACATACATAAGACTAGTCGAGAGAGTTTGACAGACATATTCGGCACTTTTTATTAGAACTTTTTGATAATCTATTCATAACATCCCCGAGAGTGCTCGACTTTAATTGCTGAAAGAGGTTGATTATAATAATGATGAGGAAGTTTTTTTATTCAATCACTTAATTTTTCACAGATTTCGTGCCTTTTGGCTAGAAGGAAAGTGTAGTTTCTGTTCTGATAATGCAGTTCATCTTTTCTCTCCTCGGTTACTGAACGAGGCATTCTTCTAGAATGAGGCATTTATTTTATTTGTGCCCCAATCTAAAGTGCTCTTTTGGGGAGAACTAGATTTTGCCCACATTAAAAAACGATGTTGTGTTTGACCATGTTTTCGTAGAGAAGCAAATTAATTGGGACTGCGTTTTCGTCAAATGTTTGCCTCATAGCATAAATGAGGTCAACCATCTCAGTAAAACAATCTACTCGGTGACATGCAATATGGATTTTGTTCTGCAAGATCAACCGCTGACGTGCTGACTGTAGTATCACACTACAGAGGCTTTGTATCTAGAGCAATAGCTCTTGACATATAAAAGATCTTTGATAAAGTTTTGGTTCAGAAGCTTAATAGCTATGGAATATCTGGAAATACATTTTCAACAATCAGATCTTTTCTATCTTACAGGTTTATACATTTTATCGTTAGTGGACAGAAGTCTGAAGCACATCCTCAGCGTGCCTCAGGGGTCTTACTGATCTTCCTCAATGATCTCCCAAATCACATTCTAAGATCATTCGTTAACATTTATGAAGACAACACACCAATCTATAGCAACACTGCGAAGAGCATTAATGATCAAGGTCTCTATGTTTCTCTCTCTTCCGACTCAGAGAATGTAGTAGTGTAATAGGGAAAAGGGTGACTGGTTATTTTTGTCTAGATCAACAACCAAGTCGCTCTTCTTTCACCACCAAGGCTCCGATCCTTACTTTGCTCCAATTTAAACGAATGGCTCTCTCGTTAAGAAAGCTCCCTGCTTGATAAGCTTTTAGGACTGACCTTCATTCCAGACCTAAAGTGGAAGACTTTAATTAAATCTGTTACGAAGGTCGCTGGAAAAAATGGTTGGATCATTCTACCGCTCCAGAAAGTATATCACTCCTAACACAATCCTTTACCTGTATACGCAACAAATACGTCCTAAGATTGGGTACTGTTGCCCAATTTGGGGAGGTGCTGTTCAGAGACACTTTTCCTGTTTTGACAAATGGCAAAACCGACTTCGATGTGAAGTGGGGGATGTCCTCTTCACTTCCCTACGACCTCTGTCTCACAGAGGATAGGTTGCTAGTCTTTTTCTACTCTATCTTCATTTTCATCGTGTGTACTCGAGTAAGCTCTAATCTATGGGTTTTCACGGTAAAACATATACAACAAAAACTTTAGCTACAACCACTATAAATAATTTTCGTTTCTACCTCTGCGTACCTAAACCTAAACGGAACTTCCATGAGCAAAGTTTCTTTCCAAGAACTATCCGTCTGTGGAACACAGTAGCACGGGGTTTCTTCCTAGCTGACTAGAACGCAGTTGTTTTCTAGTCCAATTTTAACAAATTCTTGTTTAGCCGTCCTCTTTAAATAATGTAGTTTTGACCAGTCTCAACCATTGTTAGCAATCCTTACGTTGTAGTTTCACTGTCCTCCTGACAAACGTATTAACCCTTGACCTCGAGTGGCTTATGCGCCTTGATAAGCAATGACTCGTTAGTAAATTAAAAAATCCGTCAGAAATTATTTTACTAATACTATTTTTTGTTTCAATTTGATTGACCTCAAACAAGGCACACTGCCACTGGGACGTAAGGGGTTACTGTGAATTAAGGGTTATACCTACGGATACATCCTATGTAAACAGTTGTGCAACGATATGTTTTTTAACATTACATTTACATTTCTGCGTGTTTGTACAGTTTGGGAAAAAATAAGCAGGGAGGGAATTTCATAATGTAAGCAGTACGAGGAGAAAGCTACTAGAGTCGGAAGCATCAGGCATCTGGGGATCTTTACAGTGAAGGGGTGAAATTTTGCTGATTGTCGGTGTCACTTGGATATTTTCATTATATTTGCGTCAAATTAGATTTTGATCAGATTTTCAAATCAGATTTTCCATGCAATTATCTAAGTAAATAAACACTTTATATTTTTGATTTATTAACATTTATTTATCTCATACAAGAATTTAACAAATTTTAATTAAAAAAAAGGTTTAATAATACTTGCCAATTATTTAGGAATACCAAATTACCAAGATAAAAATGTCCGCAATACGTAAAAAATTGACCTGAAAGTTCAATTTTCTACATTAAAAAAGGCGATGTAAGCATTTTCTTTGTTGCCGTCCTTTTCTAAATAATCTGATTTAAATATTTAACGCCTTTATGAATATTTTAGAAATGTTACTGGACGCTTCTTTATTAGTTTCGTGACTTTGTTTTGTTATTTGTTACATAATATTTTTAGAACCTTGTTTCTTTGCACGCTAACTATATAACTTTATTTTTTAATCGGCGGCGTCTCCTCGCACGCTAACCGTTGTTTTGCTTCTTCGCGTGATTCCATGCTAATAAAACTATTTCGACTTTGTTTACTTCTTTCCTAGAATAAGTGATAAAAAAAATGTTACGCTTGTATAATGACATTTTAAGTAGTGTTCTGCCTTTACTCACTGATGTTAACAATGTTTCCACCTAGTGAACATTGGGCATTAGTGGAAAAAAGTGGATGTCCACAACGTTACGGGTTGTAAATGTCTCTATTCAATTCTAAATATGCATGACGTTAGAAACTGAATCATTTTGAGTGCATCCAGTATGATTTAATTATTGTTTCTTTACCGTCTGAACTTTCGATATCTGTCTGAACGCCTCCAGCAACTCGTCTTCACTAATATAAAGAAACAAATATAAGTAAAACAAAAACATGAACGATAATAGGTAAGGTGCGTTCATGCAATCTGTGTGTTTAGCGATGAAAATTCTATTTCTTAACTTAAGCTCGACAGATTGACTAAAATTAAAATTAACACTTAAGCGTTACAAATAATCGAAAATAATATTTTAAACTTAAGCATGACATGACGATGAAAATACTATTTAAAAAACTTAAGTGTGGTAGAACAGCGAAAATGCAATTTTAAACTGAAGCGCGAAAATTTCATACTTTGCATCGAGCACTTTTGAAAAAAATATTGGTTTAACGTTTATTTTATTAATATATCGTAACTTAATCCGTCAATTAATCAAGGGAGGCGCGGGAGCGCTCTATCCCTTAATAGACTCAAGAATGGCCTATGGCGGAAATCTCATTTCTTTGATCAATCATAACTCAAAAACGAATAAACCAAATTAGTTAAAACTTTGCACATTTTTATTTGATAGGTTCCATAAGTGTGTAGAATTTCAGCATCATTAGTCAAGGCAACCAAGAGATCCAGAAAGTTCAATCATGAAATCATGTTATCTATGTGTACGTACGTACGTACGTATGTACGTACGTATGTGCCACCCTGTATCTAATAAACTTTACAAAAGTAATGACATTCCATGATAAATGCCAGTATACTGAAATCATATGTCCTTAATAGGGTTAAGATTAAAATTCATATACACTAAATGTACAAAAGCAAGGAAATTCCCAAATTTTTACACTTTTATTGTCATTAAGGGTATGCGAGCACAACAGGGCTATGTATTTTATTGGTAGGAATGTTTCTTCAGTGCACTTCACACACTTCATCCACTCATGCATAGAGATTTATACTGTATTGATGTTATAATGAAATGGTTTGGTTGATATGTAGTCATACCCTTAATGACAATAAAAGTGTAAACATTTTGGAATTTCCTTGGTTTTGTACATTTAGTGTATATGAATTTTCATTACCTAGGATGATGGTATCATAACGGATATTTCACTACTCCTTCAAATCAATTATTTATTGATAGTACATTAGTCTATAACAATAATCTAGTAAAATGAATTGTGGATTAAAGGACAGTACACTAGTAATGTAATAGAAGTACTAGTATAGGTTTGGCTTCAGGCAGACAGACACCAAATCACCATGATTAATAGTGTGTGCGTGTTTAACATTTTTGTTCATTCGTTTATTCTTTTTCAGGCATCATATTCCAAGCGTTAAACTCTTTTTTTATTCATTCTTAACAGTTTCAGAAAAAAGATATAAAAAAGTAAAGAGAAATTCCAAGACATTTTTATTTAGTTGAGCTTCTTTCAGATCTTCTCTCTTCCGCTGTATCTCTTTTCTCCCTCCTTCACACCCTTACTTCTCTCTCTCTCCCTCTCTCTCTCTCTTACTCCTCCATCTCTCTCTCTCCCTCTCTCTCTCTCTGTCTTTCTCTATCTGTCTCTTTAAACGTACCCACATTTAGTAGCTTTTAATGGTTGAATAATTTGTATTCAATCTCAAAATGCTAAATACTTTGCATATTAGAGCATTTACATATTATCATATTATTATTTAGACTTGCATGGACATGTCTAGATTTTGACTCATGATCTAATCGAAGCCACTTTGTTTTCGAAACTAAATTTAATCTATTTTTCTTAAATTTATTTCATCATAAACTTATAATATATATATATATATATATATATATATATATATATATATATATATATATATATATATATATATATTTGTGTTATAATGGAATAATTCCAGGAGGAAATCCGGTATGAGAGCTCAATGTGGTAAACAGAGCAAGAATAACATAAAATATAATAACACGAAATTACATAATCGTCGATGCAATAATTTATTTCAACCTTGCGGTTTTTTCAAGCATCACTCAGACAATTACATTTTTGAGACTGAAAGAAAATTGAATTACGACAATTCAAACACAACCAGAGCAAGTGGTAGTAGCAACCTATTTGATACATCTTTTTAGAGAGAGGGGAATTTAAAACTTATATTTAACTATGGCGATCGAAGGGGAGGGATCTTTAAGTTAATCAAATAATAACGGTCGTGTCAAAATTGTGACACTTACGACTTGGCGATATCATACATATAGACAACTTTACTCACACGCATACAGAGACAAACCTAAATACGTACACATCCTATGAGCACGCACACACGTAACCCCACTCACACACTACCATAACTAAGCATATTCACATACATAACTTTTAGTAATATATTTTTAGCCCAGACAAAATCTGTCTGGCGAAACTCGTGTTCTCAAACTCGGTAGGAGAAAAGAAAGAAAGAAACAAGTAGCCAGGCATAGAGAAGGAGAAGAAAAAGACAAATTGCGTGCCATAGATTTTCAGTCTGTCTGGATTCCAAGAAAGAGAATCTAATTGAAATAAAATTGAAATAAAATTTATCTAAGATTATACGCATATATATATATATATATATATATATATATATATATATATATATATACATACTTGAATCTATTTGAAATATTAACCAAATTTATACGCATTTAGTCATATATACTCACACATGTAAACACATATATCTATATATATATATACATATATATATATATATATATATATATATATATATATACATATATACATATATATATACACATATTCACACACCTACACACAATATTACATAACACTCTATATTCTTACTGATACAATATGAGTTCTAAAAATTAGTCTTACAATATGATACATATTCTTACTGATACAATATGAGTTCTAAAAATTAGTCTTACATTATTTATATTTTAGGTTAATTTTATAATCTATAGTTATAACCTAATTCAAGTCTAATAATATCTAGTGGTAATATTTGATATTTTTACTTATATTAATTCAATAACTAGTGTATTACCTGCAGAAAAATTTTCTTAAAGCTATCTAATTATAATAAATAATCTGAATAAATAAATATTTCAAAATACTATTATATACGCATACACACTAATACACCAATAATATATATCACCAAGTCGGTAATTCTGTGTCTATAACAGATATTATTATAAATATTTAGGGGGGTCACCGTAAATAATGGTATTCAACTTGGTATTTTCACCGTTACAAATCTAGAGGTCCATCGGGTTACTAGACATTGGTTATTTTAAATTTACATTTATGCCTGCATTGGCAATAAGTTCATCTCGTTTATTTAAGAGATTATTGTGATCGTATTTCAGGATTCTTATTTTTTCCTCTAGACATAAATTGCATCTTTGCCTAAATCCATTTGGAACATCCGAATAACATAAGATTGACACCGAAACCACTGGGGACCGGTTCTCATTTTTCAGAAGCCACCATTGTTTAGCTAACTTCGTTTTGTTCTTGAGTTCTGGGTTATTGCAAGAGTGTTTGTGGTCATAAAAACGTTGTTTCCAGTTTCCCGCGGAGATGCCGATGTAGACTTTCTTATCCCTGTTGTTATCTTCCGGATGAATAGTGGCCTTATAATCTACGCACTCAACTTTACAGTTACCGTCCAGTGGGCAGTTATTTTTCACTTGACAATTACATTTATCTACCGTAACCTTATTCTTACTAGAATTGTTTAGTAATTTACGATTATGGGTGCTGATTATTCTGTCCATGTTCTTGTTGCAAGAGTAACTGATTTTAATGGTTTTTCTATTAAATATCTTCCTGAGGGGATTATTCATGCTAAAATGCTTATCTACCAGGTTCAAGAATACTTTTCCGATGTTGATGTTAGATAGTTGGCAGTAAGGAGGATGGAACCATATTATTTTCCGGCCTCTATTCCTGGATTTATTTTTATTTTCTTTCTTAGTATATTTGAGTGTTTCATTATATCCGCTTTTATCTAGCGCTCTATTGTATAAATGTTTATTTGCTTCAAAAATTTCTCTGTTAGCCGAAAGCTTATTAATTCTAGTATTAATCGTTTTAGGTATTTGTTTAATTATGCAGTTCGGGTGGTTAGATCTAGTATTGATATAAGATGGTGTGGGATTATCTTTATTGAAGGGTTTGTATGTCCCCTTTTTTAAGTCTAAGGTAATATCTAGATAATTTACTTTTTTACAATCCAAGGTATTTGAATGCTCTTATTAATGTATTTTTGGATACCAGGGGGCCGGCACTATTAGGGATAACAATTAGTCCATTATCCCTGTATAACCCCACTAAATTAGGCTCTACAATTCTGCTTATTGTGTACATTATAAATATGCCCACCAGATCGTCAAAAGCACCCATCGGGACATCAAATCTGTTGTTGTTCAATTTGGTCCATGTTTCCCGATTGTTTATAAGGATGGATCTGCGACAAGCCATAATTAATCTTACCTGTTCATCGGCTATATCCACGAAGTTCCTAGCATAGTTAATGCTGTTCGTAAGTAATTCCTTGGAAATCGAGGGGTAAAAATCCATAATATCGAATTGTATAAAAGAGGCATTCCTCTTATTTTCAATTGATGTAAACAATTTGATAGTATCCGCCGAATCCTTCCAAAGATTAAATTTGGTAGCTTCCAGAGTTACATTAATAATATTCCTGAGAATCTCCCTAGATACATAATATATATTAATAATAATAATAATAATAATAATAATAATAATAATACATTAACCTTAAGACTACAGTGTGATATGGTGATTTCCATATAAATAATACTACTAATAATAATAATAATAATAATAATGATAATATTAATACTATCTAAACACTACACCCAAGAACCATTCTGCGAGATATATATATATATATACATATATATATATATATATATATATATATATATATATATATATATATATATATATATATATAAATAAATATATATATATACACTCCTGATCAAAAATTTAAGACCACATGAAAATCTTTTAAAATAAACCTTTTTATAAGATAGATCTTAAACCCCTACCACTTATGGTTACCAATACTAAAATCTAAAAGGTTATGGAAACAAAAAGCTACATTCCAAACATTTTATTCAGAAATTTACATTTTTATAATATATGGTCTTAAATTTTTTATCAGGAGTGTATATATATATGGGTGTGTGTGTGTGTGTGTGTATGTCAAAAAAGTAACATGTTTTAACTTTAACTGCACTTTAATTAGACCAAAAAGTATTTGACCTGAATTCCACAAATATGTAAGATCCATTGTTTACCATGACCTGTAACAATATGATGGAGAGATTTGTTATTTCGTGCTGAAGAACATATTATTTATTACAATTTTTTAAACATACGTACTCATAAAGATTTTTGGGAAATGATTACATAATATTGATTATATCATAAACTGTGCATTCTCTAAATTTTATATATATATATATATATATATATATATATATATAGTATTTCAAAGCGTTTTAGATGGGCATATCTTTCTATCTATCTATCTATCTATCTATCTATCTATCTATCTATCTATCTATCTCTCAGTCTTCGTTTATATCATGTCATGTTGTTTTTTTGTTTTAGTTATTCAAACTTTATTTAATATTTTGCATTACTTTATGAATTCACGTATTTACCAGGTCCCATAATGTATACGGTTAATTTAACAAAAGTTGCAGTTTCATAACCTCCCACACAGTATTAGAGCATAAAACACCTCAGTATATCCGATCACATTTGGACACGTCATAACTGTTAACATAGGTCGCCACGGTATCCATCAGGCTAATCACTCACGCTCACACCACTGACCAGACTCAGTTATTTAACTCTGGCGATCCGACGAGAGAAAACCGGTGTTTCAACACGATATAGGCAGAAGGCTTTTGTGAATGACAACGGCTGAATAGAAATACATTCCCGAGATTCTTTACATTAACTTTGAAGGTTCCAGTCTAGCCGATAATTATGTCAAGAAAGCGGATATATAGAGACAGTGCGCGCACATAGACATCTACTTTAACCACTGACAAAGGGACAACAAAACAAACAAAACACGCAATAGAAAATATATCTCAGTGCATTTATCTATCTCTCAAAGTGTACTTATTTATCTATCTGCTGATATATATATATATATATATATATATATATATATATATATATATCGATTTAAAAATACATGAGAGTTGTTGTTAATGCTAACCCAATATAAATGAACGTACAGTCTAAATGAAACATATACCTAGTTCAATTGAATGTCGGCTCAACAATAACGTATTTTACAGTTAAAATAACAACAACAAACACAACTCTAAAAACGGTAGGTATACTTACATTGAAATTAAATATAAGAAACAAGATGATGATATTAATAAAAAACATAGAAAAAAGAAAATATCATTTGGTTCACGCCACCATTTAATCATAGGGTGAAAACAAACTAAGAAAGAAATTCCTAAATCTGATCGCTAGAAATTCTCCCATAACTAGTCATCTGCATAAAATATTCAAGAAAATTTAGTTAAATGTCTTACGGTTGCCGTGAGAATTCGAAAATTGCTGCCAAAGCTTAAAATAATGAAGTATTAAATTATGAAGCGAAAAGAAATAGAAAAAGAGGACAATTATAACAATAATAATAACAATAGCAATTGAAACAGAAACAAGAAAAACAGCAACAATAATAATAATGATAGTAATAATAGTAATAATACTAATCAAAAGAATAGAAAATATAATTGACTCTAATAATAATAATAATAATAATAATAATAATAATAATAATAAAAATAATAATAATAAGAAGAAGAAGAAGAAAAACAATAATAATAATAATAATAATAATAATAATAATAATAATAATAATAATAATAATAATAATAATAATAATAATAATAATAATAATAATAATGCAAAACGTAATTAGAAATTTAAAAGTAGAAAAATGTGATTGTAAACTAAGGATCAATTGCCCTCTAAAAATAACTGTATAAGGAGATTACGTAATTTTACACATTACAGTACCGTAAAAGAATACAACATCAACAAGCATAAGCCATTGAAAAAGTATAGGTTTTAGAATATTTGTTACCGTATTACAGAACCAACGGAAAAGAGGAAGACAAAGAAACGTCTGTTATATACCAACAACAGATAGACGAGAAAGCTCGAGGGAGACATCACTACTTATTGAGCTGAATACCTAAAACGTGCTAACAAGACCTCAGCTGTTTTCTTTAAACGATACTACTTTATTGCCTCGATAGACTTGACCATGGAACTTTACAAACAGCTTATTAGTAGTAATTCTACATAGTTATTTCTATATTATTCTCATGAAGAAATTGTATTATTTTCCTGTATAAACATAATGTTCGATTCTATTACAGTTTTTCTACAGAAAATATTTTTTCATTCTTAAAACGAATTACGAGAAGAACAGTGACTGTACAATTTAACTCATAAACGTGTGGTATAATAGAACCATACGTTTCTCTTTTACTTGACTGCGATAAATTTTTCTCAATCAAAGAAGATTAAACGAAAAAAGAAGAGAAAAAATATGCTTATACATTTGACAAGGGTGTATATTACCGAAAGTACTCAAGTTTTTAAAGTAAATAAATAATTGATTTTAAAAAAACATAAATGAATTGCGTTGTCCAGGTTTGCAAAATATTTTTTCAAAATATTCTCCATTTCAGCAACGCTTCCATGTGTGACTTTTCAATCTCTCTCTATATATATAAGTTGGGGAATATATATAGAGTATATACAAAAGCAGATATTATTCACAATTGAACATATTAATAGTTTATTTTCTCTCATATGTTCAAATTAAATAGCAACAATCCTTTACATTCGGACATTTCAAATACAATATATATATATATATATATATATATATATATATATATATATATATATATATATATATATATACATATATATATATACGAGGTTTCGAAATTATTCGGGAACTCTCAAGCACATGAATCTGCCATCGGTAATCACCTGGTTGGTACAAATAGTTGTTCTGACAAATATTCCGATGGGTGGTTTTCTGTTTTACACAGTGCTAGGTGGAGCTACCATCTCAATATTATTGAAGCGTTAGTTATTAACAATTCTCGACCTAGCCTGTGTAGACAAAGATTTTGAAGCATCAGTTGGAGATAATTAATGATTCAAATCCACCATAACGTTAATAGATTATCGTTTTTTTTTCTTCTCTCAATCGTTTTCTCCAACTATAACAATTTTCATCTCATATCTCATTCGTTTTTCTTAGTTTTTAATTTATCATTCTGACACTTTCTCTTAGAGGATCAGACGATAAGCCTTAAGGAACATTTTAGCAATTTCTCCCCACCCGGCCGTTTCATTGATTAAAAGAATGTTTTCTCTGAAATTTATTCTACGATTTTGTTGTACGCGCAATCTACTTATATATATATATATATATATATATATATATATATATATATATATATATATATATATATATAGAGAGAGAGAGAGAGAGAGAGAGAGAGAGAGAGAGAGAAAGAGAGAGAGAGAGGAGAGAGACAGGGGGAGATACATAGATATATTTCAAACAAAATACAAAAGCTGAATCAAATAAAAAGATAAGTATTCCACATAAATACCTCAGTAATTACCATCAGTTCAAACCTCAATTCTATATCCTACATTTCTAGAATGTTGTTTTTGATGGAATTTTGAATCTTATTAGACATGTATATTAGATGTGTTTGTTTCGTATTGCACTTACGATATTTTTGATTAAAAAAAAACTTGTTTTTGTTCTGAGGAGATCAGCATTTATAATTGAGATTCATTATATGACTTAAAAGTAACTTTGAAACCATAATACCCTGGTCTATACTCTTCATTTTTAACTTGATTTGAAAACTGTTTTGAATCGCCTATATATATATATATATATATATATATATATATATATATATATACACCACCAATTTGACAAAGAGGTCTTCCTCGAAATATATTATGAAACACGGTCATCACAAGTAAGATTTGCTATAAAGGAAAAGAAATTTAATTTTTTTTGAAAAAATATATAAATTAAAATCACTTGTTTTGTCTTACTTCTCAACGCCGACATATTTCCATTTCTTGCATTGTTATAGTCTTCTAATACTCCTCTATACACATATTATATACATATTACACACAATGCTTCAAGTAAACTACCTCTCTTTATTATATATATATATATATATATATATATATATAATAAGGAGAGGTAGTTTGCTTGAAGCATTCTGTGCAATGCGTATATAGAACGGTGTTGACATATTTCCATTTATTGCATTGGGATAGCCTTCTAATACTCGTCTCTCTCTCTCTCTCTCTCTCTCTCTCTATATATATATATATATATATATATATATATATATATATATATATATATATAATTATCAACATACGGCTGTTTTTCTGAATCAGTTCTTTGGTGTAGCTAGACGAACGTCAACCGCTTGATCAGCCAACTATGTTTAGCAGTCTGACATTTTATCTGTACGTTATTACACTTGCCCCCAAACAAGGGCATTTATAATGCGCATATATTTATATATTAGTATTATTGACTACCGAGAATGTTCTATTCTTTTTGGAAGAGCTATGTCTTACGCTAAGTGGTAACCGTTTATTCCCTTATACATGACAGACGTGTGAAGAAGACGAATAGGGAGACACTGGGTATACAAACCCCTATGTTCACGAGTGACACGTACAAAAATTGCGATAAAAAGTATCTACGCTGACTTTCTCACATTTCAATGGTCTGACAATTCTTTCTTGTCTTTTCGTACAATTTTTTTTAGAAAGAAAAAAACGTTCGGCTTTTTCATATTTGTTTTTGCTCTTCTGTTGAATAATCCCCACTGAGTTTGATACGAATGGCGTCGAGGTCATTGGAGTGTAAACGCCTATCATGGTCGTAATTGCATGTTTTCGGCCGAGCAGCGTGTCTTGGGGGTTGATGTTTTGTGCTATTAATTGGTGTCGTCCTAACTGTGTCTTACACCACAGGGCATCTAGTTGTTTGATTCGGGTCAGCAAATCCGACAATTGGCGATCATATAGTAGGAAAATATTCTGAACTGTGAATTCGATCTGTTATCGTCGACCAGTGACTGGTTGGGGCGGATCACAACGAACTGCAAAGGACTGTCTGTTATGTTCCTTGTATTTGAAGATCGTAGCGGTTCTCAGATTGTAGATGTTACATGACGGTTTGGGGAGGGGCTTGCGTACTTGATTATTTTGGTAATATAAAGTAGAAAGGACCGAGTAAAATAGATGCGGTGGGGTAGAGGCAAACACCTTGCCCAAGTGTGTTTGCGGCAGTTTAATTCAAAAATATATTGCAAAAAAAACTAAAATTGTGAATCGGATCTGTCGGCGCAGAACAAAATAAACCGAACTTACGCAAATAGATCTCCATTCTGTATCACTTGCCGACGACAGTAATGCAGGTAAACTGAATGCGTTCGTCATCTTTTGCTATCTACCGATCGGTGTGTCAGGACTGTCCGCTGTGCCACTGTTCTACATTCTTACGTTGAAGTCGCTACTCCGCAAGCCGATTTATATCACATCTGATCTTAACTTTCAGCTGGTGCTTGAATATAACGCGATAAGATCCTGATCAGCAAAAGATTGAGCATCTTGGGGGTTTATCTCAGACGCGACGTTCACACCACAATTCGCGAGAAAATCGATCATTCCTCTCTTCCTGTACCACTGCGGCCAGACGTTGTCGATTCCGTAAGAACGGGGCGTCAAGTTGGGTCCTCCGCAGAATCGCTTTACGTGCGAGTCACGGTTTTTGCGTTCACCGATGATATCACCGTTTTTGTGTCGTGCTTCCAAAACATCGAAATGGTTAGGAAGATGCTAACACGATTACAGAAGCCAAAATCAACTGCAGCAAGTCGACCTGCCTGATGTTGCGTGCCTGGAGCGGTAACTTTCGGCTCCTTTCTGCTTGACAGACCGCCCGGTTTGGATCGGGCCTTCGTCTCGAAAGAAATGGGTCGGAGGTACAGTTAAAGGTCGGAGCGTCGGTAAAAACTTAGCCTCGAAAGAAAAGTCTTCTTAAAAGATAGAGCCGAGGCGTGCGCTACTTACGTATTACCTCTCATCCTTTACCGACTAGCCGCATTTCTCCTGTCTTCGAACCGTCTAAAAGTCCTGCGGCGCATTCAACCCTCATTTGTCTGAGACAGGGGGAGACACTGTGTTCGCAGACAGGTATGTATTGCACGTCTGTGTGAGGGAGGCTTGGCGATGCCCGACTTACATGTAATCAATACACTGAGAGACTGGCTTTCCTGAGTGGAAAGTTGACAGATAATTTTTTGTCGAACCACGCGGTCAAGAGCACTGCTTATCTTCGACCATTCCGTCGAAGGGCGTTATAAACCGAGGGGCGAATCGCAGATCTTCAGAGAGTGTCAAGACGCGTTCAAAAAGCTTACTCAGTCCAGCGACCTTTTTTGATCTTCTAGAAAAATTAGAGAGTGAGGGTCTGCTGACGATCCGTTCGTCTAGCAGTTGTGCTGGTCGGAAGAGGAGATCCGCCCCGAAGGACGTTGTAGGCCGAGAGGCGAATCGCAGTTCTTCAGAGAATGTCGAGACGCGTTCAAAAAGCTTACTCGATCCGGTGATCTTTCTCGGTTTTCTAGAAAGAAATTCCACATATGATTAGAGAGTGAGGGTCTGCTGACGATCCGTTCGTCAAGCAGTTGTGGTCAGAAGAGGAGATCCGCTCTGAATGGTGTTGGGTGTGCCGGATACGATTCAGCAACTCTGAGTTCTCTCTAACCTGGCGATTGGCTTGGAACGTGTTACTCTCCTCAATGCCATACAACACAGTTTTGGAATGGAGGACTCTCCCGAGTGTCTCCGTTGCAACACGCTCAAAGAAGATACGGCAGATCATGCTTTCCTTCAATGCCGCGAACTCCGGCGGTTCTGGGTGTATGTCGGTGAGGTAACAGCTTGTATCAATCCCGAGCATTCTCTGTTGATAAACGTATCTTACGTAATCGACAATGTCTAGCCGCAGTGGTACAGGAAGAGAGGAATGATCGATTTTCTCGCGAATGGTCGTGTGAACGTCGCGTCTGAGATTAACCCCTAAAATGCTGAATCTTTTGATGATCAGGATCTTATCGCGTTATATTCAAGCACCAGCTGAAGGTTAAGATCAGATGTGATATAATTCGAAAAAAAAATGTTGATACAAGTAGGGAGCTTGTGTGTGCGAAAAGGAGTCAAGTATGAGTACGTGTTTCCTACCTGAGCATAGCACACGCGGCTCCTGATCCTATCGGACACCGGCCCTTCAGGTAAATGTAGCTTCTTGGCTAGTAGAGTGAATGAATTACGTCCAAGATGCCTCCTCCCCACTTTCGATTTTTTTGTCCTCGGCCTCTCCGAAATTGTATTTATATGGGAAGGACACCACCCATTCTCCAGAATATATCCTCCGTTTTCTTTTTTCTCTTACGTAGACCCCACTCCCATTTAAAGATCAACTTACTTTGTTTTTGTTATAAACCAACCGGAAGAATGGTGTCTGTTTATTATTTAGAACGGATTGAGAGATCCTGACTAACCGTTTGTTTGTTTTTCTGTCTCCTACTCTTTATTATACTACAATAAATTTCGATATATATATATATATATATATATATATATATATATATATATATATATATATATATATATATAGTTTTCAGGTTCGATTATTTTCGAGAGAGCTCTATGTCCGTTCAAACAGAGCATGAATAAGTTATGAGGTTTAAAAAGACTAAATATACATTCGGATTGTACACATTATAAGTTATTTCGACCTTAACTAGGTCTCCTCGGATGTGTTTCCAATCACGATTAGAAACACATCCGAGGAGACCTAGTTATGGTCGAAATAACTTATAATGTGTACAATCCGAATGTATATTTAGTCTTTTTAAACCTCATAACTTATATATATATATATATATATATATTGTTGTGGACCTGGGTAAAGCTGAATAAATGACACAGGAACACATGGTTTAAATGAACAAAGGTATATATTATATAATAGAAAGAAAGATATTACAATGAGAAGTTGCTCTCAACCGCCATTGCTGGTTTGCCTGGGAAGAAGAGGACAAGTGTCACGTGCTTCCCGTATTTATAAGGTGGACGAGTCCATTAGTTCTCTGTAGGTAGGTACGGCACCATAACACCTCCCTTCCAAGCCTTACCTCCTCAGGAGTCTTAATAACATTTCCTTTTCGGATCTATCTCTAGGTAGTCCGGAGCCATTCGTTTTCTTTTTGGTTGTCGTTTACGTGTGACTACCTGGGGTGCTGGTAAGTTGAAGGTGTCATATATCACGTCCATCACGTCTTCTCCTTGTGGGGCGCTGTCAGTGTCATCTGACAGTCTTTTTCTGATCTGATTTAGATGTCTCTTATGCGAGAACCGTGGTCCTTTTATGATATAGACCATCGATCCGATCCTCTTTTCAATTGTACCGGGTTCCCAGAACGATGCATTGTTTTTGAACATCTTAAAATATACCCTATCTCCTGGGTTGTATTTTTTCTTCGGTACCGTAGAGATTCGGTCATAATTATTATGTTTAGGTAATAATTTATCAAACACGGACTTCACATTCCGCGCAAACATCATCTCTGCGGGGGATAATGATGATGCTATGTTCATGTTTTTTGTAATTCTATATACCTGTAAGAATTGTTGTAAAGCCTTCTCCTTAGGAGTATCACCGGCCTTTTTTAATGCTCTTTTTAATGTGTCTACGAAGCGTTCCGCCTGGCCGTTTGACCTAGGATGATACGGGGGCGTCGTTATATGTCTGATTTGAAACGTCGCGCAGAACTCCTCAAAATCTGATGACGTGAACTGCGTCCCATTATCACTCACCAAACAATCCACTACCCCAAAACGGGCAAATAGTTCATGTAGGAATCTTATCGTAACCTCTGACGTGGGACTCTTGCAACGTAGTACCTCGGGCCACTTTGAAAAACTGTCGACTACGATTAAGTACTAAAATCCTTCCAATGGTCCCGCGAAATCCACGTGAATTCTTTCCCACGGACGGTCGGTCTTTGGCCATGGGCTATGCTTTATATGCGGTGCTTTTGCCGCTAAGGCACAGCCTTTACAAAGCTTTACTGCTTTTTCAATGTCATTGTCCATACCTGGCCAGTACACAAAACTCCTCATTAACCCCTTCATCCTGGTTATCCCTGGATGGCCAACATGAAATTCTTTCAGAATTTGCTTTCGTAGTTTTTCTGGGATGACCACCCTTTCGTTATGCATGAGTACGTCATCACAGAGTAAGAAACTCTTTGCCGCATGTAAATCCTTATCTACCAATTTCATTTTTGTTCTGGTGATAAATTCATCCTCTTGAGCTTCTTTTTTTATCTCGTATAGTGTCACCGGGAGCTCTCTCACTGCGTTGCACAAAATCTCTTTAAAATCTCCTTCTGTTTGAAGAGACGCAATCACTGTGTCTTCTAGAGTCTCTCTCTGTTTTGGCACTAATCTCGACAATCCATCTGCATGATAGATTTTATTTGAATGCAAATGTTGCATTTTAAAGTTGTAGTTTAATAAGATAGTTCCCCATCTTTGTAGTCTATTAGCTGTATATACAGGTAGGCCTTTTTTAGATCCATAAATTGTAATTAGCGGCTTATGGTCTGTCTGTAAGGTAAATTGTCTACCATGTATGTATCGGTGAAACTTTGTTACTGCAAATATTATTGCTAGGGCTTCTTTCTCGATTTGAGAATACTGTTTTTCCGCTGGGAGCAAGGTCCTTGATGCATGTGCAATGGGTTTATGGGTTCCATCTGGCATTTTGTGTAGGATACATGCTCCTAAACCATATGAACTAGCGTCGCTAGCTACGATTATGTCCAATTCTGGATTGTAATGTGTTAGAAATAACTCTGACGTAAGTCTTTCTATGATTTTATTAAATGCATCCTGACATTCAGGTGTCCATACCCAGGCTTTACCTTTTTTTAATAGCTCATTTAATGGAGCACGCAAATTATGCATTTCTGGGATAAAAGCCTGGTAGTAATTTGCTGGGCCCAGAAAACTCTGTAATGTCATGACGTTTTCTGGCGCCGGCATGTTTTTTATTGCGGTAGCCCTTTCTGGGTCTGGTCTTCTGCCGTCCTTGTCGATCACATGACCCAGATATTTTATTTCCTCCAGGAAAAAATCACATTTTTCTTCTTTTACTTTGAACCCATAATCTTGGATTCTCGCAAACACTTGATTTACATGTTTTTGGTGTTGTTCGATATCTTTGCTGTTGATCAAGATGTCATCGAGATACGCTATTGCGAAATCGAGTCCGCCCAGCATTGTGTCCATTACTTGTTGGAAAATGGCTGGCGCGACCTTAACTCCGAATGCTAATCTTTCGAATTTATATAAACCACGATGTGTGTTTATACATAACAGCTTAGAACAATCTTTATCCACCGGTATTTGTAGGTATGCCTCACTTAGGTCTATTTTTGAAAAAAATCTTCCTCCATTTAAGCTTGTAGACACTTCTTCCGGGGTATGGAGTGGGTAGTGATAGTCCGCGAGGGCAGTATTCAGTCCTGTTGAAAAATCTGCACATACACGAATCTCATTGGACTTTTTCTTTACATAAACCGTGGGTGCTGCCCACTGGCTGTGTTGTACTTTTGATAAAATACCCATCTTTACCAGTCGGTCTAATTCAGCGTTTATTTTTTCAATCGAGGCGAAGGGTACTTTCCTTTCTTTCCTAAATACCGGCAGTACATTTTCTTTTAGACGGAATTTTGCAGTCATTTTAGTGCAGCATCCAAGACCGCCAGAAAAAACCTCTGGAAACGAGTTTTTTAATTCTCGTTGTAGTTTTTCCGATTCTGTTGCGCGACTATTTATTTTTTTACAAAATGTATTTATCGGCAACTTCCATAAATCAAATGCCTGCATAAAATCTGAACCAAAAAGATTATTCGAATCCTTCAGTACCAGTAGTTTGAGTTTTTTAGTATTTCCCATTAGGGACACATTTGTGATTAATTCTCCTTCAAATGTAATTCTTTCACCAGTAACTGTGCTTGCCAGCCTGTTTGTTCTTGATAGAGTAGGTTTATTTAATCTCCTCCATGTATGTAAATTTATAATGGAAACGTCTGAACCAGAATCCAATTGCAATTTTATATTTTTATCCAGGATTTTCACCTGTACATATTTTCTTATGTTCATGCCAGTTTCCTTCTTTGTCCTAGTGGCTTGAATCTGCATTTTATTTCCTCTGCCCGTTCTGCAGTGCGAACTTTTATGTCCAACTTTTTTGCATTTCATACAGGTTTTAAAACGGAATGGGCAATCATTGTACCAATGTGGATTACCACAGCGTGAACAAGGGCTTGGTGGCAATTTATTTATTTTTTTACTGGTTTGGTTTGTCTTTGTGACATCAAAATTATTATTTCTTATTTTTCTATAAGGTTGAGCTTTTGTTTTTTGATGTACCTTATTTATATGCGCAATGCCGGACAATTCAATGTCTTTTGAGTCCTGTTTTACATTTTTTTGATAACTGCGCGATATTGTTTGTATCAGAAATTCCAATCTTTCATCATACTCCTTTTTGTGTAATAAAATATTTTGGTTCTGTTGTAATAAAAGCTTTTAAAATCTTTCCTCAGTTTGTTGTTGCTGGGAGATTTGGAATTTCATTAGTTCGGTGATTATAGACTTAATATCTTCCATATTCAACCATTTAGTTTCTGATTTTATTTAGAAAATTAATATTTTCTTATTATCTTATGATTTTATAAGAGTTCTTTTCTTTAAATTAGCGTTTGCTAAGCGCCGTTTTAATTATGAAAAGATTATGAAACTTTTCCTTTTCTCTATATACGCGTATATTCACTTATTTTTTTATTTTTTTATTTTGAAAATTAATATTTTCTCGTTATTTAATGAATTTATAAGAAGTTCTTTTCTTTAAATTAGCGTTTGTAAGACGCCCTTTTAGTTATGAAAAGATTATGTAATGTTTTTTTCTTATACACGTTTTTAATTTTAACGAAGAGAGAAAAAAATCTGTTTCACAATTCATTCTTTCTGCATTTTAAAATATTTCAGTACAAGTCGGAAAAGAGAGAGAGAAAATAAAACTGACCTTTTTTTTTATCGTGCGTCATTTTTTATATGGAGTAACACACGTGTGTTCATTTCATGTTTTTGTTTCTTTTATCTGTTCTAAAAATGAAAGCACGTGGTGTCGGTTTCATTTTTTTGTGTGTGTGTTCGTCAAAAAAAACTCGCTGTGACGTTCGTCTAAAAAAAACAATACTCGCTTAAGCTTGGTGTTCGGTATTTCTTTTGTTTTTTTGTTTTTTTTAGTTTTCCAACCCAGAGAAAAAAAACGCGCATTCAATTTCAGTTGTTTTTGTTTTGTTTGTTTTTTTAACTAGTTTTCCCAAACTAGAGGAACGCGCACCCAATTTCAAGCTGTTTCTTTTTCGATAAGCAGTTTTAAAACTTAGAACACAACAGGTCTATTTCAGTTTTCTTTTTCTTAAAAGAAAACAATTTTCTCGCACTTAAGAATTCAACGTGTTTTTTTTATTTCAGTTGAGTTTTCTTTTCTTCTCTCGACCGTACGGCAAAAACCTTTGTTTTTTTTGTTGTTTTTTTTTGTTTTTTTGTTTTTTGCGTGCGGCTTGCTGCATTAACCTTGTGAGTGCATTTTCACGTGGTATTTTCAGTTTTTTTTTGCCCAAGAGTTCGAATTGCCTCGTCGCCATTTGTTGTGGACCTGGGTAAAGCTGAATAAATAACACAGGAACACATGGTTTAAATGAACAAAGGTATATATTATATAATAGAAAGAAAGATATTACAAGGAGAGGTTGCTCTCAACCGCCATTGCTGGTTTGCCTGGGAAGAATAGGACAAGTGTCACGTGCTTCCCGTATTTATAAGGTGGACGAGTCCATTAGTTCTCTGTAGGTAGGTACGGCACCATATATATATATATATATATATATATATATATATATATATATATATATATATATATATATATATATATATATGAAAAATAAAATTTCAAACAATTTTGCGGATATCTTAAGTAGGATAGTTCTCTGGATTAAATATGTTATTGTTGTGAATAATCTGATTCAAGTGAAGAGTAGGATAGATATTTTTGAATCATTTTCGACCGAAGATAACTAACAACCCCTATTTCCACATACCTTTTATGGTCTTGTATCTAATGTGTCCTGAATGTAAATATGTTATATACTGTGCAAATGAATTATTCAAAGTGTAGTATATGTTCTCAGCATTCCAGCTACATCACGTGTGTTACTATAGACGAAAATATTGCGTACATAAAAGAAAATATGACAATGTCAATTACAGAATATTAATTAATAATAAACTGTTTATAAAATAAATACGCACATTGAGAATATCTAAACGTGTTTGTAGGTGTTAGCAGATTTTGATAAATACATTATTTCAAAATGTTATGTTGTATTATTGATCGGCTTTGTTCCGATGGATACTACACCCCATAAACTGGTATCGTCTTGGCCTTCGGGGCTTGATTTACACCGGTCTATGGGTCTGTCCTGTGCAGTTCTAGGAGGTTCACCCTCCCAGGCTTTGCCTCCCCTCTTTGGGGAGGAGTAAGTTTATTGCTTACTGCCTGAGGCGCCCCTACCAAGGAATGCCGACGGGGCTGCCCATGCAATTTTTAATGGCCAGAGTGCTCACCTTCTCGGGCGCTGGCTTTTCAAGTCCCACTTTCCCGACCCGACATTGGGTCACATCTTACCTTTATGGGAGTAAGATAAAACTGGCCTTGTGCCTAACCTCCTGGGGAGGTAAATAAAATGTTGCATCATAGAAGTATAGAAGCATAACCCGTTTTGATGTTAATATAGTTAAGATGGGAAGACAAAACTTGCGTATTTAACAATTTAGATATTAGATACATTTGTGTGCGTTTGGGTGTTTTATACGATTGCAAGCGTGTGTGTGTGTGCATGCAAGTGTTTGCACAAATATGTCTACGTAAATGTGTCATTGTTTATGATGCTCTTCTACGTCATTCCACCTACTTGTTATCTAGTCTATTCCAGTCCAATGAAATTGCTTCGAATACAGGATAAAAGTCTATTTTGGAATTCTATTAATATTCTTTGCTAACGTCGACAAAAGTCTCCGGGCAGACAGAGGAGGCGTGTCTGGAATCTTTATACACGGTTACCTCAAGGTGGCTACCCTTCACGAGATTGGTGATTTTCATAGGAGCAAAAGGTTATGAAAGTGCCTCTACATCGGTGATTATTATTCATTGGACCATCAGCTTCTCTTAGATAATATCAGGGATCATTGGTCGTCAGCCAAATTCATCCTATCGAATCGAGATATATTGCCATGGACGTGCAAAAGTTATATATATGCATATATATATATATATATATATATATATATATATATATATATATATATATATATAACTTCTTTTGCACGTCCATGGCAATATATAAATATATATATATGCATATATATATTTATATATATATATGTATGTATATATATGTATATATATATATGACAATGTCATATATATATATATATATATATATATATATATATATATATTTTCATTGTTTACTACCTAGATCTACTTACGTATCGAGCACTGTTGAAGTAAATACTGAAAACTGACACATAAAAAATTATATCTCCTTATAATATTTTATGTGGATACATGAAGTACTATATATATATATATATATATATATATATATATAACTTATTTTGTAATATAGTAGGAATAACCTCCACAGGGTACTCGATTAATTGAGAATCAAAATTAACAGCGTAATATTTTTTTTTTGTACAGAAAAATTAGTAAAACATTAGTACCGTAGGTTTCAAGATCAGAAGGACTTAACCATCCGGCTCTCTTCAGCTTATGTTGTCACGTGTTTCAGAAATGTGAATTCACGTGTTACTCTCGTTTGGATGCGTTATTTGCTTTAGAGTGTAATGTATATTTGTTTAAAATTTGTGTTAGGGAGGTTTAATAAGAGTTGAAAAATATATATGTATATGTATATACATATATATATATATATATATATATATATATATATATATATATATATATATATATATATATATATATATATGGATATACATATATACATGTACCCATACATATATATATATATATATATATATATATATATATATATAGAGAGAGAGAGAGAGAGAGAGAGAGAGATAGAGAGTTAGATTTTCCACTTAGAAAATAGATTATTCAGTGAAGACTGGGATTAGGCCAATAAAAACAAGTGTGATGATACTCGATTACAGGGTACAGAGCATTTATATGTGGTTTTTGAAGGCTTACCAAACCATTCCGTTCAGGAGCCCAATCAACACCACAAAAGACCTTTTCATTACAAGATTATTTATTTGTCATTTACTAATTAAAAAGGTTTTTTTACCTACACGTGTTTTACTATCAAGCAGGTCCTTGCTTGGCAGGTACTTAATTTCCCTGATGATCTGCCAAGCAAGGACCTGCTTGGTAGTGAAACACGTGTAGGTAAAAAAAAAACTCTTTAATTTGAAAATGATGAATAAATAATCTTTGAATGAAAAAGTATTTTCTGGTGTTGATTGAGCTCTTGGACGGAATGCTTTTGTAAGCCTTCAAACAATCACACACACACACACACACACACACACATATATATATATATATATCCATTTATATAGTATGAACATATATTCATGACAAATAAGCTACGTAGAAAAGTTTATGTTTAATTACTGGGGAATTCATCACTAACTGAACAAATGCGTTGGATTTATTCCGTTTTCCCAAGATTTTTCTTTCAATCAGCCAAAGAGTATCAATCCTTTTGTTTTAAAGTGATTCTAGAGCTTTTCTACTTTTTACATGGATCAAATCAACAAAATGCAACTTTACTCTGACACATTTGAACTAAAATAATTTATGTCTTATTTTTGTTGTTACCTATTGTCATTTTAGATAGTTTGAATTACGATGTACGTATTTATTTAATATATATATATATATATATATATATATATATATATATATATATATACACTTAGCGTGGTACCTGGCGGTTCTCGGTTTCCATATATTCGGTGATGGATTGCAAAATAGAAATAATCAGAAATCTTATGGAGAAATCTGCATGTTTCACTAACCCAAACAGTAACCTAACCACTACACTCTAACTCAAACCCTAACCTTAACCCCTAAACTTTCACTCTAACCCTAAATCCTAACCCTAACCTAACCCTAACCGTAAACCCTAACCGTAAACCCTAACCTTAACCCTAACCCCTAAACCCTAACCCTAATCTTAACCCTTAAACCCTAACCCTTAAACCCTAACCCTAATCCTAACCCTAACCCTAACCATAAACCCTAACCCTAACTCCTAAACCCTAACCCTAAGCCCTAACCCTAACCCTAACCACTAAACCATAACTCTAGCCCTAGCCCTAGCCCTAAACGCTAAATCTAACGCTAACTCCTAACCCCTAAACCCTTACCCTAACCCTAACCCTAACACCTAAACCCTGACCCTAAGCAAAAAAGTCTTCATCAGGGGATGCAATTATACTCTGATTGAATTGAATGGAACGTAAATTTATGTCTAGCTTGTCATAAGACTATATTATGCAACCGCTAAGCTCTACTCATGTATTGGACACTGTTGAATTAAATAAAACAAAGTAACACATGTTTTGTTTATTTGTATATTTTAATGTTTTTATATGTATTTTGTTGCTACTGAATTCACATTCGTTTTGGCATAACATCGATATTTTAACATTTTTTCTTAATTTAATATTTTCGCGTTTTATAGACAACCTTTCTCTCTCTGTTACTTTTTTCATATAGACTGTGTTTCTCGCTTTATTGCAGATCATAATATTGTTAATAACTTCAATAATATAAATCGCACAAGTTTGAAATTTTGCACACTGAAAGAGTGCTCCTAATTTGGTAAGATACCAAAATATTTTGCAAATCTATTCCATATTTTTGAAATTATAGACATGTATGCATTTGTTAGCCACTTTCACTGTTTCTCGCTTTATTGCAAGTTTGTAAAAATGCCCCAAAATCGACGTTTGACTGCTACTGAAAGGCAAAGGGTTGCAGCTGGCCTTGCAGAAGGATTGACACTTCTTGATTTAGCCAGGAACTGGGAAGGGATAAAAGAACCTTAGTTTCTTTTGTGGAGAAGCTCAACACTGCACCAAGGAAAGATAAGGGTACAAGAAGGGGCATTCCTCTTGCTACATGCGTAAATTACGCAGACAGATCATTAGGGAACCAAATGGCACTAGCGCCTCCATTTTTAGCAAAGCTGGCGTTGTTCCGATGTCCAGGAAGACCAGATGCAGTGTCTTGAATGAGATGGCCAGGAACATGAAGCCCATTTCCAGGCCTCCCTTGAACAAAACCCATAAGGGAAAACGCATTGCGTGGGCAGAAAAATACATGAAAACGGACTTCCAACAGGTTCTATTCACAGATGAAGCTAGAGCCACACTTGAAAACTGTGCAGTTTGAGTCTTTTAATCATATATAAACGAAAGTACGTTTTCCTCTATTTCATTGACCATTATAACTTTCGAACAGAAACCTGCGTATGCTAATCTATTTTTCGAAACTACTTAAGCCAAATTCTAATGCGTGTTTTTTTTTTAAATATGCGTTCGTTTTGTTTAGTTAGAAAATTGTTTTTTGCATTTTCCCGTTTAACTGTTTATTCTAACGCTTTCATCCACACAAGAGATCGGCGGTATTTTCACTCTCACACTAATACTTACTCCTACTGCTGTCCAGACCTCCTTGAATTGTTATTAATGGGCTCAATATTTCGCATTAGGATCGTTAGTATTTCATTTATTTGTTCTAGCTATCGTCTATTAAACACATTACATTTTCAGTCTTCGCTCACTTCTTATTTTCGGGCATTTCGATATGTTATTCCAAATATTTGATTTCACATTCTCAGTTGATGGAATGATCGAAATATCTGTTTGCCATTCAGAAAACACAAGAGTGGTTTTCGAACAACAATAATAATAACTTACATTATACATACTTTTAATTATTCGTTTAATTTCACTTAATTTCTTATCAAACTTTTCGAATCATCAACGCAAAATGCATTCCTGAGTATATTAACGATTTATTTAGGTTTATATGTTATGTTCTTGCGTAAGCACACGAAATGGCGAAATGAAGAGAAACTTAATTTCACCATTTTCGTGTGCTTCGGCAACAACAGAGTAGAACATAGAATCTTTATTACCAAATGGTCGGAATTATATTCTTCGAACGGAGCACAAATTCAGACAAGAATTTCAAAAATCGACTTAATTCAATTTCAATTCGCTATAATTGTTATTATATTTTCTGGGTTTGTTTTTGCTTTAAACATTCTATTTCATATCTTCCACATAATCAACAACTTTACTACCTGTAATATTTAACGACTACGTTTGTTTTGCGGAACGTTACAACTAGCGCATATGTTACAACTATATGTTACAACTAGCGCATATGTTACAACTAGCGCATATGTTACAACTATATGTTACAACTAGCGCATAGCAATTTAACATCACAAAAGGCCAGCTGACTGAATCATTTCTTCTACGTCATCCAGTAATAACGAACTCGAACTTTAGCTTACAGTCATTTACACAATAAGACGTTTTATTTATTTATTTATTTCTCCCCTTTTTTACCCTACCGATTGATACGTTTTTTTCTTTTTTCATTTGTACACCTTTTTCTATTGAGACGTTTTCTTTCTTACTTTACCGATTTACACGTCTTCTTTTTTTCTTTGTTCTTTTTTTACTTTAACTACCGATGTAAACGTTTTTCTTTTGTCTTTCCTTCTTTTTTATTTTTACTTTTACATTTCATATCCAGACGTAAATATTATTTAGCATCACTGTATCCCATCCTTAAGGGTCTTACTTCCTCCTTCCGGAAAAGAGACATTGTTTGACGTCTGATGCACTACCATCCGTTTACCCCCCCCCCCAAAAAAAAAAAACAGAAACAAATTATTATCTCACATTCACGTAAGTAAATTCATGCGATTATACTTTTTCTTTAGTTCTGGACTAATGCTAGAGTTATAATTTTAGTAATTAAAGACCAATACAATTAATAATTACAGCTAAAAGTAGAACATCGCGAAGATATTTATATGGAGTTCAGAGGTGGTAACAGGAGTTTGCTGGGTCCTTTAATTTTACCGGGCAATGCCCGTGTAATGGTCTGCTAACAAGCCATAAACAAAGAACTTTAATAGATAAAGAAGTAATTAATTAAAAAATATGTATTATAAAATGGAAAAGAAAAATATAAATCAGCCGAATGAGCTCGAATCACTGAAGGAAACGCAAACATTTTTGTGTAGCATGTTGATTGGTTGTTTTTGTTTTACGACATATCGACACTTTTTGGGTCATTTAATACTGAATCCGGTCATTTTGGTAAAAGCTTTTATGCTTTAAGTTCTTTATATCTTCAAATATTTATTCATGGTGTTTGCTTTGGTTGTTTGGTTTTACGGCATATCAACCCTTTCTGGGTTATTTAATGCTGAATCCGGTCATTTTGGTAAAAGCTTCTATGCTTCAAGTTCTTTATATGTTCAAGTATTTATTTATGGTGTTTGGTTTGATTGTTTTGTCGTGGGAAAATGTTCTTGTTTTTGGCTTTGCAGAACATGATTGAGTTTTGCAAAGGGAAACGGAAAAAAGTAACATTAATGTTTGGTGCATTTTTGGTCAGGAAGCCGGTATCTTCAGACAGCCTGATGTGGTAGCACCAGGATTGTGCAGCATGACACCAGCGTATGCGTATTAAAGTTACAACGCCCCTAATATGACACCGCGTTCAATGCCGCTATGTTGTTTAGTTCTTATTTAAATTATTTTAAAATACTTACTTTAAAATACTTAAAATAAGAAGTAAAAACATTTGACGATTTTCTGTTGAGGGTATAAAGCCGCTTCATGTCGAGTTAAATTAAACTTTTTAAAATGTCATTTCTGTTTAAATTGGTACTAACATAAAAATACTTCTTACTAGTTTATTCAACTAAAAACTGTTTTACAAATGGTGGTGCACATGGTGAGCTTCAATACTAATCACCTGGACGACTTCCGGTTCCGGTGGTATGTATGGAAGCCCATACGCAAGTACTACAAATGTGTGGTGTGTATGGAAGCTCATACGCAAAGTACTACAAATGTGTGGTGTGTATGGAAGCCCATACGCAAAGTACTACAAATGTGTGGTGTGTATGGAAGACCATAAGCAAAGTACTACAAATGTGTGGTGTGTATGGAAGCCCATACGCAAAGTACTACAAATGTGTGGTGTGTATGGAAGACCATACGCAAGTACTACAAATACGTAATATTATATTCTTCCTTGCTAGAAAGAAAAAGAAAACATTTTACTTTACTTTTACTTGTTTGTTTTTTTTTACTTTATTTTCTCACTAATTTTATCCAGTATTTAAAATTGTTTTCTTATTTTTGTTTAATTTTGTTTTTACTTGGCTACTCCAACAAATCTCTATATCGAGTGGGCGGCTTTGGTACCCGACTGAATCGTTTTAGTTCAGGCTGGGTCAATGTGTCATCATAGGCCCCGTTATAACATGGAATATTATCCTGTACTGGCACGAAATGGTTCCCTCTATCTGGTTCCTAAATAGGAGACCTTGAGATTGTCTTGGCTTCGGGACAAGGTGCTAAGTCACGAACAGACACAGTAAAGTTTCGTCCATCTGGGTACCAAATGTTTGCATAGGTCGGGTTACTGTTAACGAGCTCAACTTGGTTTACATTGGCTTCGATTTTGTTGTTCCTTACAGACTTCCTTACGGGTCCAGGAGTCATTAACCAATAGGGAAGTGAGTTTCCATGTGATAAACGGCGCTGGAATGTGAAAAAAACGTTCATGTGGTGTGGCGTTAGTTGCCGTACACAACGACGATCTCTTTGAGTGGAGCACCTCAGCAAGTACCAATTCCCAATGCTTTTCAGACAGGTTACGCGATCTAAGAGCTAAACGAATCGCCTTCCATATAATGCCATTAATTCTCTCTACCTGTCCGTTTCCGGTTGGATGATAAGAAGTGCTATTACTAGTGGCAACTTCTTTCTGGGAGAGATAAGATTTCAGCTTCTTAGACATGAAAGATGTGCCTCGATTTGAATGTATATAACTTGGCCTTTCACATAGGCTAAATAACAAATCTAAACATTTGATCACTGTTGTCGTATGCATATTGGCACATGTAAAAGCTAAAATGAAACGAGAGTATGTATTAACCATAACCAATAAATAACAATTAGTCGATACACTCGGCAGAGGACCCTTGAAATCCACACTAAGGCATTCCATAGGTTTTGTTGCTTTTATAAGAGTTCCTTCTAGTAAGCGATAGAATTGAGGTTTTAGTTCTGTGCAAATCCTGCAAGAAGCACACATTTTTAATTCTTCTGTAGAAAAATGGAGATTGCTTTCTCTGACAAAATGAAACAGTCGAGTTATCCCCGGATGACACAATCCATTGTGGAGGGTAGCGAGTGTGGAGGTATTAAAAGTTGAACAAATGTATGCTCGGGAAAATGTGTCAGGGACGACATTATCTTTACCAAGACGATACTTGATCGTGTAGCTTAATACGGCAAGTCCCTATCTCCATTCCTGGATCTTAATTTTAGTACGCCTTTTATTGTCGAACATAAAGGCTACTGACCGCTGATCGGTAATCAAAGTAAAATGGGTTCGTGTTAGATAGTGGTTCGATCTACGCACTGCCTCAATAATAGCCGTCGCTTCTTTTTCCACGATGTGCTTTTTTAGTTCACTGCCTTGTAGTGTTCTAGACATAAACGCCACAAGACGCCACAGACATAAACGCTACAGTCAAATTTTGTCAGAGAATGCATGTATCCACTTTGCCTAGTACGCAAACATTCCAATTATCCTTTTAAGTGATTTTCAGTTCTCGGGTGGATTAATAAATTTTAATGGGCGAAGTCTCTCGGTATCAGGCTTGATGAAACCATCCCCAACACAGTATCTCAGCATGTTAATAGAAGACACGGACTTTACAGTTTTTGATTGGTTAAGAGTAAGGTTTCACGGACCAACAATCTCTAGGAACAGCTTTACATTTTGATCATGTTCTTTCTGAGTATGTCCTGCAATTGTTAGATTGTCAAGGTACGGGAAAGCACCGTGCAAGTTCTCCTCTATTACTATATTGTCCATTTGTGACTACAAACCGAATTCTACAAAACTGATACAAGCAACAATTTGCCTCAGACACGGTATACTTTTTATCAGCCTCATTAAGCAACACCTTCTGGTAATAGCTTTTAAGGTCAAAAGTGGAGTATAGCTTATGTTTTGCAATGACATTCACCATCTCGTCTATTCTTGGCAACGGATAGGCATCTAATTCAGTGTATTGGTTAATCCTCTGGGAAGAATTCACACACATCTGCTTTTTATGTCGGTAGGTGGGGGCTTTTACTATCCCTACTTGGGCTTGCGATGGTGATAAGCTGGTTTCTATTATGTCCTCAGAGAGTAGATGATTAACTTCCTTTGCAATGAATATCTGATCGTCCTTCTAAAACGTCTGGATTTGACAGCTATTGGTTTGCAGTTTGAAGATACATTTTGAAAAAGAGACGGACTTTTTATTTTTGCTGCAGATAATGGACGAAAAGGACGAGTTCTATCCATAGTTAACTCGTATTTAAAAGTTACACTCTGATGTTGACGCAAGAAATCTTGGCCTAGTATTAAGTCAGAACACAGACTTTTCAGAATACCAAGCCGTCTGACAACGTAAAACTGGTTATTAAGATGAAGAACTAGGTTAACAACAACATAACCATTGGAACAAGTATTCAAGGTTTTCTGAACCATAGAAATGTCTTTATTGGACGTATAAACTTTTAGTTTTTATCCCAGCACAACTCTTTCTTTAAGATAACTGTCAGCACTGCAAGAATCCAAGAGAACACTTAACATGTTCCCATTAACTGTTGCATGCGTTGCAGCTTGAGCGAGTTCTTGTGGTATGTTGGTAAATGTGGTCAGTAAGTGAGAACTGACCAATGTTGCCACTGGACTTGAGAAATACTTAGATTTGCACACGCGGGCATAATGTCCTTTTTTGGAACATTTATTACAAGTGGTCTCCCGGGCTAAACACCTATCCCTTGAATGGTAGAAGAAATCACAGAAGAAACATTCAATTTTTTTATA
>OY744517.1:102447273-102497273 GCA_963556195.1 Sepiola atlantica | reverse complement strand
CGCCGTGAGATTGCGATCAAAATGAGTCGGGCCATGAACCGTTTTCCCCTGTGTGGACACGTCATAATACACTCGATCTTCAATCAAGACACCTGTCATAACAGAATTCCGTCTGATTATTGAGTCTACATATATAACTAAGCCAGTCTATATACTATCATTGACGACCATTTTCTACGAAAATTATATAAATATATTAAGATCCAACCAGAAAAAACTAGTATGGCATAAGACCAAACATCAGACGTTCTTTATAATGAGCACAGGATTAATGATACACAAAGTTTTCGCGTTGTTCAATGCTCTACAAAGGATATAGAATATTATCTTAATCTCGAATTACAATCGTTCGTCGAGGCCATTCATGTTCTAAATTGTTGGAGTTGCGAAGTGCTGATTTTGATTAGAAAGTGATTGAATCCGTACTCAGACTACTCCACTTAAAATACCCACATCAATTACTAATACGTGTAATATATCGTAGACGTCACTGTCAAAGTTGTTCCATTCCTTCTTACTGGAAACTTGAGGACACTTTCTCCGCTATTGAACTCTTATGTCTAAGACGAAGAGAACTGCAGCGTAGAGAGCTGATCATTGTGGAGGTATTTCTAGCTCAGCACTTCCTCCGTATCATCGGATTTTACACTGGTACCCTTCTCTCCATTTTTATTTTCTCGACATTTCATCTAGCTCAGGTAGATATTAATCTACGCAGGATTTCCCGTGAATATAATGTGTGAGAGCGAGTTATTAGTATATGTAGATTGTTCCTCACAGACTACAAAGTCTGGACTGCTCACTCGGAATTCTGCCTTTTAACTTTTCTCTTAGATTTCGTAGTCGTAATTTCTTTTAGATTATTTGGCGAATGCAAAGGGGTGTTAGGAAACAACATTCGCAAAACTAGCAAGGAGAAAAAGCAGGATTCTATTCCTCTCTCTCTCCTAACTATCTCTCTATCTCTCTCTTTCTCTCTTTCTCTCTTTCTCTCTCCCCTCTCTCTCTCTCTCTCTCCCTCTCTCTCTCTCTCTCTCTCCTATTCTCGTTCTATATTTGTGAATCTGTCTTCATGTTCCGCAGACAAGGTTTCTGAATTTAGAGCAAGGAGTGTACGGGAAGACACATATTATTACTATAGCGTGTGCGTTATTTTGTGTGTCATGCTTACATCAAAAGCAACCACCTTCTGAATCTTTGTATGCTACTCATGAATTGGAGCCAAATTTAATGTAATCTAAAGCATTTACAAAGTAAGGTTTAGTCGTCGAAATATTACCTTCACTAGAAATATTGTATATAAAAAAGTTTTGTAAATTGTTTGATGTATTGTTCATTTTTTAAATAAATATAAAAGTCAAATCTTATCATTTTTTATTCAAACATGTATTGGTTGAGAACAAAGTATTGAAAACATCATTTCGTGTAATTTACACGGGTCCCGCTAGTTAAAAATATAATAAAAATAATAAAAACAAATGGTATATTATTCATGTCTAACTATGCCATGTGAATGAATAATATACTAACGTTTATCAAACGGGTTACAGATCATTTTATAGTGTGTGCTTAATATTGTGGTTATAACTTATCAAGGCCAACAACCACTCAAGGATGAAGAGTAATGAAAAGAGAATGATTGCCTACCGAAAAATGAAGAACACTATAGGAGTACTAAAATTAATCAATGACATGAAATATGTTTGATTGCTTGTGATGCGGTCCATGACAATAATTTGTTAACATTGGATTTGAAGAAGACCAAGTTGTAATTCGCAGAGAAGCAGTCCCGCGGGATGTGTTCCACAAACGGGAAGCCTTTGCAAAGTAGTTTTGTCTATGGAAATTCAGCCTGGCGCTAAGAAAAGGCGTTTTTCGTTGTGGTAGCAAGACAATTTCTTCCATGGAAATAACTATGGAGCAGAAAGAGACTAGTTACGTATTTTCTGCAAGAAAGTTGTTGCAGGGAAGAAACCCGATCACGCTCGCCTACTAGATCTTCATAAAAATCATTCGATACCCAAGTTGTTTCAGTTTTGTTTTTCGTTTTTGTTGTCTCTTTATTAATTATGCTAGTAAGCAGGGAAGCCCGACGTTGCTCGGGATTGTATGAGGATCACTACTATGTACGTTTTCACTATGCTCATAATACCATATTATTTTCTTTATTTTTACTGCCTCTTTCCTCCCGTTTCGCTCCCTAATATAGCCCAAAAGAGATGAAATGTAGAATTAGTGTCTCATGCATACGGGGCCATGAAAAATAAAAGAAAAGAAGTTAAAAAGTGTATGTTACATCTTTATATCAAACTCCTATCATCCTACCTATCTCAATTCGTCCATCTATATTCCTCTCTTCCTCTTCTCCGTTTTTCCACATCCCTCTCCCCAGCTCCTTTTTCACCTCCGCTCAGTTCATACCTCTCTCTTGTTTTAATTTATTGTAAAATAATAATAATAATGTCATCATTCACATGAGGTTTCAGTTTTAAAGTTGTTGCTCCCAAGTAAGAGAGTTTCTTCCAGACCCAATTCCTTGGTTTTAATTTATTCTCGGGCAACGTCGAGGTCCTTATATACCCATTCCCCTTAATAATATAATGAAAACTATATTTGTTTTAGTGTATTACCGTGCAATGCTTAGTTTCTTGTCTCCCCCTTCTCCATCAAGCATATACCACATTGAAATTCTACTACTGTATTATTGCATATATCTGCTTTAACTAGGATATTAAACACTGACTTCCAACCAACGCATAGTACCTTTAATAGTATACAATAGTATGACAAAATACAGTGATAATCTTTCTCCCGGCCAACGCGGTGTTTACAAACACCTGTTCTATGTAAGATTGCTTTATCTAGGATATTGATGACCCCCGGGCAACATCAAGTAGACACAGACTGACAGTTATAAAAACACATTGTGGGGAAAGTCATCAGACTACTGCCGGAAAAGTACTTTTGCTTAGTTGAATAAACATTTGAATAGTCTAGTTACGAACAATAGTCTTTGACGTGAGCTCAATAAAGCCGAATATTATGGAAGAGTGGCCGTCAAATTTCATTGAATTTATGTTTCACTCGTGTGTATACATATAATACATATAATATATATATATATATATATATATATATATATATATATATATATATACTTTTTAGTTCATTTTCCTTTAGTCGAAATTCTCAGAAATCAAGGGGCCTCTTCCTGAAGCTTACACTTGATCTCTATATGAGAAACATAGATATTCTAATATTCCATTAAAGTTCTCATTTACTTGTAAAACGTTTAGAATAGTAATTTCCATCTCCCCAATTGATCAGTTAATTATGTTATAGTATATCTGTCTTGTGGTCTTTTTATCTTACCGGATTCCAGGAGAATAATTCATCTAGTCTGGTTAAGTATCCACCTTAGTGATGTTACTAGAGGCAACATTACTTGGAAAAAATCTCAATTTCTCGTATAAGCGAGTGTTGGTTTGCCATAGCGAGGAGATCTTATTAAGGCTTCGAACACAATTTTAGTTTGAATATTTACTTGTAGGAGGATGTATCCTCATGTAAGATTGTCATTACTAACCCCTGTACAGAAATACCTTAGAAATTCGAGGTAAGTGTCTAGTCGGCATACAAGTTCTCTTTCTCATATTGTTTCATTTTTCTTCAGTCGAAGTTTTCGGAGCAAACACTTGATCTATATATTAGATAAATAGATATTGAAATAGTCTATTAAAGTTCTCTTTTATCTCTCCAACGTTGAGTTTGTAAAGTAAAGAACATTAATTGTACTCTCTCAAATTGATCTCTTGGTCTTACTGGATTCCAGGACAAGAATTCATCCGATCTGGTGGAGTATCCAGCTAAGTGTTGTTACTTGAGGTAACATTACTTTGAGAAGGTGCACCATTCCTCATATGAGCCAATGTATAGCCGTGTCGATGGGATCTTATTAGAGCTTGGAATACTATGTTATTTTGAATATCTGGTCAGGGTTGTGTGTGTTGTGCCAAATTATAGAATAAGTTACGCATGTGTGTACAGTTAGATACAAGTTCGCCCCTTTTGTTTAGTAAATGATTGCTATCATGCTATTGTAAAGCGGCATGGTTATGTTATAGGCACAACTTGGGTACCTCGATGCTCTTTTAACAATTTCCAACTCCAAGCTAGTTGCATCTTTAATGTTCCACACATGTGTAGCTAGGGTGGTGGAATTGTTGATAAGTGTTGTTTGAGAAGCTTCTGAGCTTGTGGTTTTTCAACGTGTTTTCTATTCCGTGCTAGCTACACCGAACGATACGTTTCTGTTATTTGCGTTACCTTCTTTAACTGTAGATTTTAGACGATTTCGTTTATGAGACACTTAGAACTCAAGTGGAAGTTTCAACTGAGAAAGTTATTTTTACAGTCATACTTTTTTTTATTTTACTAGTGATTTATTTATTTCCTTTATCTGCACAACAGTTTGAAATATTTATCCTTTACATAAACATAAAATAATATCCTTAAATAAAAATAACACTTGATTCATTTTCTTAGAAGAAAAACGCAAACACGTATATTCTGCTGATTATGTAAAAGAAAATAAGTTCGTCCAAAATTACCTCAAACCATAATGAACTTTCGTTTCAATGATTTCAAGCAGTAGATGGAGATTCATCTCCAAAGCGTAGTTGACAGTCAAAGGGTGAGACTTTGTATATAGTCGTGTCCTATGATTTATTTTATTGAAATGACATGGCATGAGCTAAAAACGAAAAATACTACTTCAAGGTAAAGAACTAGTCAACGATAAGTGTTAGATGGATAGATTCTGACCCAGAAAACAGCAATTGTTCCCCCTTTTTCAGAAACAGTGTTACTGGAATGTGAAGAATAAAGGACAAAATCAGGGAAAGGAGAGTTACGAAGCTGCCGAAAGTAAACCGAAGATCCACTTTCTATTCTCAGAGTTTTAGTTTTATTCATTAAATGTAAATTATTTCCTTTCATCCTGATTCATCGTAACTTCTACTACTGGTTTTCCGTCTTGTTTGAAAATTTCTAATACAACTTTTAAAATTAAAATAGCCAAATCTTAGGGCATACATTTTATTTAAAAGGCATTCGGCCTTCGGACTCCGATCAAAATGTAAAATCTTCAATGTCTTCAATTAGTAAAAGGGAAACTCCTTCACGATTGGTGCAAATCGTTTATTGTCGTTCCATTCTGACTTCCCCTTTTGGGGCAGCTGGATATCTCCATATTACCAACCAACATCGTATCTAACTTTATTCTCGTGGAGAGACAAGTAAATAGGCGCATTTTTTTTCATTAGTGGAATTGTTATAATTTCTTTAAAGACATTAATAAAACTCACAGATATTCGTTTGGGAGGCGTTTGTATTTGCTGCTATTGTTAATGTCGGAATATTGTAAACATGTTGATAATGTCTCTAGAATTGCAGCAAAGTTTATTTTTTTATGAAATGTATTGAATGACATTTCAGAATAATGTTGTGTGTTTATGTGGTGGTTAGTAACCGGTGCGGTCTGTGAACTCGCTGTGCTGTATTCGAGTTGTGTATGCTTCTTGAATCACTTTTACATTTGGGAAAGGTATCAGTGCATATGCCCCTAAGCATGTATGAAATACTATCGTATATTAGACTCTCAAGCATTCGTGGGTCAACTACTCTGAGAGAAATAAGACTACGTTATGACACCGGTGAGCTGATAAATCTGAGTCACGTTGCACACATTGTGCCTCGGTGAAGTCATCATTCACTTGTTGGAGAGAGTGGGGCTTGTTTGCTACAATGATACCAAGTAAAAAAAGACTCATCGTCGCGATCATAAGATTTGATTTCCTTTTTCATTGCTTTGTTTATTTCCATGCGTTTTATGGCTATGACTGAACACCCTTAGTTTTAATGGTCACTGAAAGGGCCTAGCATGGAACAGTTTTATGGGAAACCTTTAAGCTTTTCATGTGCATCAAAAAATAATGTTGCATAAAATATCAATCTGACGTGTTTTGTTACGTTAAAATCATGCAGCAATGACTTTATGTTCTTTTCTTTTCCAATACACTTTAAACATTGTGCGCTTTCGATCAGTACATCACAAAGTGAGAGTGTATACCTCCACCAACACTCATCAATTCCCTTTTAATTCAGTCAATCCCCATGTAAAATCACTCATAGAACCACTATTTAAAAGCACACCTCCTTGTGTAACGACATTATTGCAAAAGAAAATATTTTTAAAAATTTATTAAAAAAAAAATGTTGATGAAATCATATTCTTCTTCGTGAGTAAGACCCCCCCCCAATCAACTCCTATGTAAATCCCTAACCCTAAATCTCTTAGATGCCAAATTATAATTATCAAATACCTTGGATGCCAAATTATAATTATTAAATCCCTTGGATGCCAAATTATAATTATTAAATACCTTGGATGCCAAATTATAATTATTAAATCCCTTGAATGCCAAATTATAATTATTAAATCCCTTGGATGCCAAATTATAATTATTAAATCCCTTGAATGCCAAATTATAATTATTAGTCCAATCCCGTGGAAATCGTAAAAATTAAATTGGTTTAAAAGTCCCTATTTGCTTATCTCACCTAGAAAGTAGAGTAAGACACAAAGTAGGGTTTTACTGAGCGGAATATACAGGTCCAAAAAAGGGGCACTTTGGATAGGGACAAAAATGTAAATTGCCTCAGTCTAGCAGGACCTGCTAGGCACAAAGAAAAGGGTACAACACTTTGCACCCAGCATGTAAGTATTTCAGGTAAACTATTTAGTCTTAGCACTTTTTACACATGTTTCGTTTAGAAATAACTTTTTACACATGTTTCGTTTATGAATAACTTTTTACACATGTTTCGTTTATGAATAACTTTTTACACATGTTTCGTTTAGGAATAACTTTTACACATGTTTCGTTTAGGAATAACTTTTTACACATGTTTCGTTTAGGAATAACTTTTTAAACATGTTTCGTTTAGGAATAACATTTTACACGTGTTTCGTTTAGGAATAACCTTTTACACATGTTTCGTTCATGAATAACTTTTTACACATGTTTCGTTTATGAATAACTTTTTACACATGTTTCGTTTATGAATAACTTTTTACACATGTTTCGATTATGATTAACTTTTTACACATGTTTCGTTTATGAATAACTTTTTACACATGTTTCGTTTATGAATAACTTTCTACACATGTTTCGTTTATGAATAACTTTTTACACATGTTTCGTTTATGAATAACTTTTTACACATGTTTCGATTATGAATAACTTTTACACATGTTTCGTTTATGAATAACTTTTTACACATGTTTTGTTTAGGAATACATATTTACACATGTTTCGTTTAGGAATAACTTTTTACACATGTTTCGATTATAGAATAACTTTTTCTCTCAAACACCACGGAAAGTTGTTATGATTTGTGTGTAAAATGAATTAAGTAATGGTGATTTTTAACTTTTATTCACTCTAAACAAGCCACATTAGCCCTGACACGTAAAAGGCTACGATGAGTAAGGGGCCAGATTAATAGGGGTATCATAAGTAGATCATTGTGCAGTGAAATGTTTGTTTACACGTATTTATTTAACCGAACACTCGCATGTATATATATATATATATATATATATAAATATATATATATATATATATATATATATATATATATATATATATATATATATATATATATATATATATATATATATGAAGAGTTTAAATTACCAACTGGAGGGTTTGAATAACCTACTAGACACTGTCCTCGAGTGTCCTCAGTCTTTCTGTACAAGGTGTGTAAGGACAACCTGACATGAGGATACATCCCCTACAAGTAAACCCTGACTAAATATTCAAAATAACATAGTATTAAGAGCTCAGTTAAGATCCCCTCGAAACGCCTATATACTTACTAATATGCGGAATGGTGCACCTTCTCCGAGTAATTTTACCTCAAGTAACATCAGTTAGCTGGATACTTCACCAGACTAGATGAATACTTGTCCTGGAATCCAGTAAGATCAAGAGACCACTAGAAAGATATACTATAACATAATCAACTGGTCAAATAGGGAAGGGAAAATTAATGTTGCTAATTTCTTTACTAACTCAAAATTTGACAGATAAAAGAGAACTTTAATGGGATATTCAAAGATATATGTATCTCACATGCAGATCAAGTTTTTGCACCAGAAAGTGGCCCCTTGATTTCTGAGAATTTCTATTGAAGTAAAATGAAGCATATATATATATATATATATATATAGGTGTTTGAAAATATATGCTTTGCATACGCTTTTAATTTTTGTATATATACCATCAAATATATACCAGTAAATGCTCGATGAGTGTTAATATATAACAAAAAAGCATATATAATTAAACGACATTGTTACATTTCAAAGACGAAGATTTTATTTTGAAAAAAAGTTTTGTAAATTTGTAAGATAAATAAAATCTTGGTATTTAGAATGTAGCAAATTTTCATATATATATATATTTATTTATATATATATATGAATATATATAGAATTATAAAAAGAAAAACTATACACACATTAAGGTTGTACACATAATAACTTATTTCGACCCCTTTAATTAGGTCTCCTCAGATGTATGGACAACCACGTCAATTAAAGGGGTCGAAATAAGTTATTATGTGTACAACCTTAATGTGTGTATAGTTTTTCTTTTTATAATTCTGTTTTGCTCTGTTTGAATTACATTGAGCTCTGTTATTCAGATTCTCTACACAAAATTGAAATCCACACACTATGTATATATATATATATATATATATATATATATATATGTGTGTGTGTGTGTGTGTGTGTGTGTGTACGTTTGTGTGTGGTGCTAAATTATAGAGTAACTTACGCATGTGTCTACATTTTGATACAAGTTCGTCTCTTTTGTTTAGTAAGTATTGCTATCAGAGCCTTGTAATGTGGCAAGGTACTTTTCCAGACACAACTGGCGTATCTCGTAGCTCTCTTAACAATTTCCAACAGTGACAAGTTGTTTAGCTTCGTCTTTTATGTTCCACACATGTGTATTTCGTGTGGTGGCCAGTGTTGTTTGAGAAGCTTCTTTCTTGTGGTTTACTATTCTCTGCTAGCTGCACCGAAGTATATGTTTTTATTATTGGTGTTCATTTAAATTTCAACCTGTTTGTAAAGTCGGAGAAACAGAGAGCAGGGACGGAATTCCAAAGGCAAGCAGTTCGAGTAAAGATATTAGGGTAGTAAGTTTTCGGGTCAGCTGGGAACGTATACAGTGAAAGGGTGAGATATTGCTAAATGCCGGGTTGATCGAGGGTTTTGACTCTGAGGGCGCACAAGTGCAAGTTCGCCAGAGTACATTTCATTAAGTACTGGTTGAACAAGAACAGGGACGCAACATTGCAGCGATGGGACAGGGCTACAGCTTGGTAGACACTGAGGGTCCTATAAGGTTAGAGGCTATGTTCCGGACTTAACTTAGAGGGAGAAACTATAGGTTATTGCACCAGCCCATATCTGACAACATGCATGGGTGGATGCTGTTTTTTTAGCACAAATCCTAGTTTACATCACTGGTAAAATAGAAAGTACCCACTTTATCATGGCCGTCGTATATGAAATTAGGAAATTGAGAAACGGTGTTAATAAAAAGAAAATACCCAAAATTAGTTTAGGATGCATAGCTTTCGGTGGAATTTTTATTTTTATAAAAAACAGTTTTAATTTATTATTTGTGTTATTTTTAATATAATTTTATTTGGTTAATAATTAATTATTAAACTTGTTTTTATTTATAAATATGAAAAACATTTTAATTATTAAAAAGTTTGATTTGATTATTAGTTTCCAATTATAAGAAAAACAGCTTGATTTTATTATTTGTTTATAATTAAACAAATTGTTGAAAATAAAGTATTATGTGCAAAAGAAAATATGGACTAAAATATAATTGGGATTTTGGGGGGATTAACACTGGTACGCAATTTCCGATTTCAGATACAGCGACCATGATAAACTGTATACTTTCTATTTTACCACATTATTTCAGTAATATTGATCACAGGGGTGAGGAGTGAAGTGAACCACACATGCTTTATTTACTTTCTTTCTTCCACTCCTTTTAATCTATGTTTTCCTTATATTCTCTATTGTATGTCCTCTTCTCCCTATTTTCTGCATCTTTTGTCCGCTTTCTCCGTCTTTCTCTCGCACATATTCCGCTTTCCTTTCTTGTTTTTCCTAAATACTTTACCCGTTTTCCACCTTGCATCTCCCAATCTTCTCCTTTCACTCCGTCAAGCTTTTTATTCTGCCTTTTCTTCTTTCTTCTACGATTCTAAGTCAATGTGTTTGGGGTTTGTTTGCACATTGCCGCATAAACTTTGTGGGCAAGTTAACAGATTCATTCGAATAAAAATAACATCAACACTGAACCCATGCACATAGGACAGCTATTCATCCATTCATGTGCTGTGTAAATACATCTACATACCTATTTGATATATATATATATATATATATATATATATATATATATATATATATATATATATATATATATATACAGCTATAAATATATAAATATATAGCTATCAATATACATATAACTATACACTTATATATGTATTTATTTCTTATTAAACTAAGGCTGAGGTAATCAACGTTCTTTCTTGTTTTTTGTATACAACTTAATCAGAAAACCAAACTTTAGAAATTGTGTTTATCAGCCGCTTAATCGCTAATCAGCGTAGTAACTAAGACAAAATAATTTACTGCACGGTGTAATACGAAAAAGTCACCCTAATGAGATTTCTATAGTATTTCTCTTACGATGATTTGAATCGAAAAATGAGGATTTATTACTGTGCAGTAGGGTAGGCAATCCTACTAGTGTGCTGAAGTCACTAAGCAAAGAATAAACGGCTGAGGAGATGAATAATAAAAATCGGCAAATAAAAAAAGAATTTCTGGAAGTTAGTACCAATAAGCGATTAAAGCGCTTCTGGAAAAGGATTATATATAACGCCTGTGCTTATTGCGGTCATTGAAATAGGTAATAAAATGGCTTTACTTCATATAAAGGATTGTTATAAAGCTCTATCTATAAAGATATTGATCAATTTATATGTTCGAAACAAGCTCAGTTTCGAAATTCATATAATAACGAACGATTATGTATGTGTATATCTACATATATTCATTCATGAATACGTAAACATATATACTGATATGCATATTGAAACACTTCAGCACTTGACGATATTTATAAAACTATTAAGATTTTACTCGCTCGTGGCTTGTACCGATAGGTTAATGTTTGGAATCGCAGACTATTAAAAAAATGGTCGGGTTTTGATACAAACTTAAAGTGCTTGCCTGCTGGTCCCACCGAAGAATATGATATAACGCAACAGTATATATATATATATATATATATATATATATATATATATATATATATATATATATATATATATAAAGATAGATGAAAAAAGAGGGATAAACATGTACGAATGACAAATCTATTTCAACTTCGATTGTTCAATGCAAGGTTTACTCGGTAAAAACATGTTTATTATTCTTTCCTTAAGCCAAGGCTTTTCAAAAATTAAAATCTTATCTGGAATTACATAGATAGATAGGTTGGCAGTGGAAAAGCCAAAAGTCAAAATTTGAAAAATTATTAAGTAATGGAGAGTGATATATATATATATATATATATATATATATATATATATATATTACTCCGCAGACAGTCTCGTAACATTATATTCTTCAGTGGGACCAGTACACACACATACACACACACACACATATATATATATATATATATATATATATATATATATATATATATATATATAACTTCTTTGTAATATGGCAGGTAAAATCCCAGCAGAGTGCTCGATTAATTGAGAATTAAAATTAAAAATTAAAAATTAAGAGTGTAATATTTATTTATTTTGGTAGAGAAAAATAGTACAACATTCGTACCGTCGGTTTCAAGCACAGAAGGACTTAGCCATCCAGCTCGCTTCAGCTTCTGTTGTCATCTGTTTCGGAAATGTGAAGTCACGTGTCACTCTCGTTTGGACGCGTTATTTGCTTAGAGGGTTATGTATGTTTGTTTTAATTTAGTGTAAGGAAGAGATATATGTATAAGGTGAAAAGTAACAGTTGAGATTTAAAACTGGAGAAGATTTAAAGAGATATAAATAATAAAAAAATATTCTACATAAGGGCGAGAGAAAGAGAGCGATTATGTTAAAGAGAGTCAATCTTATCTCACTTCAATTCTACAAATATAAAAAGTGTAGTATTCCAAATTTGTACCGTTTTCTACTAAAAAATGTATTAGTATTTGATTTCGATATCGAATTATTATAACAAGCCATAAAGTAGGAAAAAAGTATAAAAATAAGAAAATATTGTTTCTGGATGTTGATGGGAATTTTTATTTATCTCGACCTTTAACGAGCTGATAGGGTGTTTTATTTGTTTGGGTGCTGAAAAAAGATTAGTATAATTAACTTTTCTGAAACGTATGTACACATAAATATTTGTTGATGTTTAATACTTCGGAGCATGGCTACATAATATTGATAATATCATAAATTTTGTATTTTATTGACTATATACAGGTTGATTCATAAGTCACTTAGCTATTTATTTTTGAAATTCTAAAGTTAAAAAATACGGTAATACAAAACAGAAAGTTTATTCAACAAATTCATTTATGGGAGCTGGACGTTACAGCAAATTTTCAAAATTTTCACCTTCGTTCTGCATGCATAGCTCCATTCTTTTTTGCAAGGAATTTACGACTCTTTGTAGCATATTTGATTGATTATGAAATAAATATATATAGAAACAAATATATAAACGAACAAATTAAAAAAAACAAATAGCAGTAATTAGAGAGTGAGATAACAATTATCAAAAGTTCATAGCATGTTTGTGCTTCATATGGTAATCATTTTAAATAGCTAAGTGAAGTGACTTATGAATCACTCTGTATGTATATATATATATATATATAATAAAATAAATAAATAAAATTCCAGACTGCCTGCATTTAATATACACAGCTCATTCTAAACTTCTGAAAAACTACTTTCATTCTCGGTCCACGGAAGTATTTTAAATAGCTCTAATTCTCAAAATTACATCCGAATAAGTGCGTTCCATCTACGATTGAACTGAACATCTTTCTATTGGATTTACTTCATTTTTGAACATTTTCAATGCTGCCTTCACGAAACCCCTTTTTTCCATCTTCAAATCTCCTTTCACCGGACACCGTATCTACGGACATTTACCAACTGGACAGACTCCATATTTTAACACGCACACTCTCACTCTCCATTACTGAATATTTTTTCAAATTTTGAATTTTAGCTTTTCCACTGCCAACTTATCCATCTATGTAATTCCTCTGATTATAAGATTTTAATTTTTGAAAAGCCTTGGCCTAAGGAAAATAAATAAACATGTTTTTACCGAGTACACTTTGCATTGAACAATCGAAGTTGAAATAGGTTTGTCATTCGTACATATTTATCTCTCTTCTTTCATTTATCTTATATATATATATATATATATATATATATATATATATATTAATACGCGAGTACATAGCCCACCCTAACATAAGTACTTACGACTTTTATAGGAAACTCACACAAAACGATCCCTTGTCAAACTACAACAGACCAATCGCCTTAGAAAAATATTCATAATTCAGTAAGGGTCATTCCGTCAAAAATCACGTCTATTTCACTATTTTCTTTTGCTAGTTAAGGAGTCCATTTCCCACGTGTTCTAGTCTATTTATGCAAAATAAAGAAAGAAAGCATTCGTTTTCTATGAGCGGGAAATCGGTTATAAATTGCTCGCTCTTTGATAAGAAATACTGGCTGGTCTACGAACACGGTTATTAAGTGTAACAAAGGTATATAAAAAACAAAGTTGTATCATTTACATAACGGCCAGTATTAAATACAGCGAGTATATATTTAAATAATTCATATTTATATGTAGATGCAGACATGGAAATAATTCACTTGAAGGAAAATACAATAACGCATTTCGAAATTAAACTGTTTTATAAAAAGAGTTATCACACCTCCAAACTCTAATGGAGTTGTAGTTTCTCTAAATGTGTAACTTAAACTTTAATATCATTTAAAATGAGCATTGAGTTATATAACAGCGGTAATAATTCTACTACTACTACTACTACTACTACTACTACTACTACTACTAATAATAATAATAATAATAATAATAATTATTATTATTATTATTATTATTATTATTATCTATATATTAATACGATAGCGTGTGTGTTCGTGTGTCACGCTTCCGTCAAAAGCTCTGTGCATGCGTGCCGCACCTAGATTTTGAAAAACATTGAATTCGCCTAATTTTCGGAAAATTTTTCTAGTATTTCCCTTTGGCGCAACGGTTAGTGACGTAGTCTTTTTGACTTCGGCCCGACTGGTTTATAGTTCGATCCCAACTAACGTCTAAGATCTTTTTTCTACATTTCGAGGGGAAGGGGAAGAGAGGTAGGGAGGTGACGACCGGGAAAACACATATTAATACAATAGCGTGTGTGATTTTCTGTGTCACGCTTACATCAAAAGCAACGACATTCCGAATCTGTGTATGCTACTAATGTATTGGAGCCACATTTAATTTAATCTAAAGCATTTACAAAGTAATGTATAGGTTAGGAACAAGATAATTAGTATTGAAAACATCATTTCGTGTAATTTACACGGGTCCCGCTAGTTATTATTATTATTATTATTATTATTATTATTATTATTATTATTATTTGTTTGTTTGTTATGCCTCCTTGGGCATCTCCCCTTTAACTATCTTCTCAATTCAACTGTTAAAAAAACTATTAGTACAGTATCGATATCCAGATCGAATTCTGTTAAATATTTCATTTGTACAACTTCTAAAAGTGGCCCCTCATCTTAAACTGATCCACGTTATTGCTGTTCCTAATACTGTCTGGCAACTTATTCCAAAAACATATTACTTTGTGAGCAAAAAATCTTTACTGGTTAACAGATCTAGTTTTTGAATACTGGCTTGAAAATAACCTTCCAAATCTAGGAGAAATACTAAAACTGACCAACCATAGTTAGAAATACCATTTATTATCTTGAAAGTCTCAATCCTATCACCTCTCATTCTTCTCTCCAGCAAAGTAGTCAATCCCAATTTGTCCAATCTCTCTCTGTAACTGCACTCTTTTACTTTACTTATTACTTTTTGTCACCCTTCTTTGTACGCCTTGCAGTTTCAATATTACATTCCAATTTCCATGTCTAGTCGCTGGAGCCCAGGCCTGGGTGCAGTATTCTATATGAGATCTTATTACAGCTTTATATATCCTTAAAACAACATTTGTCTCCCTCGAAATAATATTCCTACCCACCCACCCGATCATTCTATTTGCCCTTGACTTGAGACGAATTTCTAATACAATACGAATAATTTTAAACATATTATTATTTAAACCACATTATATAAAAATGAGTGGAAAAACAGATAAGCCAAAAAATACAGTCAAATCAACTCATATGATGAGAATATATATTTCGTCTTTATTATCAAAAGACTTCATTGGAAAATGTTTTGCAGTATTTTATATGAATAATGATAAGTTATACTGGTAAATAAATATAATTACCGGCTGTGTAACACCGTGTAGCTTTTAAATCGTATTAGGTGTTTTGCTTACAATCATATAGACACGAAATTTCGATTATAGTAAAAAGAAATATGTTCAATAGTTTTACCTTGTTTATTTTAACCGGAAAAGATCCATTTTTCCATCCTGTTAGTATGTTTTTTTACGTTAATCCGTTCGTGTTTTGTTATTTGAAAATTGGTTCATTAGTTTTCAAAAACTTACATAAACTTGTATGACCATGTTATATGCATATGAAGTTGCATGTGATGTTTTATGATCATATTGTAAATCATGAACATAAAAATGTTTCTTTTCCAGATTTTAAAATGGCCCCAAATTGTCAAATATGACATTTTTGGCAAATGTTTAAAATTGATGTCATCAGGTTTGGCTCAAAATCCATCCGAAGTGACGATTAACGTGACAACAGTAGAATTCTGCATTGTTTGTCTTTTTCGAAAACTAAAAATACCTTCTAAATTAGCATCGGTTCGTGTAGGTCATGGCAATCTAAATTAATGAGATACATGGACAATTGTGATAACGAACAGAAATATAATAGTTGAAATAAAAAGAAAATTGAACACAAAACCTGAAAGGCCAACAAGTTATTAAAGAGAATCAATTAAATAGCGAGTTTACAAGATGAGTAAGCTCGGACAGTGGTCACTAAAATGTTTCCCTGACAATCGAATTTCTCGGTTGCGAAGATTACAATTTTCGGAAATGGGATGTTCTGGTCTTGACTTGTTCGGAATTGTGATAAAAGCGACAAAGTAGATAAGAACTCATCTCTAAAAACTCAAAATTATTGGTCTGAGATGTTGGCTGGGGCTACTCTGGAAGACGGTTGTTATCTGGAAACATGGAATTCAATTCTAATGGTGGTCATATGACTCCTATTACTAGTGATAAAAAATAAATGTCAAATTATAAGCAAACCAGAATTTGAACGAGAAAGAGTTGTGATAATAAAAATATTAAGAATTACATTTGTCGAATTTACAGTATCTGGGGTGTATATAACGGAGAAGGTGTTGGCCACTGAAGATCGAATAGGGTGTTAAGTTCTGTCCATCATCGATAGGGGCTGGTTTAAATCTAAAATGGTAAAAAAAAGTTAACAGTAAGAAAGACTTGACTAGTCAGTTCGATTGGAAGATATATCCTTGGCTTAACGATTGGGAGTGGCTGTTTCTCATTTCGTCCACCTCCACTTCAGTTTGATCCAATTTCTATACAACAAATATTGGCATCTCCCAGAGAATCCTTGAGTGCCACTGATACCCACGCCGCTCAGATACTTTCTTATGGTGTGGGTCCCTTGCCAGCTCGCAACACCAAGAACTAAACCGTGATCAAAGTAGAATTATCAGTGGCAAAGTCTAACAAAAACTTAGAGTTTTCCGTGTCAAATGTGCATAGCGTTCGGGAAGGGATTTTGATCCATGCGAATTGTATTGACGTTTCATATATAGAAACTGATTAAGGCTTACATTAAAACCGTATTAACACGTTTTATTTTGACTCCTTTTTTGTGCTGCTTCGTTCAACGACTTGCAACCTTCCGTGATTAATGGCGGGGTAATACAAGCCGTGTCAATCGCCAACTGGACGCAAGGATGGGTCACGTATAAGAAACTGGCTCAATTAGGCCAAAAGATTCATCCTGCTTTCATTAGCTTTTTCTTCAAATCCAACAAATGTGATTAATGCTGTTTGCATTATGTAGTGGTGGTCACATAGGTAGGGGATGCACATATTTACTTGGTGTAAGTATTTCTTTTTTTAATGAAATCAATAGCTTTATAAGTAATACATAAGAAAGAAAAACAGATGTAGAACCACTGTTAGAGAAGGTTGTCAAGATTATTTATGTAATTACGTATCATGTTGAAATCCAAATCAGAATTTTTCATAGGCATTTTTGCTCACTGTATAATTAAAATCCTTATCTTCAATCTCAATTTATCTCACTCACACCCTCCTCAATATTTCTACGTTTTTCTGCCTACCGTGCCATTCATTGCTGGCATGATTCCATATGTTGTTTTCTAATATGTTATAGAATAAGTTGGTGATTCTTCAACTGGCCTAGGTCAAATGTTTAACAACCTATAAAACATCGGACACTACGCGATTTCAATATTTCGTATTCAGTTTTAAAATAAAATTCTTCAGGCAAGAGAGAAGGTAAAAATGTATAAAGGGTTAGAAAAACTTTCGGAAAAATATTCCCTTTTTTGCTCTTTGTTTCATAGTTTAAACAATTTTTCGTCACCATTATAAAACATTAAAACATTTTTGTTTGCTTTTAAAGTGTATATATATATATATATATATATATATATATATATATATATATATATATATATATGGTACACGTATTGTATTAGTTTCTGTAGATGTAAATCCGATGAAACTCAAGTGTTTATAAATAGTGATCAATAACAAATAGAGCTGTTTTTAAGTATACATTTTTATTTATACAAACATTATTAGTTACATATGTGAATACATATACTTCTCTGTCTTCTTTGGTCTAAAGAAGTTGACTCTCTGTGAAGAAACATATATGCACTCATGTAACCAATAGTGTTTTTTTTTAAATAAAAAGGTATACTATATATATATATATATATATACATATATATATATATATATATATATATATATATATATATATATATATATATATATATATATATATATATATAAATGTAGAAGAAATAAGAGTGATAAACATGTTCGAATGTCCAAATTTATTTCAAATTTCGATTGTTCAATGCAAGGTTATTCTGTAATAAACTAGTGGTGATTGTTCTTTCCTTAAACCAAGGCTTTTCAAAGATCGAAATCTTATCATCAGAGGAGAAATATATATATAGATAAGTCGGCTGTAGAAAAGGCCAAAGTTCAAATATTTGAAAAATATTAAAATATTATTAAAAATGGGGTGAAAAATTCGTGTAAAAAGGTATACCCATTTTACACGAACTTTTTTCACTCCATTTTTAATAATATTTTTCAAATGCATAGAGCAGATTCCAAGAACCATTTGAAAATATTGCAATCTGTCTCTATCGCTATTCGAAAACCTTCCTTGTGCCGGCAGAAGGAATTAATTAGATCGCTAAATCTCTTTGGGGAACTTTGAACTCCCTCCCCCTTTTTTTATTTTTGTTCCCTAACGCAGTGCCTTTTAATCAGTTTTTTTAAGTAAATCATTAAATTGACTTTTAACCTCTTTATCGCTAATTTTGGCACTTTCAACTTCCCCATTTGCTCTTTCTTTCGACAATATTATTAATTAAAACTATCGATTTTCTCCTGACGAGATGATAGTCGAATGGGCCTTAGAGAGATTTCCGCGTATCATTTTTAAATGTATTTATAAGTTTTGTACCTCAAAACATTTATTTATATATATATATATATATATATATATATATATATATATATATATATATATATATATATATATATATATATATACATATATCAAGCTTTTAAACAAAATAAGCGAAGTAATAGCGAAGTCGAGGGAAATATCACATGAAGAAAAAAAGGAGTATATATTTAATAATCAGAAGACATTCGATTCCCCTATTTTGCAAATTATGGCGATATTCAATCTCCCCTTTTTACTTTATCTCCATGTTGCTCTTTTTAAACGATATTTGCCGACGTTTTACTTGAAAATGTGCCAGTCGAAAGGTACCTTGGGATTTAGTTTTCTAGTTGTAGTTGAACTATTTTATTCTTTTAAAGGTTTTTAGTCAAATATCTTCTGGATATTAAATATATAAGAATAGTTTCCCCTTTTTTGTTTCTGCGTGTGATATTGCCCTCGACTTCGCTCGCTATGACTCCGTTTATTCTATTTAAATGCTTGATATAATTCTGTACCACAAAGAATCTGTTTATATATATATAACATATTTTTTAACAAAATTCCCCTCAAACAAAGCAGGCAGCCACTGTAGACGTAAAGGGCTACTGAAAAAAAGGGTGATTGTTTTTTGTTTTGTTTTTTTTTGGGGGGGGGGTCAACCTAATTTAGGAGCTGCGCAGCGAGATGTCTGTTTACATTAGTTTTAAATTTCTGCATGTCAGTAACGTCAGGAAAGCAGGGAGCAGGGAGGGAGTTCCAGAGTCCAGCAGCACGAGGAAAGAAGCTTTTGGAGTAGAAAGCTCTTCGGCATCTGGGGACCTCCACAGTGTATGGATGGGATTTGGCAGATTGTCGGGTTGGCCTAGTAGATTTATGTCGTGGGGGTACCAGAGCAGCAAGCTCATCAGAGCACAATCCATTGAAGTACTTGTAAAACAGGCACAAGGAAGCAATACTACGGCGATGGGACAGGGGCTGGAGCTTGGTGGATATATATATATATATATATATATATATATATATATATATATATATATATATATATATATATATATATATATATTCTATATCTGTAATTCTGAACCATCTTTAGATTAAAGGATGGGCTATTATCTATATACTACTGTACGACCGTCTATCCATAACCCTATTATGACATTCTAAAAAATTCCAGTCATTGTAGATTAAATATTATATTATTTGGTATGTCGGGTATGCGGGTTCTTTTTTAATATAATGATGTAGCTGCCAACATTCAATGGCTTTGTATTTATCCTTAAACATAACCTTGCCTATCCAAATGTCATTTTGTCGAGTTTTTTTATAAGCTTGTAATATCTCATGAAATCATATTACATTAAATTCCTGGTTTCAGATTATCGTTGAAGATTCAGACACTTAGTGTCTATTGAAGCGATTCAATCGTCTAAATCTCACGAGGTACACATGTATAGCCAGTGCATTAATACGTTGTAACGCTCGTATCAGTGAGATCTGATGGTCAGAGATTGTACATAGATAAAAAAAAAAGAAGAATTGATAAACTATTTGAAATCTTATAGTATATTTTTAGAGAAAGCGTTGTATTTTGAGGGAAAACCGTATGTAGTCGTGAAAAATTAAGTATTATGTATACGGATAATAATAATCTAAGGAGCTGGAACGTAGAAAAATGTATAAAGTGACAAATCAGACTCGGACAGAATTCGAAACTATGGAAAAGTAGGGACCGCTTTAAGCAAGCGTCGTGGTTTCATTTGTCTACCAAAAATATAATAGGTCACGATTGTCGAAATATTGCGTAACTAAACACCATTTAGATTGTATGAATGTTCTATGCTGTAGCAGTCAGTCGGCCGAAGACAATGAGAGAGAATGGGTAAGTGAGAAGGGTGAAACATGCGGTGACAGGGATGTTTTACTGATTCGCAACGGGAAAAGACAGGGAGAGTATTTATTTACCTCCTCTCTAGGAGGTTAGGCACAAGGCCAGTTTTATCTTACTCCCACAAGTAAGATGTGACCCAAGGTCAGGTCGGGAAAGTGGGGTTTGAAAAGCCAGCACCCGAGAAGGTGAGCACTCTGGCAATTAAAAATTGCCTGGGTAGCCCTGTCGGCATTACCCGGTAGTGGCGCCTCAGGCAGTAAGCAATAAACTTACTCCTCCCCAAAGAGGGAAGGCAAAGCCTGGGAGGGTGGACCTCTTAGAACTGGACACGACCGACCCATAGACCGGCGTAAATCAAGCCCCAAAGGCCAAGACAATACCAGTCTATTGGGTGTAGTATCCATCGGAACAGATACTACACTTTGATCTTAGCCAAAAGGCCAAGAACATCACACGTGCTGATATATACGTGAGCGTGAGAACTTTTTTTATTTCGTTATAATTAATTAAAAATATTATAAAACATATGTAGTGTATACGCTGTGTGGCGCTTGTCTCTCTGTCTTGAAAAACGTCTCAAAATAAAACCATATGCCTAGATGAACACAACCTTTCTACGAACAATCTAATGGTAGAATGATTTTGGAAATATAATGAGGTCTGCGTTCGCAGATGACGCTTGTAAACATTTTGCTTGTCGATTTGTGACTTTCATACTTTCGTTTTTACTCAGCAACAAATGACGCCGTTTCTCTAATACGGATGGCAAGAAATGATTAAAAAAATTTCTTCACTATTAATACCAATTTCAGACTCACCCAATATTTCGTAATAAACAAATAATTGACAAAATACCGGATCTATTTTTTAAATAATTGATTTGTTTTTTATTTTATTGTTTATATTTTCTCTCTCTCTCTCTCTCTCTCTCTCTCTCTCTATATATATATATATATATATATATATATATATATATATATATATATATATATATTGGAGAGCCATGAATATTATAACTGTCCTGTTTCTAAATCTCCGAAACAGTTACATGGTAAACAGCTGATGATCCCCGTTTTAATATTTCACGCTTAAGTTAAGGCCCCCTGTTAGATACTTGAATCTCCTTCTTTTTTTTCTTTTTTTATTTATGAATTTTCCAACGAATGCTAAGTCTGCGATATCTTGGATTTTATTAGTTTCTCTGGGAATTTAAACTGCATTTTCCTTCTTTTTTTTCATTTGTTTAAAATGACTCAAAGCTTCTTTAGACTATATATATATATATTAGAAATTGGTTCGTTCATATTCTTTTAAAGCATTTTTTAAAAAATTTAACATAAAATATAGGCATACGCCTAAAAGCACAGAGGATGCACAATACAATAATGAAATAAAAATTAAGACATAATTTTTTCTCAAATTTTATATTATGTATTTGTATTTAAGTTTTGCAATCATTTCGCTAAAAACATAGCCTTGTCAAGCAGAGAGACATAATAAACGGTAGTAGTACCTTGTATTTCGTCAGGATGGAAAAGGACGAAGATGTTATTTTCTGTTTTTATATACTGGTCTCTTGTTTTTGAATATGGGAAACGCCGTGCAACGTGGAAATGTTAGACATTGGTTTGTTCATATTCTTTTAAAAGCGTCTTTTAAGAAATGTAGCAGGAAATATAGGCATCGCTTAAAAGTACAGAGGATGCAGAATACAATAATAAAATAAGAATCATTTTACTTCTTTCGAGTGATGTTACTTTAGATAACATTACTTGGAGAAGATGCACCATTCTTCGTATGAGCTAGTATATAGCCGTGTCGATTGGATCTTATTTGGGCTATGAATACCATGTTATTTTGAATATTTGGTCAGAGTTTACTTGTAGGTTGAAGTATCCTCATTTTAAGTTGTTCTGACAAACCCTTGGACAGAGAGACCGAAGATACTCGATGATGGTGTCTAGTAAGTAATTCAAACTCGCTCTCTCTCTATATGTATATGCCTACATGTGTACTATTCCGAATGTTAAAATATCAATGTGTAAACGAAACAGACACTATTCTTCTTAAATCCCAATTCCACAAGATTTAGCTCAGTAACATTATCAATAATCTTTAGAAATTGAGTTTTCATATAATTCTCATACTCTATCTGTTAATGGTATTTCTATAAATAACTATTATTAGGTTATATCAGTTTGTGATTTCAATTGTGACATTTTGCTCAAGGAAATGAATTAGTTTAAGTATATATCGAACTAATGTTAAATATAAAAAAAAATATTTTATTAGTGATGATTCATTTATTTGTTTAAGACAAAAATATGCAATAAAAATAATAATAATATAAAAATAATAATAATAAATTAAAAAAATAGTTTATTAGTGGTGATTCATTTATTCGTTTAAGATTAAAATATGCAATAAACAAAAATAATAATATAAAAATAATAATAATATATATTAAAAAAATATTTTATTAGTGGTGATCTATTTATTCGTTTAAGACAAAAATATGCAATAAAAAATGATGATTATATAAAAATAATAATAATAATATAAACATAACTATAATAAATATAAAAAAATAGTTTATTAGTGATGATTCATTTATTCGTTTAAGACAAAAATATGCAATAAAAAAAATAATAATAATTATATAAAAATAATAATAATAATTATAAAAAAGTATTTTATTAGCGGTGATTCATTTATTCGTTTAAGACAAAATATGCAATAAAAATAATAAGCTATACAATTTTCATTGATATTTTAAGTTAACAATTTTGTCCATTTTTTTACATTTCCAGGTTTGTAAATGGAAAGAGTTGAAGGGAGGTCTATCTATTTTAACATTTTTGTGAAAAGGCAATTGTGAAAAGTGACCCCACTTCTCTTTCATCCCATTTACAAACCTAATATAAATGAAAATTGGCAAATTCTATCTTAATTAGAGCTTGGTAACAGGCGCATTATGTTTTGCGAGCATATATATATATATATATATATATATATATATATATATATATATATATATTAACGTCTTGGGCAAACCGTCTCTGGGTTAGAAACCGTCTTGTTATTGTCCCCTCGAATAATCAGCACCTTTGACAGTCGAAAGATCCGAGTAAAAAGAAAATAAACAGCGAAAAAAACAATTCACCGGACAAAACGGTGCCCCTATTCAGTGGTTCTTCTGTGAAAGATAATCCGCGTTCGCGAGATGCTCTCTGAATCACTTGTTTTAAGCGGGGTGTCAATGGGGTTTTTATTTATTAAATTTTATTTTATTAATTCTAAGGAGAGTTTTTTTTTAATTTTTCATACAGTTGATTCATGTGAATTTCCATAAAGTTTTTTTTAATTAAAATATACGCGCCTTGTTACTCTATTTTTAACCATGTCGGATATTCTGCTTTCGTGTTTGTATATGTTGTTATTGTGTATTTAAGGGATATGTTTAAGCGTCTAAGGACGAATCCCGTCTTAGGTGGCCCGTATTTCGTAGGAATAGATTTGAATACGTTACGGGTCAATGTGTGATTTCTTTGTTTATTCTCAGCCCCGTAAATCAAATTAACTGTTTATTTAATGATATTACCTACGCAAACACAAGTTTCAACAAAAACACAGCGTGATACATGTATATAATTTATTTCTATCATGTATACTATATTATAAAATGATATATATGTATATATATTTTAAGTATTTACTTCAACAGTGCCCAATCCATGAGAAGCGCTTAGTATTAGCATTAAAATATATATGTCCGTACTACTACTAAAAATATATACATAATAATAATAATTTAGTAAATGTTCTGAATTTGTTCCAAAAACATTTAATTCAAACAATTGTTTCTGCCCATTTTAACACATATATTGTTTTGATAACAGCATTCAAGATATTTTATTCAGCTTATTTGTGTCTTATTTTCCTTTCTTGATCACAGAGCAATGGGAATCCTTTTTAATTATATTCTTACGTAAGCAAACGTCAAAACTCATATGGTACAACATTAAAAAAAGATGACCTAATTTTCATTCAAAGTGTCAGCAATTAAAATTACACATACTAAATATATATATGAAAAAGAAAAATATTTTAGGAATAAATACAATCCAATCTTTCTCTTTAGTCCTTAATTTTTTTATATTTTTTCTTTTCTTAATTTTTTTTCTTTTTCTTTACTTTTCACAGACCATTACTAATCCTGTATCATGCCGTATTTCTCTCTCTCTTTATATATATATATATATATATATATATATATATATATATATATATATATATATATATATATGTATATATATATATATATATATATATATATATATATATATATATACATATATATATACATATATACTAGAGATAAAAGATGAGAAAAAAGAATTGTAAAGATACAATATTTATTAGAACATCAGAAGTTCAAAGCAAGGAGCTTTATATCCTGAATTCATGGAATATGAAACGATAATTCAATTATCTTTAATTTAATTCAACATTTAAATATTATATTCATATATATATATATATATATATATATATATATTCATATATATACTAATGATTATAGAATTAACGATAAGTGAAATATCGAAGAGTGATCTATCTCGATAAAATAAAGCTCAATACGTTGAGTAGAGCAATCAATTTGAAAGAAAGAAAGATGAAGATAAAAAATTATATAAAAATTACATTAAGTTACATAAATTAATACAAATTTTATCACATCGAAAGTTCAGATGCAAGGAGTTACATTAATCCTTAAACCATGGTTTTCCAAAGATAAAACTCTTCTCGTCAGAGGATAAAATCTGGTAATATGGTATTTATAACAATTAAATATTGCCTAGTTCCATTTTACTTTGAAATATTGAAGAATAAAAAACAAAAAACGTTAGAGATCAAGAAATAAATGGCCGGGAAGTAAAAAATTAGCAATATTGCGTAGTCATTTGCGAAGACGAAAGGGACGTTATGGTGTAGATAGTTAATAGTAAAAGTAACAGTTTGTAGAATTGAAGAAAATGTTTTAACAATTTACAAGTAAAAGGTGGAGGGTTCAAAATATCTACCTTGGTCCGTATGGATTCGTACTTCGTTATATGTATATTTCCGTAGAGTTACAAGTAAACATCATAGAGTGGTATTTTAAATATCCAATTCGGCAACATTCGATGTAATAAAATTTGTATTAATTCATGTAACTTTATGTAATTTTGTACAATTTTTATCTTCATCTTTCTTTCTTAAAAAGTATATATATATATATATATATATATATATATATATATATATATATATATATATATATATATATATATATATATATATATATATATATATATACATATATATATATATATATATATATATATATATATATATAATTTTAAAGAAGGAAAGATGAAGATAAAATATTGTACAAAATTACATAAAGTTACATAAATTAATACAAATTATTATACTAAGCCCCTTTAAGAAATAAAAAGTTGAGTACTCTCGGGGATGTTAAAATAGACTGTCAAAAAGCTCTAATGCAAAGTTCCGAATACGTTCGTCGAACACTCTCGACTAGTCTTCTATCTGTGCCCGCTTCTAGGTACATATAGATCTTAATTTCCCTTTAATTACGTGACAGTTTCCGTTGGCCGAGTGGATATGGCTGATTCTGTGAACTGAAATTGTTACTTTCCTGCACTGATGAGAGCAATAAGCTTGAAACGCTAGCGTCTGTAGGTATTAATAATTTAATATTTATTTATAAATATTATATATATATATATATATATATATATATATATATATATATATATATATTTGATTGTGTGTGTATGACATAAGGTAATAAGCGATGGGAATACTATTTAGTTATGAAAAAACAACAACGTATTTGAAGTTTTACCAAGATGGTGGAGCACGTAGATATTCGACAGATAGATGGTAACGTATACATTCGGGACGATTTACATTGTCTTCACTGGAACAATTTTATACATGTGATATCAATTTTATTAAAATGGGATTTACTTGAAGTTTTAAAGTAGGTTTGGCCCCTAGAGCTCATATATGTTTGGAGAGCACTTAGAGATTCGAGGACACTTCTATTGTCTTCCCCAAAAATGTTAACATACGATTTAAATTTCATAAAAATAGGAAATATTTGAAGTTTTTAGGGTGGTTATGCACTAATAGCCCTACTTAAGGGCGCACTTACAAATTCGGGAACACTTCCACTGGTATCCCCTGTAATTTTACAATAGAATGCAGTTTTACATTTTATGTAGATTCTCTAAACTTTCCTTCTATAGTGAACACACACACATAACGCACACGCACATACAAACATACAAAGATGTGTGTGTGTGCGAATTATATTAAGTGTAACTGGTTAACCCAAAATAAGACAAGACCTGAGATAGCAATCGAGGTGTTGATATTCATGATCGCATAAAAAATAAACCAAAAATGGGGACCGAAAAGCCCCTTCCCGATTTGCATCAGCGTGTGATATGATAAAGAATAGATGATCTTGAAAGCCAACCCCACCCCTCAATTTTTCCGTATGTCTGTCAATGGGAGAAAGGTCATGACCCCCTAAAAATGGATTTTCTGGTAAAGAGTGACAAGAGGGTATTTATCAGTGGACTCCAACGCCGGCCCGTAACAATGTGGGTCAGTAGGAATCGAGCCGCGCGTCTTGATTATGTCGACAACATGACACAAATCTGTTTTTCAAATCCCCCCTTTCTAATCCTCCCAGACCAGGAAACTATATATAGTTAGGTAGATAGGTAGTGATATAGATAGATACTACGACACACACGCACACACACCCACACACACAAACACACACACACAAATATATATATATATATATATATATATAGAGAGAGAGAGAGAGAGAGATGGAGAGAGAGAAAGAGAGAATGGTAGTTTGCTTGAAGCATTGCTGGGAATAGTAATAGTATGTTTTGAAAAGGTTGTGGGCAATGCCAATTCCGGGTAAGATGTAAGCTGTAAGGAACACAAATAATAAATCGCATACGAAATGTGACTTACTATGTATTTTTCTTAAAATCTTACATAATTCTCTGCACAGACGGAGTTTTCCTCTGGTGTTTATTATTTTTGACAAAGGGAGGTTTCTTTTCCCGAAATATTAAATAAATGATTTTTATAATCATCCGGACATCACACAAACAGCTAACACTACACTTGCTGTTATGTAAGATTTGAGGAAAAAATAAATAGTAAGTCACATTTCGTATTTGATTTATTATTTTTGTTCCTTCCAGCTTACATCTTACCAGGAATTTGCATTGTCCACAGCCTTTTAAAAACATACTATATATATATATATATATATATATATATATATATATATATATATATATATATATATATATATATATATTGTATAATTAGGTAACATTCTTTCTTTTATAGAAAGATTGGATCAAAAAAAGATTAAACAGAAGTTCAACCATATATATATATATATATATATATATATATATATATATATATATATATTTATATATATATTAGCATGGACTCATTATCAATTTGTCAATGCAAGTCTGATTACAGGCGATGGCGGTTTTCTTTTGTTTATTTTTTTATCACTAACACAATGTATGTTCCTTAGAAATACAAATTATTTTTAATAAAAACCCTCGTCTCTTGTAAATACAATATACCCCCACTCATAAAAATATTCTATAAAGAACTCAGCAACATCAAACAGATTTGAATCAATATCAACTTTCCCAATATATTCGTCGACCAACAAATTAAATTCTATATAAACTCCATACATGAAAAATGAAAACAAAATCCGTGACAAAGACAACACTTTTAACGTATATTATAGAAACCAAGTGCACAATAACTACAAGCAATAAAAAAAACAGAATACACCGATATGCTAAACCTACCGAAAAACACAAGAATATCTATTTAACCATCTACTACACCAAGGCTGAAACATCTAATCTAATATTTAATTAACAATCTACTACACCAAGGCTGAAATATCTGATCTAATATCTAATTAACAATCTACTACACCAAGGCTGAAACATATAATCTAATATTTAATTAACCATCTACTACACTAAAGCTGAAACATCTAATCTAATATCTAATTAACAATCTACTACACTAAAGCTGAAACATCTAATCTAATATTTAATAAACAATCTACTACACTAAAGCTAGAACATCTAATCTAATATCTAATTAACATTCTACTACACTAAAGCTGAAACATCTAATCTAATATCTAATTAACAATCTACTACACTACAGCTGAAACATCTAATCTAATATCTAATTAACATTCTACTACACTAAAGCTGAAACATCTAATCTAATATTTAATTAACAATCTACTACACTAAAGCTGAAACATCTAATCTAATATCTAATTAACAATCTACTACACTACAGCTGAAACATCTAATCTAATATTTAATTAACAATCTACTCACTAAAGCTGAAACATCTAATCTAATATTTAATAAACAATCTACTACACTAAAGCTAGAACATCTAATCTAATATCTAATTAACAATCTACTTCACTAAAGCTGAAACATCTTATCTCATATTTAATTAACAATCTACTACACTAAAGCTGAAACATCTAATCTAATATTTAATTAACAATCTACTACACTAAAGCTGAAACATCTAATCTAATATTTAATTAACAATCTACTTCACTAATGCTGAAACATCTCATCTCATATTTAATTAACAATCTACTACACTAAAGCTGAAACATCTAATCTAATATTTAATTAACAATCTACTTTACTAAAGCTGAAACATCTAATCTAATATTTAATTAACAATCTACTACACTAAAGCTAAATCATCTGATCTAATATTTAATTAACAATATACTACACTAAAGTTGAAACATCTAATCTAATATGTAATTAACAATCTACTGCACTAAAGCTGAAACATCTAATCTAATATTTAATTAACAATCTACTACACTAAAACTAAAACATCTAATCTAATATTTAATTAACAATCTTCTACACAAAAGCTGAAACATCTTATCTTATATTTATCTAACAATGTACTACACCAAAGCTGAAACATCTAATCTAATATTTAATTAACCATCTACTACACTAAAGCTGAAACATCTAATCTAATATCTAATTAACCATCTACTACACCAAAGCTGAAACATCTAATCTAATATTTAATTAACAATCTACTACACCAAGGCTGAAACATCTAATCTGATATCTAATTAACAATCTACTACACTAAAGCTGAAACATCTAATCTAATATTTAATTAACAATCTACTACACTAAAGCTGAAAGATCTAATCTAATATTTAATTAACAATCTACTGCACTAAAGCTGAAACATCTAATCTAATATTTAATTAACCATCTACTACACTAAAGCTGAAACATCTAATCTAATATTTAATTTACCATCTACTACACTAAAGCTAGAACATCTAATCTAATATCTAATTAACAATCTACTACACTAAAGCTGAAACATCTAATCTAATATCTAATTAACCATCTACTACACTAAAGCTGAAACATCTTATCTAATATTTAATTAACCATCTACTACACTAAAGCTGAAACATCTAATCTAATATCTAAATAACCATCTACTACATTAAAGCTGAAACATCTAATCTAATATTTAATTATCCATCTACTACACTAAAGCTAGAACATCTAATCTAATATTTTATTAACAATCTACTACACAAAAACTGAAACATCTAATCTAATATCTAATTAACCATCTACTACACTAAAGCTGAAACATCTAATCTAATATTTAATTAACCATCTACTACACTAAAGCTGAAACATCTAATCTAACAATATAAAATAATTACACTACGAACTCGACATTAAGCCAAACAGACATACTATATAAGTTTACTTGCCTTTTTATGGAATGTTTTCCTTAAACTCAACCGAAAACATATAGTATCTACATTTGCCACATAACCATAACTCTCTCCTGGGACCTTATATATCATCTATCAGATAATAGTGCAATTCTACGTCACAGCACTACGCACAACAAAACCCAACAGTCAAATAGTAAAACTTATAACCCCTTACACTAAAATGATACACAAAAACTGTACGCGACGTTTAATAATATCATGTTAACATAATAGCCTTTAACACTGGTACTAACATATTAAACGTATTCTGCAATAAAAAATAGATTACTATACAAATATATGAATAAATAACAGATTAAATTAAACTTTATTTCTTCTACAATTAAAGAAAGAAATTAAACAGAAAATTAATCAAAGCAAGAGGGTAAAATACACTTTATATTTTTATCCCCCACCAAAAAAAGACAAAATTAATAAAACGCCCCAAATAACAATGCAGACAAAATAAACGACTCTTGATTACAATTACAACCATCTGATGGGCAAATAAACAAACTGCGGACTCATAGTCCAGCAATTAACATTAAAAACATAAAGATTAGCTCGTAGAGTTGATAAAAAATTAAGAAAATGAACAAAAGAATAAAACTTTATCATCCTCAATTAGACTTATATATATATATATATATATATATATATATATATATATATATATATATACTGAGATAAATTCATGTAAGAAATCTTGTGTCGGAGAGCTTAATGTAAAAACAGAGCAATGATAAAAGTTAAAAAGAAATTACTGAGGCCAACAATCCAGTCATTCCATGTTATAATTCATTTCGCTTCGTCAGGACGAGAAACATCAGACGTGTTGCTAAGACTGGTGGTTTCTAAATTAAACATGTGAGCAGTTACGCCGTCTTGGTATTCTTCAAGAAGGGGAGATGAGGAAACAGAAAGGGGAATGAGAATGGAGGAACATGGACTTATGTGTTTCTTATTCGTTCAATGTCTTGTATATCACGTGTAATGTGATTATGTGTGTTTATGTGCGAAATTGAGTGCGTGTATATATATACATATAAGGTATATGTATATGTATATAAATGTGTATATATATATGTGTGTACTATGTATGCGTATCTCTATATATATATCATATTGTGCGCGAGTATATATATATATATATATATATATATATATGTGTGTGTATATATATATATATATATGTGTGTGTATATATATATATATATATATATATATATATATATATATATATATATATATATATATACACATACAGAGTGTCCGAAAATAATGTATACATCCTTCGAATCGTTATAATTTGTTCCATTTACTAATATTGACTTGCCAAGAAAATCGATAGAAGAGTAGGAATACACATTAAAAGACACTGACAGTAAAACGAAAAAAAACATATAGCATTAACTTTTAATAAAAGTAAAGTCTACTTGGGGTATATGAAGAGTGTTCATAGAATGAATCCTTACCCCCAAATCGTTCTGCTCAATACCTGTTTCATATCGCGACCTACAAACCTCTTGCAACATTTCCTTCGATACTTGACCACATTCTGCTTCAATTGCTACTCTCATTTTTCTGCAATTGTTTCAAGTTTCCTGCTGTACACATTGTCTTAAAAAAAGCCCCGCAAAAAAAATCCAAAGATGTCGAATCTCGTGAGTGTAGCAATTGAAACGATGTTTAAGTACCAGAGTAAATGTTGTAGGTCCAATTCTTCACGATATGAAAAGTATATTGAGCAGAACAGGGTTAGGGTTAGGGTTCATTTTATGAACATTCTAAAACAACCCCAAATAGCCTTTACCTTTATGAATGTTTTTTTGTTAATTTTTACTGTCAGTATTTTTGAATGTGTATTTTTACTCTTCTATCAATCTTTTTTTGCAAGTCAATATCAGTAAATCGAACGATTTATAACGATATAACGGGTATATACATGATTTTGGGAAACCCTGTATATAAATATGTTAGTTTTCGATGTATGTATATTTTACGAGTAGGTATGGGTAAATATTGGATATGTATATCTGTGCGTGTATCTGTGGTTACTTATCTCAATGCGTGTGCGTACGTATGAGCTAGTATACTGGCATAGTTCCCCCGACAACTACATTAGGAAATTCTAGTGGTATTACACAGATCTGCCTACTACCAATTATTATATTAGTGGTATTAAAGACGACTTTCGACTGGATGTACTGACGTCGTGCCCCGCTTCACCTCTTCCTCTATTCCTGCCTCTCCTCATCCCTAAACGGAGACGAAACTGTTGACCCATCCCCACCGAAATCTAAGTCCACTGGAGTAAAATTTATACCTACAGGTTAATAATGGACTACTAGACATTTTTCCCTTTTAAACCATCTCATTTTCCAGAGTACCTATTAGGAATTTCAACCCTAACTAACTTTTAGATTAATATTGTTCCGTTTTTAATATTTTCAATTTACCCTACTTTTTCTTTTTTATTTCAATTTAACACAATTTGAGCTGACTAGGTCATCACTCCCGACATGCTTGGTCGGTTTAGGTTGGCGTGGTTGGCATTCACCCAAGTTTCGGGGTCATAAACAGATACACCCCCGGAACCTTAAGCGAATGAGAAACAACTCAGTCGATGTTCCCCCGCTCCCATTCCCCTTTTGTCGTCCCCCCATCCCTCTTCCTTGAAGAATACCAAGACGGCGTGACTGCTCCAATTGTTCATTCATAAACAACCAGTCTTAGCAACACGTCTAATGATTCTCGTTCTGACGAGAAAAATAAATTATAACGTGAAAGGACTGGATTGTTAGCCTGAATCATTCTTTTCTAAATTCCACACATCTGTCTATCTATCTATCTATCTATCTATCTATCTATCTATCTATCTATCTATCTATCTATCTATCTATCTCTATCTATCTATCTATCATGTAAACCTTAGTTATTCAGAGAAAAACATACTATGTTTCCTTTAAATCATTTGTATTTACAAACAATCGATTATGCACATTTCAAGAACATATATTTTCATAATATACAAAATATCACCGATTTCCATGACGAGACTTGTTCAGTATATAAAAATTCCCTAGTCAGGATAAAAAAAATTAAAATGCATCCGACATTCATTAAACTTATGCATTGAAGTCTCCTGTAAAGACAAACTTGCCCCTATAATTGACTATAGAAATTACATCCCTGAGACAACCGTAAAACTCATCCATTTCCTGCTCTGAAATCGAGTGTTGCCCCCAAGATCAAGTGTTAGGGTCATGATGCGGTTTGAGATACCTTTTCGAAAAGAATACAAGAATCCTGGAAGATCTGATTTGATGAAAAAAAAAACCTGATTGACGACGTTCCTCTTCGCTTTTGCCGAAACAGTTGAAAGTATAACCCGCGGCTATTTCCTCTAACTGGGTAAATCCTACAAGACGAGTTTCATTCAGCAGCAATTGATATATTGTGTCTTTTAAGAGAAAGAGCGACGAGTGCTGTTTTGCGCTCGAGAGGCATATTTTTCATAAGCAACTGCTATATATATATATATATATATATATATATAAATTAAAAAAAAACTCTTTCCAATTTAGAACTTTGATAGTCCTATCCTGTCAACTTATCAATCATAATTTTTCCTCTGATGATAAGATTTTAATCTTTGAAAAGCCTGGTTTAAGGAATGAAAGAGAAGAAAAATAAATGTTTGTTATTAACTAAACTGCTCCTTGTTTTGAACAACTGAAGATATCAATTTGCTTCGATTTGCAGGTCTAATCAATTTTCATTGACTTACTATATATATATATATATTATCTAATTACTTTTCTGGTACCAAAGGTACTTAAGCTTTATTTTTTATTTATTTTTTAATGCAACTTAAATTCCTATATAATTTTATTGCTAGCTACCATATTGCAGAATGGTTCTTGGATGTAGTGTTTAGATAGTATTATTATTTTTATTTTTATATTTTTTTATTATTGTTTTAATCAATGTTATTTGATATGCAAATTACTATATCATACGGTAGTCTTAAGGGTAATATATTATTATTATTTTATCATTATTATTATTTATTTAGATATATATTAGTGATATGTTAAGCTTAATTATTTCGACACTTGATTATTGGGGAAATGGTCGTATAATCAGTACCATTGGAGAGCCATGAATATTATAACTGTCCTGTTTTTAAATCTCCGAAACAGTTACATGGTAAACAGCTGATGATCCCCGTATTATTATTAGACGCTTAAGGTCTCCTGTTTTTGTTTCAATCTTAGATAATTAACGACCGACCCTTTTTTTTTTTCTTTTACTTATATTTTTTCATTTATTAATTTTCCAACGAATGTTAAGTCTGCAATATCTTGGATTTAGTTAGTTTGTCTGGGGATTTAAACTGCATTTTACATTTTTTTTCTAATGACTCAAAGCTTCTTTAGACTATATATATATATATATATATATATATATATATATATATATACACACAAATAGACGATGAGACGCATTAGACTGTAGTTACAACGAGTGCTATTAATGTTATACAAAGAAAATATGTTTTTATGTTTCGGTTAGCGTTATATATATGTGTGTGGGGGTATAGCATAGTTTTATTTCATACTTCAGTATACACTTACGTAAACATTTTTTACTTGGAGTGTTATAATATATATTGTTACGCTGGTTGTCTTCCATATTAAACGTTGTGACATTAAACTAGTTTTGTTACTTGAATAAAGTAATTGAACATCTAAACTCTCATTTCAATTGCTTTTCATTGATAAATTGTGGTTAAACCCAACAACCAAACCTTTTTCATAATTCATAACTGAATAAATTTGTTATCTGTTCGACATTATTTACTTTGTGTCGCATCTTTTAATGCTTTTCTCTAAAAAATAAAAAAAAAATACTTCCATGCAAATGCAAGCAAATACATTCCGGTCGCCCAGTGAACTTGTAATTTTATGAATAGATATATGTATTCGTATGCAAATTAGTTTTTACATATTATTAAATGAACTGAAATAGTCTACAGAGGGAAGTCGATATATATATATATATATATATATATATATATATATATATATAATGTATTTTTATGTAACTATTTTTATTGGTGATTGTAGCGTTCGTTGTTATTTTGCTTACTATTATTTCGATTGTCTCACTTTCCTAAGTGATTAAGATGCAGAAAATTGCATTATTAGTCGCCCTTAACTTCATAGGACGTATTTTTCGTTAATATATATTTTTATTTATTTTATACGTACATAAAAGTAATCCATGGACACGTGTTTCTGGCTCACAGCCGTCATCAGCATGGCTAACTTAGACAGAGATCGAACCTTCAATATTGATGTCTATAGTCCAGCGTTCTAGTTTCGTACTTATTACATAATTCCCCCCAAAATCGTCTATAATACTAACACATGGTCTGTACCTGATTAACCTCATTCCCATGAAGATGGACCCGGATGGGTCTGAAAGTACTTGGGAGACAAATCCAAACTATGGCAAATTCATCAGCCAATTTCCCTCCGAAACTAAGATCCTGATTCGGACTATTGAAAGGATCTACAAAAGAATATCTAGACATGATTTGTCTCTTATATTCAACAATAATGATGCTGCCTACTCTCTCAAATCGAAAGACATTTCTTCAAATGGATTTACATATCTGATGAAAGCGGACCACCGCTTGAAACGCGTTATATAAAATTATAAAATGATAAATAAATGTTAGAAAAAACATTTTACAAATGTTGGTAGCCTTACTCTATTACATACCAAATTTTCTCTCGTTGGAACTGCACTAATACTGCACTATCCTCTTTTCTCTCTCTATATATATATACATATATATATATATATATATATATATATATATATATATATATATATATATATATATATAGATATAGATATATGTATTCATATGCAAATTATTAATGAGTACACGATTAACGAAAAAAGAATAGTCTACATAAGGATGTCTATCAATCTATAACAGTGTAACCATTTTCTTGATGACATATTTCGTTAAATATTACCAATGGCTTCAATCTGCAAATTTCATCTTTGGTTTATTCTACATGCCTTATCCATCTTCGAGTTTCACGTTTGAACTGGAAAATTAATGTGTTGTACTCGTGTTTCATGCCAAACCTGTAATCATCAGTATGGAAGGAGACAATCCCTACCGGTTACACGGTTCGAACCCCGATACGAAAGTCATATTTAACTCAGCAGTCGATACGCGTATCGATGTGCCAGCAACGCATTGTCTGAGAATAGGAGAATACATGAACGTTTTATGGCAAATTAGGCGGCCATAAGATTAAGAAAAAACGAAGCTTGCACACAAGATCATATAAACGTATCTATATTTTAATTTTGTATATACTAACTCGAGTACAAATCTACATTAGGTTATTCAAAGTCTGTACAAGGCCACGGTATGACAATCTAAATTACATAAGAATAGGTTAAGATCGTTAGGTTAGGATTGTTATATATTTTTTTAACTTATAGGAGTAAAATTAAAAACTGTTTTTAAATATGAAATAAACTTACAGATAAAATACAACTTCTTTGTCAAAACACGTTATTCTCAAATGCGAAAACATAACAGAAATCGGATTCACATTTATTGACTCATTTAAAAGATAATTCTGACAACCAATTGTTACACATGGCGTCTCCATTGAAAGATTTCAATCCATCTGTAATGACGTATCACATAACAAAAGAAGAAACAAAATAAACTGCGATCACAATTCTTAATTTCCTTTTGAAATAAAGATTTATCCCGACATAATAGATACTTCCTTTATCAATCAATTAATTTATTTATTTAATTAATTAATTAATTTAATTAATTTATTACATTATTGTTATTTTCATATAATTTGCTTCGTCAAATCTAGTAAATATATATATATATGTGTGTGTGTGTAAAGGAAATTTAGAACATCTTTGAGGCACGCATGAAAATGTATTTAAGTAAAATATTTTGAAAATCAACACAACGTGCAATTCAAATTAAAAATTCATTTATTTAATTTTTTTGCAAGCTTTCGTTGTAGAACAACTTTGTCAGGCGAGACTGTCTTATAGTTTTTTTCTTCTTTTCTTATTCCTCATTTTGATGGTATTAACTCCGAGGTGTCGACTCACGATAGAAGTAGAAAGGCACGTCAAGTTCTAAAAGACGTTAGGATAAGTATGTCCGGTCGATGTTATGCGCAGATTGGCCATATTTGAAAAAGGAAATTGACACCAACTTTGAAAATGTATTTAAGTGAAATATTTTGAAAATCAACGTGCAATTTAAATGAAAAATTAATTCATTTAATTTTTTTTGCAAGCTTTCGTTGTAGAACAACTTTGTCAGGCGAGACTAAATAAATGAATGTTTCATTTAAATTGCACGTTGTGTTGATTTTCAAAATATTTCACCTATTGCGTATGGAGTTGCCTCCTTTATGCATAAGCACGAGTGTTCTCCCCTGCATATGCCTTATCGACTCACTATATATATATATATATATATATATATATATATATATATATATATATATAGTCTCGGAAGTTTCTCAACCATTAAAACTATATAAAAAAAAAAAAAAAAAAAAGAAACAAAAAAACAACAAAAAAAAAAACAACTTATAGTCCAAAGTCTTCCAGTGGAAAATCACTCATGTAAGTCAATTTATTTTTTACAGTTATTATATTAGTTAGTTTCTAACACTATTTTAAGGGATCATCAGTTGTTTACCATGAAAAACTGTTTCGGGAATTTAAAAACAATAATAGAGAGAGAGAGTAAATAATGAAAATATATTCATGGGAATTAAGCTACACAGAAGCTTTCGCGTTTCATGCCCGTAGGGAATTGTCCTGCTAAAATGCATAGAATTCGTGTTACAAGGTGTTTTTATATATACACGTGGTGTTTAGTCGAGTTAGCTAACCAATCAGATTCATTGTTATTCCCTCTCAAGGGTTAATGTTTTCATTAGCCAATGGTAGGGCTTCTTTCAAACAAAAGTTCGATTTACTTTTACTTCCTCTTCTTTTGTCTTGTTTTGTATATAGGTGACGCACCCTTTTGTGAATGTGTCGAATTAGTAGGTGACCTTATTTTTAACATGGAGGAGCCTTGTGTAATGCTTGTGAGCATAGCCTCTGGGCTCGGCGTAAAATTTACGTATAGCCTTAAGAAAGATATGAATCTATATATATCTTTCAATCTTTGATAGGGTAGTCTAGATTCTCACGTCTTTGTTGTGCAACTCGTCTCGGAGAAGAAAAACTCCAAAGGAATACCAGTCTTTCTCGGCTTATCCTGGTATTCTTTCCAGTTGTCTTGGAACTCTCTGAGCCACTGGACTCAAGCTAAAGGTTTAGTTGGTGGTTGCTTCACTATAGACTCCTCGCGCAGGCACCCTTTACAGAAGATAGCCATTGTCTCTCGAAACTGAAATAAAGTTGAAAAATATACGATGTGTGTCACTCGTTTTCGAGGACAAATCTTTCCTTCCTTTTTCTCGCTACTAAATATGATCTTTGCTCTTCTGACATTGTTACTTTAAGACGTAATACAGACTTAATAATGAGCTTGCCGATAGAATGTAAGGAAGACCTCGATTTTGATGTTTTGTCATTTTTTAATTACAATAAGAAGGGTTATACTATTCGTGAAAATTACTGACGCATGCTACACTGATGACCTTGCAAGTTTTGCTGACACAATTAGACAAAACAAAAGCCCTACTACACTTTCTCAAAGGAACGGCAAATTGCATTAGACTTCATGTTAACACAAACAAAACAAAAAATATTACTCTGAACCAACATAAAAACATATCTTAGGGTTTTGGTGAATGAATTTGGATTAACATTTTAGTTTCAAATAGAATCATCTGCCCGTCCGTTTATTGTTGAAATAGCATTTGATTGGAGATGCGTCTACGAATATCTGGTGTAAGTAGCATTTGATTTGGAGACTTGTCTTAAGAATATCGACGAGTTTACCTAATAAAGTTGCAAACCAAAATTCCACGGAGAGTGAACTAAACGTGTGAATCAGCAAGGCTAGACTGGACAAGATGAAAGCGATCTGGAAGTCAAATCTTCCTACCAAGATGAAACATGATTTTTTTGGAGACATTGTTACACTAGTTCGTGTATATAGAAGTAGTACCTAGACGTTCACCAAAAGATTGGAGAAGAATATTGATTGTGTGTACACCAGAATGTTAAGAGCTGCTCTTACAATTCCTGGAAGCAGCATCCTATGGGAGAGCAACTCTTCGGACATCTGCCTCAGATCTCAGTCTTGGTCAGACAGAGGAGAACCAGCTTTACTGGAGGGGTAATGGTAAAATTATCAGCGATGTTGTTTTGTGGGTGTTAATAGAGTAATGTGGCACAGAACATATATCAAGCAACTGGTAGAAGACTTACAATGCACCCATGAAGACGGACCAGGTATGCTGGAGGACAGAGCGAGTTGGCGTGAGAGAGTCAGAAGGATCCGTGGAACTACCACGACTAGATCATTGTGATGATACTATTTTTTCTTATCTTCCTCCCACAAGGTAAGATGTGACACAAGGTCGGGAAAGTGGGATTTGAAAAGCCAGCGCCCGAGAAGGTGAGCACAAAAATTGCCTGGGAAGCCTCGTCGGCATTCCCCGGTAGGGGCGCCTCAGGCAGTAAGCAATAAACTTACTCCTCCCCAAAGAGGGGCGGCAAAGCTTGGGAGGATGGACCTCCTAGAACTTCACAGGACCGACCCATAGACCGGCGTAAATCAAGCCCCAAAGGCCAAGACAATACCAGTCTATTGGGTGTAGTATCCATCGGAACAGATACTACACTTTGATCTTAGCCAAAAGGCCAAGAACATCACACGTGCTGATATATACGTGAGCGTGAGAACTTTTTTTATTTCGTTATAATTAATTAAAAATATTATAAAACATATGTAGTGTATACGCTGTGTGGCGCTTGTCTCTCTGTCTTGAAAAACGTCTCAAAATAAAACCATATGCCTAGATGAACACAACCTTTCTACGAACAATCTAATGGTAGAATGATTTTGGAAATATAATGAGGTCTGCGTTCGCAGATGACGCTCATAAACATTTTGCTTGTCGATTTGTGACTTTCATACTTTCGTTTTTACTCAGCAACAAATGACGCCGTTTCTCTAATACGGATGGCCAGAAATGATAAAGACAAATTTCTCCGCTATTAATACCAATTTCAGACTCGCCCAATATTTCGTAATAAACAAATAATTGACAAAATACCTCCTAGAACTGCACAGGACAAACCCATAGACCGGCGGAAATCAAGCCCCGCCGCCAAGACGATACCGGTCTATTAGGTGCAGTATTCATCGGAACAGTTAGGGTTAAGGTTAGGGTTAGAGTTAGTTATAGTTTCAAAAACATTTTTAAGTGGATTATTTATTTAACCTTTGTATTTTTCTCCCCTTTTTTTTCTTGTTTCTTTTACTTTTTATATTTTAACCTACTCTTCATTTGATTTTGTTGACCTACGTTATTCTCATTTTTCTTGTAATACTTAGACCTATACAATAGTAATATGGGCTCAGATCACGTGTGCACAGCTATTCACATTTATTCTCGGGCAACAGTAGGTGCGTCTGCTAGTATACAAATGTATTTCGAGGCATAAAAGATACCGAAACAGATAATTGAATGTAGAAAACCGGGTTTAAATCCCATCGGTTCTATCACGTTCGTGTACGTAAAAAGACTAGAAAGTCTATAGTATTTCAGAATATTAAGCGTGGCAGTACGAAAATAAACAAACAAATCCTAAAGTTATTGTGTCTCACATTTTGCTTTCATACCGTAACTCTAACTGTAACTGTAACCCTAAACCCTAAACCCAACCCTAACCCTAACCCTAAACCCCTAAACCCTTAACCATAACCATAACCCTAACCCTTAAACGTAACCTTAACCTTAACCCTAACCCTCACAATAAACCCTAAACAAAGCCCTAACCCTAACCCAACCCCTAACCCTAACCCTAACCCCTAATCCCTAACCTTAACCCTACCCCTAATCCTAAACGCTAATCCAAACCCTTAACCCTTAACCTTTACCTTAACCTTTACCTTAACCCTAACCCTAACCCTAACCCTAGCCCTTACCCTCAAACCTAACCCAAACCCTAACCCTAACCTAAACTCTAACCCTAACCCTAACCCTAACCCTAACTCTAAACCAAACTCTAAACCTAACACTTAATCCTTGACCCTAACCCTAACTCTAACCCTAACCCTAACCTAACCCTAGACCCTAACCCTAACCCTCACCCTAACCCTAACTCTAATCCTAAACCCTAATCCAAACCCTAACCCTAACCCTAACCCTTAACCTTTACCTTAACCCTAACCCTTAACCCTAACCTTAAACCTTACCCTAACCCTAACTCTAACCCTAACCTAAACCCTAACCTTACCCTAACTCTAAACCAAACTCTAAACCTAACCCGTAATCCTTAACCCTAACCCTAACCCTAACCGTTAACCCTAACCCTAACCCTAACCCTTACCCTTAACCTAAACCCTAACCCTAACCTAAACCCTTACCTAAACCCTTACCTAAACCCAACCCAATTCCACCCCTAATCCTAACCCTAATCCTAACCCTAACTCTTACTCTAACTCTAACTCTAACCATAACCCTAACCGTAACCCTTAACCTCAACCCTAATCTTACTCTAACCCTTACTCTAACCCTAATCCTAACCCTAACCCTAACCCTTACCCTAACCCTAAGCCTAACCCTTACCCTAACTCTAACTCTAACCCTAACCCTAACCCTAACCCTTACCCTAACCCTAACCCTAACCCTAACATTAACCCATTTTTGTTTTGTCTTTCTTTTTGACACTTTCCTTATTTTTCTTTCACTTATTCACTTTTTTCTTGTCTTTTCCTTTTTATTTTTTTTATTTTCCATTTTTTTAAATTATTAATTCATCTTCATTTCATTTTGTTAAACTACAGTAATCCTCTATTAGCTTGTAATACCCCCCCCCATCGATAAAAAAAGTTCTGCTTTTTTTCCTTAACTTTTTTATCTGCATTTTTATTAGAGATCCATTTGATCTTCCGTTCAGATTTTTTAAAATTAAAGTTTTTGCTTTTATTACTTGAGTTATAAAGTTTTAAAAAAGGTCAATGATTAGAATTTCATACAAATTAGGATCGAATATTTTTCATAATTAAATCAAAAGTCAAAAATTTAAATAGTTATGAATAAATAAATAAATATTCTCTATATATAAAGTCTCTGTTCTTTGTTTGTTTGTTTATCATATATATATATACATTATATATATATATATATATATATTTTGTATATATATATTTGTATATCTATTTTTCTATATATATATATGTATACATGTGTATATATACATATGTATTCATATATATATATATATATATATATATGTACATATGTACATATAGATACATATATACATACACACACACACACACACATATATATATATATATATATATATATATATATATATATATATATATGTATAAAGTGTGTGTGTGTGTAATTTGTTGAATCCGACAAAACGTTTCTCTTATCTTCTGCGAGGTTAAATCTACTTGATAATGTCCTCTTGGGATTTAGCGAGAACCATTTTTATGCCGTTGTTCATTTACAAAACGACCATACGTCCCCAGAAGAAATCGTTGAGATTTTCTCGTGAGGCTTGTTCCGTATCTGAGTTCAAAATAGATGTAGTTTAAATCATATTTATTTATATACATAGCAAGTAGAAACAAACTTGGGACTGGAGTTAGCGTTACCGCCTAGGAGTGGTGGATAGGCATTTTTGTTGTATTTAAATTACGTCGGAATCGTAAAAAGTCACTTTCGCTAATGCGCTTGTAGAATGTATGAATTTTTCTCTACCTAAGCCCCGGAGTTATGTGTCAAAACATTTTCCGATGAAGTATTTTGATAATAAAGACGAAATATATAATCTCATCATATGAGTTGATTTGCCTCTATTTTTTGGCTTATCTGTTTCTCCACTCATTTTTATATAATGTGGTTTAAATAAAAGTATGTTTAAAATTATTCGTGTAGTATTAGAGATCCGTCTCAAGTCGAGGGCAAATAGAATGATCGGGTGGATGGTAAGAATATTATTTCGAGGGAGACAGATGTTGTGTTAAGGATATATAAAGCTGTAATAAGATCTCATATAGAATACTGCACCCAGGCCTGGGCTCCAGCGACTAGACATGGAAATTGGAATGTAATATTTAAACTGGAAGGCGTACAAAGAAGTGGGACAAAACTAATAAGTAAAGTAAATGAGTGCAGTTACAGGGAGAGATTGGACACATTGGGATTGACTACTTTGCTGGAGAGAAGAATGAGAGGTGATATGATTGAGACTTTCAAGGTAATAAATGGCATTTCTAACTATGATGGACATTTTTTAGTATGTTTCCTTAATCTGGAAGGTTATTGTCAAGGCAGTTTTCAAAAACTAGATCTGTTAACCAGTTAAGTTTTTTTGCTCACAGAGTAATATGTTTTGGGGATAAGTTGCCAGATCGGATTAAGAACAGCAATAGCGTGGATCAGTTTAAGATTAGGTTGGATGAATTCAGAGAAAGTGGTAGGAGGGATAAACTGAGGGGGCAGTTTTGGGAGTTATCAAATGAAATATTTAACAGAATTCGATCTGGATATCGATACTGTACTAAGAGGGTTTTTTTTAACAGTTTAATTGAGGGAGTTTAAGGGGAGATGCCATAAGAGACATAACAAACAAATAATAATAATAATAAAAATATCACTGAAAAAAAAGTATTTCATCCGGTAAAATAAAGTAGTGTGCACTGTCGGAGGCCGATATGAAGACATACTAGTGACAGTTGAGTAAAAGTGCTAATTTGATGTATAGGTGATAATAACTAAGAAACATAACATTAACATATCTACTCGGTCATGTCTGACGGAAAGAGAACAATCGATCTCAATTTATTAAATAGTAGATTCAGTTTAAAATGTATACAGGTTATTGAATTCGACATAAAGATTCCCAAGTTCGACTAGAAGCTCGCCAAGTTCGAAAATATGCACATGAAGGTCATAGTTTACATCCTCCGAAATATTGTTCATATAACAAGAAACATGAGAATAGTGGTTCGACTAATCTACATAATATGCAAGCCATTTAGAGAGTCATTTAGAGAGCCATTTAGAGAGACATTTAGAGAGCCATTTACAGAGACATTTAGAGAACCATTTAGAGAACTATTTTAAAAGCTATTTAGAGAGCTATTTAGATAGCTATTTAGAGAGACATTTAGAGAGCTGTTTAGAGAGCTATTTAGAAAGCTATTTAGAGAGATGTTTTGAGAGATGTTAAGAGAGCTATTTAGAGAGCTATTTAGAGGGCTATTTAGAGAGCTATTTAGAGTGCTATTTACAGAGCCATTTAGAGAGCTATTTAGAGAGCTATTTAGAGAGCTATTTAGAGGGCAATTGAGAGAGCTATTTAGAGAGCTATTTAAAGAGCCATTTAGAGAGCTATTTAGAGGGCTATTTAGAGAGCTATTTAGAGTGCCATTTAGAGAGCCATTTAGAGAGCTATTTCAAGAGCAATTTAGAGAGTTATTTAGAGAGCCATTTCACGAAAACTAAATAAAAATATCCAAATAATTTCGAGTTAGATACGCCAAAAGATAGAATACTAGGCCCTCTTTCTCACAGAAGAGACATTGCTAGTCTCTATTGTTATTACCGTGGAAGGTGCTCGATTGGGCTGCAGTCTTTAGTTAATGTCTGTAAGATATTAACAGCAAGAACTCAATAACTCGTCTTAATACCACAACGAAACAAACCCTTTTCTTTTCTACATCCGTGTACATAGAGTCAGGTGGAATTTCGATGCACAACACATTACCGCAGAACTGGTCGTCTTCAAATCCAATGTGAACAAATTTTTTGTATGTTCCGCTTTAAAAATGAATGATAGAACTCACATAGTGTTCTTTACCATTTCACTAACATTCATTCCAATCTCATTAACGAGTTGCACTTGGCTTTGATTTGTGGTGACTCCGATAGTAAAAAAAAGTAAATTATCTAAAAACAAGGAAGCGTGAGATATAGTTTTAGGCACAGCTCCTAAAATTAGTAATTGAATAGTTCGAATGCAAAACGCGATAGATCCAATCCGTTTAAATTTAAACATTAAACAATAAAAAGGTAAAATCTATTAAATGTAGACTTCTACTAAGAGCTGATTTTAATGGAAAGCAAAAAGACATTATCCTGGTATTATATTTTGTAAAACAGGGCTCCATGGTGTGGTTGAGCGTTGAAATGCAACACGTTTCATAGTAATAGCTTCGTAATTAACTTTTTATTCTCGAGTTGCCCTTGGCCTTGACAAAAGTCAATTATCTAAAAAAAACAAGGAGGCGTGAGATAGAGTTTTAAGGCACAGCTCCTAAATTAGTAATTCTAAGTTAAAACTGTGTTTAATTGAAGGAACTTGGCAGAATAATAATTCGTGCATCCACAAAATAAAAGTGGCGGCCATTTTGAGGATTTGTTCAAAGTACTCACATTTCCTTTGTGATAGAATTAGTGATCCAAGGCCATCATTACAATCAGAGGTTGGAAACATGGTTAATTCATATGCAATTCTCTTTCGTTGCTTCCATCAAAAGGTTTGCAATGGAGACAGAATTATAAAGACCTACTTGTATATGCCACCCACGAATATAATCACCGGCAAAGTTCGACTTATTTGAAGACTTTGACCTGCAGGACATAGAGATGCAACAAATGGTACTCTCATATCCTGAATGGAAGGGACATTCGGAATAGATGATGGGGCGAGAAAGAATTCCTGAAATGAAATGTGAGGTGGGTCTGGAATGAACGGCAACTGAAGCTGACATAGTTTTATATTAGCATACGAAAGCATCCCTCCTGGAATTTATTTTAAGCATAGCTTGTTTCGTTTTCAGAGTTCTTCTTTAAGTTAAAACAAATATATAGCTTTAAAAAAGTCCTATATGTTGTGATTAAAAATTTTAACTCATTTTGTTTGACCTGTTTCTATATAGGTTTATTTAGAAACGACCCGAATCATCATCATCATCATCATCATCATCATCATCATCATCATCATCATCATCATCATCATCATCATCATCATCATTAGCACTACCATTACTACAACTACTGCTACTGCTACTGCTATTGCTACTACTACTACTACTACTATCATTATTCTTAGTCACTATGAGTTCTCACACTGGTCCTAATAAATGCTTGCTCACTAATAAAAACCAGCGGTGTTCTCTAGAGACTGAGTGCCAACAAGCCTCCCCAGATTTCCAGTTAACTCTACCTCTTTCGATAATCGTTGAAAATAACTTTGCGTTATTGCAACGGTCGCTTACCATTGATTTCTCTCTGGCAACGACCAATGGTCTTTCCTGAGATTTGGTTATTTGGGTGACAATATGCGTCCCCAAAGTTCCAGTATTCTCCGCACTCTTCATGTGGAGGTCTGGTAAATGGTCTCCCTCCTCGGACTCTCAATCCTCCTTGACCCTTCACGACTATTTTGTAGCTGGCGGAATCACTTTTTTAAAAGTTTTTTTTTATTGTGGAGGAAAGTTTATTAAATTTCTTGCATTTTTAGTTTCATTGGGTGTATGTAGTGGTGCTCTTTCTATGTTTTTGCAATAGAAATAACTATTACAATTTCAATGTGATTAGTTAGAGTTCGTAGTTTATGTGGGTTGGTTTCCGCATTCAAAGATTTCAGCTGTTTTGATCATAATAGTATCTGGCATAATCTTAATCTTTCCTTTGATTCTAATTTCTCCCAGTTTTTTTCCCGGGTTTGTCGAGATTACTGCTATAATATTGACTTTCTTCATGTTCCATATTCCTTTCAGTTCTCTTTCCACACGACTCGTTATCAGTGATTTCTTACTGACAATAACTAGTTGTTTTTCCTGGAATTTGAGTGACAACAAGTCTCCCCAGATATTCAGCCCTCTTCGCCTCATTCGATAACCGTTGCGAATCATTCTGTGTTATCTCAACAGCCGCTTACCATTGGTTTTTCGCTGGCAACGACGATTGGTCTTCACTTGAATTTGGGTGGCAATAAGCCTATCCAAAGACCTTGTACTTTCTGCACCCTTCCAATGGAGGTCTTATTAATACTCTACCTCCAACGTCTTCCCACCTCCTTGACTCTTTAAAACGAATGTTTCTGGTACCAGCTACGGCTGGTGCCACCATAGTCGTTTAATTTTGGAGGGGTCAGTTTATGGGAGTTGGGCAGTGTCAGTTCCCTTGGTTCGTGTGATCTATGTTTTTGTTTCATCTATTTTAACTTATGGTGTGGTTGGTTAGCGTTCGTAGTTTGCGTTGGTTGGTTTCCGCATTTGAGGATTTTTCTTATGATTTCAGCTATTCTATTAATTTCTGTCGCTGCATAGTCTCACTCTTCCTTTTGATGGTAATTTCTCATGGTCTTTTTCACAGTCTTTTTCGGGACTATTCCCAATGCGTCTTCACTTATTGGTATCATATTGAATTTCTTAACTTTTAGTATTCCTATCAGTTATTTGGCAACTTACACGTATTTGTTTCTCTTTCAGTATCTTAATCATCACTCCGTAGTGATACAGCGAAATCTACGATTTGGCAGGTTTATTTATATTTTTCTTCAGTTTTTATCTTTTTTGTTGATGCCCATTAATTGAATTATTATTGTACTTACTAGGAGTTCTCACACAGGTCATCATCCGACATTACTCACTGATAATAACTGGTGATGTTCCCTGGAGTCTGGGTGACAACAAGTCTCCTCTTATTTCCAATACTCTCCACCTTTTTTCGATAACCATTGCAAATGACTTTGCGTTATCGCAACAGCCGTTTACCATTGGTTTCTTGCTGGCAACGACCAATGGTCTTCCCTGGGATTTGGGGTGGATCAAAGCTTCCCCAAGATCCCAGTACTCTCCGCACTATTCCAGTGAAGGTCTATTTAGTGCTTTTACTCCTCGGTCTTTCCATACTCCTTGACCCTTCACAATTATCTTTTGTGGTGTTCCTTCTAAGTTTTTGTTTTACTGCTTTTGCAACTTCTATGCGGCTGCTTAGTGTTTGTATTTTATGTGGGTTGGTTTCCACACTTAATGATTTTCCTTAAGATTTCAGCTGTTGTCAATCGTTGTATTGTCTCAGTCTTCCTTTTGATACCAATTTCTCCTAGTCTTTTTGCATTTTTTTTTCAGGACTGTTCCTTGGGTTCGTACAATCATCGGGTTCATCTTGAATTACTTCATGTTCAATATCCCTTTCAGTTCTCTTGCAAGTTCTGTGTATTTGCTTCGTTTTTCGGTCTCTTTGACTTTTTATCTTGTGGTCTGTTGGGACGGCAAAATCTACAATTTGGCATAGTTGTTTCTTCTAGTTAACTATTGTGACGTCCGGTCTTCTTGCTTGCATTAGGTTATCTGTTTGTAAGTTCATGTCACAGAGGAGCTTAGGGTTTTCGTTTTCCAATAGAGTTTGAGATTGGTTTATTTGCTGACGACACCACGCTTTACTCTCGTCATGTTGGCAAATCAGACGCGATCATATCAGAGGCAATGGCTAAATCTTTAGAAAATGACCTCCAGACTGTAGTGCGTTGGGGTCATAAATGGTTGGTAACTTTTAATGCCGCAAAGACAAAGCTCCTTTCCTTCAATAACTACAAGAAACCTCTCCAAGAACCGATTGTCATGGCAAATAACACCCTACCTGAGAGTTCAACATTCAAACTCCTCAGCCTAACCTTCACAGGTAACATGAATTGGAACAAATACATTGAAGCCATTGCCAAGGCTGCAGCAAAAGAAGGATGGCTCCCTCTACCGTG
>OY744517.1:102437273-102442273 GCA_963556195.1 Sepiola atlantica | reverse complement strand
AGTTCAGCCAGGGGTTTTTACCCCACCAAATAAACCGGTATCGTCCGGGCCTTTGGGTCTGGATTCACGCCCGTCTATTGGGGCTTGTCCGTCCTGTGCAATTCTAGGAGGTGCATCCTCCCAGGCTTTGCCTTTCCTCTTTGGGGAGGAGTAAGTTTATTGCTAACTGTCTGAGGCGCCCCTACAGGGGAATGCCGACGGGGCTGCCCAGTCAATTTTTTAATGGCCAGAGTGCTCACCTCTATAGCGCAGGGTTATCTAATCCCACTTTCCTGACCTTGTGTCACATCTTACCTTGTTGGAGGTAGATAAATAAAACTATTTCAGCCAGGAGTTTTTACCCCACCTAAAATATATGTATTGGAGTTGATGGGAGAATGGATAAGGACACATTGATGTATAAGGAAATTGTGGATGAAAATAGACAGAGAATTATGAAAAAAACTAAGGGACCAGAACACCATTTAACTTTTACAAAAGAAACACCATGTGAAAGTAAATATCTGACACATAGAGTTCTTCCGAATAGTGGTGCAACAGGTGCTGTTCATGCAGATCAAGTGGTGGATGTTTTGCATTAATTCCACAGTGAGAACAGTATCAAGGCTATACTTGTTGACAACACTAATACCAACACAAGTTGCGATGGTGGAATGGTTGCAATTTTAGAAAAAAAACTTTTTAAAACTCTTCACACAATTGGTTGCTCTTTGCATCATAATGAACTACCTTTCAGAGCCCTTTTTAAAAACATAGATGGTTGCGCAAAGGGCCCTACAACATTCAGTAGCCCTCTGGGGAAATTATGCTCAAATGATTGATATGATTTACCCCAAATATCATTTTCCAAAATTGATGAAATACATGATCTTAGTTCTGACCAAAGACTCCTTTATTAATACACAGTAGGTATTTCTAGAGGTAAGGTTGACTCTAGATATGCCTCCTGGAAAATTGGTCCTTTAAACCAAGCAAGATGGTTAACTTTGGCCATCAGGCTTATGTGTTTATGGACTCGTGGTGCATACCCACAAAGGCACACAACAAAACTACACTATGTAGTAAATTTTATTGTAAATGTGTATGCCACTTTTTGGTTTGAAATTAAAAGAAATAGTAAATTCCACAATCAGTAAGTGCACATTTTTAATATGACCCATAGGATTAAGGAGAAGCCTCAGGAAATCCAAGATATCACATTTAGAAATATACAAGGTAATACATTTTGTTTACTGCCTGAAAACTTTCTATATTCCATGGTTAAATCTGAGGAGATTGAAGTAAGAGAAGAAGCTTTAAAAAGAATTTTGGCCATTAGGTAAGTAATATTTATTCATATATCTCTGACTCAATTATTTATTCCAATTTATAGAATGATTTTTAAAGATTTTATCTAATTTCACCATAATTATTAAAGCAGTACAGATTGGAATTTTTAATAATTCAATTAATTAATTTGTTCTTTCAGGAGTGAGGAGTCAACCAGAAAAAGATTAAAAAGAATACTACCTATTAATTTTAATGCCACACATTGGACACAATTAATAGATTTAAAATTATGCGGCATTTTTGAACCACCAATGACGGAAGATTTTACTGAATCTGAACTTCAAGAATCGTTGATGAATGGAACCAAGCTTGACTTGCCAGATTTGCCCTCACATTCTCAGGGTGTGGAACGGGCAGTTAAGTTAATAACAGAAGCTTCACAAACTGTATATGGTTTTGAAGCAAGGCATCAACACATTACAGCCAAAGTTTTGAGTCAGAAATTGAGACCAGCATTTTTGTCTAAGGGGTCTTATATGGAGCAATTTGACTCTCTATATTAAGCTCCATTAAAATAGTGTTAGGTTTTTCCTTATTTCTTTGCTTGTTATATTTTCACTAATAACAGAAAAAATCATTTTTTTAGGTATTCAAATATTACTGTTTAATTCATAACGTTAAAAGGTAGTTTACTGAAAATGAGGGGGGGGGGGCAAATTTTCAATTTGAAGATTTCTTTAATTCATATCATTTTTATAAAATAAAAGGACATTCCCTGCTTTTAAATGCTAAAATTATTTGGTTTTCACACCAATATTCAAGCAAATCTTGCAAAAACGAGGAATTTTCAGTATATTCTTGTCTACGATCTTTGATACCAAACGCTCAAAAAACCGCTGAAGTTTTTGATCTAATTTTTTGCATGAGTATTTAATAGGTCTATATACAACTTTCGGAACGTGCCTTTTTTTAATATTTAAAAAAAAGTGTAAAATCGACCTACCCTAATATATATATATATATATATATATATATATATATATATATATATATATATATATATATATATATATATATGGATAATGGGTGTGTAGGTTATACTAGTATATATTTTTGAACAGATCAATGAGTGCAATTATAAACGACCTTACTGCGTGTGAGACGGGGAGGGTCACAGAGTGTCCTATGAAGTGATCTGACATCAGGAGATAATTTGAATGGTTGAGTTCAGAAACGGCGAACAATTGATGAAGCCGAAGACAGAATGAGTCGCTCTTAAAATCGAAAAACAAGGTAATATATTTTAGATTGACGCGCCAAATAAGTTTTAAAAATCTGTCAGATGACATAAACACACTCAACTAAACGCTAAACTTTTCGCGGGCACCGAATAAAGAGAGAAGAGCTCAGATAGAGAGAATATTGCTTACGCAGTAGAGACTCAATTGAGATCAACATAAAAATAAAATGCGTAGTTACGAAAGGAGAGCAGGAGAAAATGGATCACGCAATGCTAATCAAATTCAGATTATAAAAAAGAATAATTGATAAGTCATCAGTGAGACATACGGACATGACACAAAATGCGATACTAAGTGAGACCAGAACGAAGAGGGGGGGGGGGAAAGGATACGGATTGGGTCGGATATAAAGGTTTGAGCGGGTGATTGAAAACGAGACCGGTTTGAGAGTTCGATACGAACAATCGTTGACAAAATGCCTTAAAGAAAAAAATGTCTGAGGGTCCCCGCGACGAAGGGGCGCTGATGCTTGTCTTTTGATCTATCTATCTGTCTGTCTGTCTGTCTGTCTGTCTGTCTGTCTGTCTAACCACTAGTTACTTAGGTCAATATTTCTGTCTTTCGCCTCTATAATTAAGAGTAAATTGTGCTTATCATTATTTAACCTTTTTCTCTCAATAAACCTCCATCTCCAAAATCTGTCTTATCTCAATTCTTCTTACTACAACTAAACGAACAACGAGTTATAATGAGAGACGACACGATTGCGAGAAAAAACTGAGAACAATAAAATTGAAGAAGCGACGTCACGAATCTGAGAAAGAATTCCTAACAAAGCATGAAGAAAGAAACAAGTAACAACGCCACATATGTATGCACATATAGGTACATATATACATATACTGAAAAATGTAACCCTTTGGATCAACTAGTAAGCTCAGTAAGGTTGTTTTGGTATAGAAGAAGTGAGTTTGCAAAGCCAGTTAAATATATCAAAATTAAACATAAATTTATTATTCTGCTCACAATTTCCCTTTCTGTCTCCTTTTCGCGATTTCACTTTTCAGACGTCGGATAAATAGTATTAATTGTTGTGGTGAGAGACGGGAGCGAGAATTATAGATACTGTATAAAGTAATTATGAAATCGTTATGAAATACAAGTGGGGGTCAAGTAACATACACTGAGGGAATCCATAGTAATAGATCTAGAGTTAGAAAGAGACGGGTCACTTTGTGAGTTAATTGCACATTGCGGTTAATTAGAAGAAATAAAATGGAAGTTTTTATTTCAAGCATTATCAATCTGAAAAAACTGGGAAATATTTTGTGTCAGTAAAATATAGAAGCAAAATTTGTTAGGGTAACAAAGGTTGATTAACTCAGCTTTAGTATAGTTACACACACGTATATATATATATATATATATATATATATATATATATATATATATATATATATATATATATATATATATATATATATATATATATATATATATAGTCTCGGAAGTTTTTCAACCATTAAAACTATATATATATATATATATATATATATATATATATATATATATATATATATATATATTAGTGCCAAGTCGTTCGGTGGAAAATCACTTGTCTTGTAAGTCAATTTACTTTTTACAGTTACTATATTAGTTTGCTTCCAAGAATTTACGCTAATCTTAGCATTATTTAAGGAATCATCAGTTATTTACCATGAAAAACTGTATATATATATATATATATATATATATATATATATATATATATATATATAAACATAAAAATAGAGGCTAAATGCCTTCATAAAAACCACGTGTTAGATGCAGATATTTTTTTATCAAAATCAAAATCAAAAATCAAAACATTTTTTTCTTCGTCTTAACTTTTTTTATCTAATATTTCGCTTGATATAACAAGCCTCGACAGAGCTTACAACAAATAAAAGGTATTAACCTTTTTTTTCGTAATAATCCTTCCTGGTCTTGTAGAAGTGGCGTCCGATGTTGTGGACTAACGGTGCAAATGTCAGTGTTAAATTGAACTTAAATCGCCCATGGTCGCTGGTAGTTATAAATTTGGGAAAGTTCATATATCTTAAACGTAAAGAAAAAGCAAAAGGCCTTCAGAAACCATTTGTTAGATGCGTAAATCAAAACAAATATTTTCATTTTGACTTTTTCTGACTAGTACTTTTATTTTTATAAGTAGAATGGAAATATTTGTTTTGATTTCAATAAAATAATATACACAACTAACAAATGGTTTCTGAATGTATTTTGCAGCTTTCTTTACGTTTTAAATTCTAAGCTGCTTAAAAATGAACTTTCCCAAATTTATATATATATATATATATATATATATATATATATATATATATATATATATATATATATATATATAAAAATTTAGATTTTTCACTTTTAAAATAGATCATTCAGTGAAGACCGGGGTTGTTCCAATAGAAACAAGCTCGATGATACTCGATT
>OY744517.1:102377273-102432273 GCA_963556195.1 Sepiola atlantica | reverse complement strand
GCCCATTGTTCACATTACTATCGAAGATTTTCCAAGAATCACCAATACCTTGTTTCTGTGACTGAATGCGTTTTCTGGTCATCTCTGTATACCTTCTCTTTGCGTCATTAATTACAGTCTAACAATGATTTCTTGACGCTAAGTTTCTGTCTAATTATAGTTGGCTTATGTCTGTTGAGCTGTCAGAGTGCTTGTTGCTTCTGAGCAATAGCTGCACATTTCGAGGTGAACCAGTGGGGCTATCTGTAGAATTTTCGTATGCTGACATGTGCTTCAATGTCTGCGTTGACCCATTCGGTTAACTCATTTGCGCACTGATCAGCATAGAGAGAAATGTTTTCACTTTATGGGACGTCTCTGATGTGATCTCTGATGGATTCCCAATCAGCTGCCCTGTAGTATCTCGTCATTTTGAGAAACGGCTCATCAGCTTTGGGACGAGATTTTAAGGTGATATCAATGATTACCACAAGGTGATCAGCGTCCCCTAGTAGGCTATGGGCATTCATTGCACAAGCCTCGGGCAGTTAGGTCAAGAATAGGTCAAGAATTGAGGCTTGCTGGTCCACACAATCAGGAAAGCTGGTCGGAAAAGTGACAGTCAGACTGTAATTTAAAGAAACAAAAAAATAATACGGGATCGTTAACTTGAGAGAGGCAAAGGAAGAGAAAGAAAGATTAGGGGGTAGACAAATTAGCCCGCCAGGGAGAGAGAGAGAGAGAGAGAGAGAGAGAGAGAGAGACAAGCAGTCAGTAGCAAGCTAGCTACGAAATGTTTTTTTCTTTTCCCGCTTCTGTGGAGTTGGTAAAAATTCTCGCATTCCATGTTAAGAATAGCTATCCATTTTTTTATTAAATCACTGTAATTAATTACTGTTAATATTGACGAATATATTGTACATATGTAAGATAATAAAATGAAATTAGAAATAAATAAGATCAAATATTTATTTTGAAGTGCTTAAAAATAGATATGCAAATTAGACTATCTAATGACGGTTCTTCTATCGCTCCTCTCTACTATATATAGAGTATTTCAAATTTCAGTGTTCCATTATTGAGTCAAATAACAGTAACCCGTTTTGATTGTAATACAGGGTGATAAATAAAAAAATCGTTAGCATTTATTCATTTAGATTTATTCATTTAGATAATATATATATATATATATATATATATATATTAATTTAGTATAAATGTTTATTTATACAAACATTATTGGTTACATATGTGCATACATGTTTTGTTTGTACTCTTCACAGAGAGTCAACCTCTTCAAACCAAAGAAGACAGAGAAGTCTTCTCTGTCTTATTTAGTCTGAAGAGGTTGACTCTCTGTGAAGAGTACAAGCGAAACATGTATGCACATATGTAACCAATAATGTTCGTATGAATAAAAAAATATATACTAAAGAACAGCTCTACTTGTTATTGAGCACTTTTTATAAACACTGAAGTTTCAACGGATTTACACCTACAGAAACTAATGCAATACGTGTACTATATATATATATATATATATATATATATATATATATATATATATATATATATATATATATATATATATATATATTAAGAGAGGATAAGGAGAAATAAGTTATAGAATGTTATTGCAATGCTAAATCCAAGAGTGTTATAAGAAGCAAGACAATTTTTCATGTAAAAAGAAAACAAACAAAACAAGTGGAGATAAAGAAATCGAAACACTTGAGGCAGGGGTATACCTTCGAAGTATTGTGATATTTTCGTGTCACACATACGACTCTAGTGACCGGAAAAATCTTAATAGTCGAGATAAGTACTACGCCTTACAGGAATTATAACGTAAATTATTCTTTTGAAATAATAAATGGCTGTACAATTTATCAGGAAAAATAGTTTTTTTTACTTCAGTAAAAATAATTTTCATTGTCAACTAAACATTATGTAAATAAGAAACACGAATATGTCTCTTATTAATCTGCTTAACATTGGAACAATAAAAATCTTTTTAAAACAATAAATATTCGCTTAGCGTAAAATAATTGTTAGCTACGGATTGTAGGTAACTGAACCTTCATATATTGTAAAACAATTGTAAACTAAATATTCTTTGAATAAATAAAACAAATGGCACTTAGAAGCCGAGGTAGAATTTACAATTAGAAAATTATATTAATTGCTATCCCAAGAAAGGTTTTTTTTTCTTAAAAAGACATTATTATCGGTTCTAAGTGCCATCTTTGTGAATAACAAATGTGTCCACAAATCTGTAAAGCACCCTGTATATGATGGAATGTACTAATATATTCCATCTCGCTTTATATATGCGTTTTAAGCTCACACTTACATATCCACACTATATGGGTAACATAGTCGATATATAATAAAATGAAATATATATATATATATATATATATATATATGTATATATATATTGGTACAGAATAATTAGTACAACATTCGTACGATCGGTTTCAAGCACAGAAGGACTTAGCCACCCGGCTCTCTTCAGCTTATGTTGTTATATCTCTCTATCTATCTCTATCTATCTCTCTTTCTCTCTCTCTTTCTCTTTCTCTCTCTCTCTCTCTCTCTCTCTCTCTCTCTCTCTCTGTATATATATATATATATATATATATATATTATGTGTGGGTGTGTTCGTGTTGCGTGAGTGTGTGAGAGAATTATGCCATCACCAAATCAGTAACACAAAGCCGACAGAATATTTCAACACAACCCACTCTCGCGCAAACTTAATGGTGTTTACGCATTTTTCGACGATAAAAACCCTTTAAAAATCAACGAAAAAATAGCTAACAATCGAGAAAATAAGAAAATAAGATAAACGAAAGAAAAGGTAACAATAACTTACTGTTGTCGGTATTTGAATACAAACGGAATTTCGTATATCTTCGGAAATTTACGAAGCAAAAAAGTAATCATTCGGTAATTTCCGTACCGTAAAATTCAACGAATGTAAATGATAAACTGACGGTAAATCTGTATCTTTATTTTAGGTGAGATTTTATCGGTCGGTAAGTCTGTCACATTTCAGTTGTCAATAGCATTTCCATCGCTAAACGCGCAGATTAAATTAGCGCATCTTATTTTAGCTAGTTACGTTTTAATATGAAATAGTACATTCGTTGACCTGTCACGCTTAAGTTTCAAATAGATTTTGTTTCAATTGTTTATGCTTAATGTTTTAAAAGCACCTTAATGCGTTTGTGTCTATTTTATGTACTAACAAGTCATTGTTTATTAAGAACCATAAACCATTCGAGGATAAGAGTTAATTAGCTTGTCAGGAGGACAGTTGTTGGATAAAGGCTTTATGGAAATGGACGTATCTGTTGGAAATCGTTGGTTTGACTTGCACGAATAAACGCGGCAGTGAAGTGCAGAATAGGGTCTGTTCTTTCAGGCAGAAATCACAGACGTGGTAAGGTCGCCGTGTGACGAGACCCCGGATCAAGGGTCGGTGTGCATCTGCGAGAGGCTCTGTGACGACACAAGCCTTGCGTGGGGAACAAAGGGATCCGTGACGTCACTCGTTCTTCGTGTGAAGCGAGTTTCGTCAGTCTGGGTTTTGGAAGCAAACCGATGAGACGTAACTGTAAAAATGTAATTTACAACAGATAAGGGAACTATTCCCTAAGAAAATACAAGCGAGAGATATCTTCCCCCCCCCTCCACGAGTGATTAGGGAAATAATTGTTAGGTAACTACGATAAAGTAGTAATTGGCTCTCTCTCTCTCTCTCTCTCTCGCTCTCTCTCTCTCTCGACGTAGTGAATCTCCCATTTTATTTGATAGCTAACGCTTGAAATAAAAACTGAAGTTGAAAGTTAAAGGGATTGTTTGTCTTCGGAACCCCACCGATCATGCAGCGCCGAGGAACCACGGCAGTGCGGAAGAGAAGAAAGAATTCAACCACTAGACGACACGACCCTCTACACGGCGAGGGAGAAATCTAAGGTATGCAAACAATATATGAACTATGTGATTTATGATGTTTTAAAAATGACGAGTATTAAATGTGAACTGCCACGGTCCTTTCAGGGACGAGTATAAGAAATGAGTACCGTCACGGCCCTTATCGGGAAGAGTGTACGAAACGCGCACTGCCGCGGTATAGGAAGAGTAGATCTATGCAACACAGTGAAGCAACAACGTGAAGATCGGTAACAATTGCTGAGACTTGATAGAATTAGATTTAAGAGGACGGCTCAGCAAGAATTTGTCAACATTGAACTTTAAAACGACATGCTGTAGTTAGCTAGGTAGCAGCCCCCACGTGGTATTGTGTTCCACAGACGGAGAGTTCTTGGAAAGAAACTTTGCTCATGGAAGTTCCGTTTAGTTGAAAGAACACAGAGGGGGAAGGAAAAAATTATTTACAGTGGTTGTAGCTAGACGAGTTTTTGTTGTAATTATTTTACAGCGAGGGGCATTGATTAGAGCTCAGTCGAGAATCTACGATGGAAATAAAAACACAGTAGACAAAGACCTTTTGTAAGAAAGAGGTTGTATGGGAAAGAAGAGGACACTTCACTAGATTTCGAAGTTGGTTTTATACTCTGACAAAACAGGAACGCATGCTCAAGGCGACACCTTCCCAGATGTGGCAACAGTATTTCATCTTAGGATGTATTTCATATTGATCCAGGTAGAGGGTTACGTCAGGAGTGATATACCATTCTGGAGCGGTAGGATGATCCGACCATCTCTTCTTAGCAACAGATTTGATATAAGTCTTGCATTTTGGGTCTGTACTGAAGGTCAGTCCAAACAGCTTATCAAACCATGGGGCTTTTTCAAGGAGAGGGCCATTCATTTCAATTAGGGCAAAGTGAGTATCCGAGCATTGGTGGTGAAAAGAGAGAAGCCTGGTTTTAGATGTATTGAAAGTAAACAACCATCTCTCTTTACCCATTGCACTACGTGCTCCAGGTCGAAAGAGAGAGAGAGATTGATCATGAATGCTCTTGGAAGTGTTGCCATAGATAGTTGTATCATTTGCATATATGTAAACAAATGAACTTAAAATGTGATTTGGAAAATTATTGATGAAGATCAGGAAGACCAGAATATATCCCTGATGCACGACAGCATTGGCACGATGTGCTTCAGACTTCTGTTCATCAACGGTTACTTTTAAAAACCTATCAGAGAGAAAGGTTTTGATTGTTGAAAAGACGTTACCGGATATCCCATAGCTAGCTAGCTTGTAAAGTAAACTTTTGCACCAAACCTCATCAAAAGCTTTTGAGGTGCCAAGAGCTATTGCTCTAGAGAACAAGGCTCCGTCAATAGATTCACCGATTCTGTGTGATATTACAGTCAGCACATCAGCAGTTGATCTTGCAGGACGGAATCCATATTGCTTGTCACTGAATAGTTTCTTTTTGCTGCGATGGTTGACAAATCCTTGATTTATCACAGATTGAAATAACTTACCCAGGCCGTTGTTCTGTCATTGTAGAGTTTGAAATTGAATTTCTCTTTCTCTGTCCGATATTTTGTCTCTCTTACGTTTGAAATAAATATTTCCATGGTATGTCATGCTAAAGTTTAGAATCACATTTCCTTAGTTCTGTAATGCTTAAGCTTTACATAGCAATTTTTTTGCTTAAGTGTGAAATTACACTCGGTGATATGTCACAATAATGCTTGAAATAGCATAATTTTGGTCTGTCACGTTAGAATTTGATATATCATTTTTGTTGGTTTGCCACGTCTAAGTGTAAAATAACAGTTCGTTTATATGCAAGCCTTAAGCATGAAATAGCATTTTCTTCAATCTATCCCAAAGCAAATTCTATTTAAAACTTTAGTAGTTTCAAATAGAATTTGTTTTGGTCCGTCACACTAAAGTTTCAAATAGAATTTGTTTTGGTCCGTCACACTAAAGTTTCAAAAAGAATTTGTTTTGGTCCGTCACACTAAAGTTTCAAAAAGAATTTGTTTTTGTCCGTCACACTAAAGTTTCAAAAAGAATTTGTTTTTGTCCGTCACACTAAAGTTTCAAATAGAATTTGTTTTGGTCCGTCACACTAAAGTTTCAAATAGAATTTGTTTGGGTCCGTCACACTAAAGTTTCAAATAGAATTTGTTTTGGTCCGTCACACTAAAGTTTCAAAAAGAATTTGTTTTGGTCCGTCACACTAAAGTTTCAAATAGAATTTGTTTTGGTCCGTCACACTAAAGTTTCAAATAGAATTTGTTTTGGTCCGTCACACTAAAGTTTCAAATAGAATTTGTTTTGGTCCGTCACACTAAAGTTTCAAATAGAATTTGTTTTGGTCCGTCACATTAAAGTTTTAAATAACATGCGTATCGGTTTGTAACGCTTAATGCATTACGTCTAAGTTTGTATTAGAATAGCACCTTGCCTGAGAGTCCAACATTCAAACTCCTTGGCTTAACATTCACATGTAACATGAATTAGAACAAATACATTGAAGATACTGCCCAGTCTTCTGTCAAGAAGGAGGGTCCCCTCTACTAGGCTAGAAAAGTTATGACGCCTGCCAATGTTCTATATTTCTACAAAGTCACCGTCCGCCCATGCATGGAATATGTGTGTCACCCATTACCGGAAGTTTAACTATTTTATTGATCGATCCATGTAAACATTATAATATTTTTGTTTACTACAAAATCAACCGAATAAATTATTTGATTGTTTACTGATATTCTACTGTACTACGTATACATAAATAAACATATTTAACGTAGTTAAAGTTCCACAGAGTGAAGATTTGAATAACATTAAATAAAAACTTGAACATATTGGCCAAATATGATAGAACGACCATGCGATTTTCACGAGTAAAAATACTAGAGTAATATACATCTGCCCTGAGTAATATGGTTTGTTTTATTTTTTAATTAGTTATCCCTGTCCGGGATGAAATAATGCATTAGTATTAAATAATAGATTAGTATTAAATAATGGATTTGTATTAAATAATGGATTTTACAAATAAAGCGGGAAAAGAAAAGGAAAGAGCGTATGTCCGGTCTGAGTCGCTCCATATGTGTTTTAAAGAGTACGTTTCTTATGTGATAAAAATAAGTATTAATAAATTTAATATGCTACTCATTCAATATATTTTTTAAAGATTGTAAATAATTCCGAGTAGGATATAATTTTATTTGATATTAATTGAATAGAACTACATTTTTTTTGGTTAGGATCATAGGCAGAAAGAAAGACTCAGAATAAAATATCTAGTTTGTAAGTCGTAATGTTATTCTATGCGAAATAGACAGAGTCTTCTATATAATATAGTAAACAACCATTTTTAGAGCTAAACAGTATAAAATAACCTTTACTTAACAGTTTGTTTTAAATTAGACAGAAACTGGTCAAATATGTTTTGCATTCATTCAAATAGAATTTAAAAAATTGCTTTATTTAAGATGTTTTGATAAGGTTCTGTAGAGAAAATAATTTTGTTATGGTTATAGAATGAGCGAAGATTTCTTCTTACACGTATTTATAAAAGATAAAGCGATAAGTAAAATTTTGTTTTGACATTTTAGATGATTACTTGATACGGCTGATCCTTAAAGGAGGTCAATGAGTGCACCATCGGAATATGTGTAACAAAGAAAACACACTAATCTGAATTGAGTAAAGTATAAATCAATAAAGTTTATATATATATATATATATATATATATATATATATGTATATATATATATATATATATATATATACATATATATATAGAGAGAAATAGATAGATAGATTTTAAAATGAAGTTACATACTTTACTTTACAAGTTTATTACAATCATCAGGTGTTTAAACAAGGAATATAGTAGCATGAACTTTAATCCATGGATTTTACAAGGATGACTATTATCCTCAGTCAGAAACAGACAATAAATTGATAATTATTGGTAAGTATTAATTTGAATTTGCAACAGAATTTTAAGATATGCTTAAAGCAATATATATATATATATATATATATATATATATATATATATATATATATATATATATATATATATATTCCCGAAACGGTTTTTCATTGTAAACAACTGACGACCCCTTAAATAGTATTACGACTAGCGTAAATTCTTGGAAGCAAACTAATATGGGGATTGTAAAATGTAAATTGACTTACAAGAAAAGTAATTTTCCACCGAACAACTAAAGTGTTTTGTTTTCTGTTTTTTTTGGGTTTTTTCCATATAGTTTTAATGGTTGAAAAACTTCCGAGACTATATATATATATATATATATATATATATATATATATATATATATATATATATATATATATATATATATATACCTTCATCAGTTAACTTATTTTCTGCTATCATTTTCTGAGCCCATAATTTATTTTTACATAAGCGACCCGTTTGGGCTTATATAACGCACGCTCCCTTCTCCTCCCTAATGGTTTAAATAACTCCGACCGCTATCATTTCCCCTCCAAACTTTTCACAGTTACTTCAATTTATCCCACTGCTACATCTATTCATGAATAGGTTTTTAAAGTTGAATTCTACATTTCACATTTTCGCCTTTTTCTGATCTCATTTCTCAGTTTGAATTAACTGAAGTGATTGTATATTGCATTCAAACACGTCTTATTATATATATATATATATATATATATATATATATATATATATACATACACATATATATGTATATATATATGTATATATACACACACACATATATATATATTCCATGATAAATGCATGTTTACTGAAATCATATGCCCTTAATAGGGTTAAGATGAAAATTCATGTACACTAAATTTACAAAAGCAAGGAAATTCCCAAATTTTTACACTTTTATTGTCATTAATTAAGGGTATGACTACATATCAACCAAACCATTTCATTATCACATCACTACAGTATAAATCTCTATGCATGAGTGGATGAAGTGTGTGAGGTTCGCTGAAGAAACATTCCTACCAGTAAAATGCATACCCCTGTTGTGCTCGCATACCCTTAATGACAATTAAAGTGTAAACATTTGGGAATTTTCTTTGCTTTTGTACATTTAGTGTATATGAATTTTCATCTTAACCCTATTAAGGGCATATGATTTCAGTATACTGGCATTTATCATGGAATGTCACTACTTTTGTAAAGGCTATGCCTCAATAAAATTGTCATTTTTAAGGGTTTTTTGAATTTTCTGGAAAACTAAGGTATATGCTAAACTGAAATAAAAATGCCATCAACTAGACCCTAGAATTTCTATCTCTGCCAAAAATCAGCTGAATCCATTAAATAGTTGATGAGATACAGGGTGGCACATACGTACATACGTACACACGGATAACACAAAATTATGTCTGACCTTTCTGGATCTCTGGGTTGCCTTGACTAATGATGCTGAAATTCTACACACTTATAGAACCTATCAAAAATACATTTTTTGCAAAGTTTTAACTAATCTGGTTTATTCGTTTTGTAGTTATGATTGATCAAAGAAATGGGATTTCTAGCATAGGTCGTTTTTTTAATTCTATTAAGGGATAGAGCTCTCTCGCGCCTCCCTTGATTACATATCTTCCTTAATATAATATTGTAATTTTAAAAGCTAATAATCTTCATTTAAATTACCATCTTGAAAATGAATGATCATAATATTTTAAGAAAGCTTTTCGTGATTTATCCTTGTTTATTATTAAATAATATTAATTTATTACTGTTAATATCGACAAAAGTATTGCATATATATATATATATATATGTATGTATACGAAAATATGACAATCAAAGTATATATGTATTGAACAATTTATTATAAATTGTGTAATAATAGTTATGCACATTAGACATATAAACATATCTCTGTGTGTGTTTGCTCTCTACTATATATACAGTATTTTAAAAGACATATTTGTATTATTGATTAAAATTAAACAGTGAGCTGTTTTATAGATGTTAAAATTATTTTTTTAACTTTCGCACCGATATATATATATATATATATAAGTGGAGAACTAAAAGCGAACGTTTAGGAAAGGTAAAACCTATTGTGAAAAGTACACAGCTCAATATACAGGATAGAGAATATAGAAATGTAGAAGGATGAAAAGGAATTAGAAAAGCGAAAGGCGGATCTTTTTTCAATTCAGTTGCTCAATGCAAGGTATATTCCGCAAAAGGGCAATTTATTCAGTTATTTTTTCCTTAAGCCAGGCTTTTCAAAGATCAAAATCTTATAATCAGAGGAAATTGCTGGGATAGATAAGTTGGCAAAGGCCAAGATTTAAAATTTGAAAAAGTAAAACAAAGATTGTGGGAGAGGAAAAAAACAAGGCAAAACGCTGCCAAAATGCAAGCAAATGTCATATTGCAAAAAAATCCGGTGTCAAAAAGTCCAGCGGAGACAGTGGTTTGTAGGTAGGTCGTTAAGGGGGCACGAGAAATAAAATGAGGGATTTATATATATATATATATATATATATATATATATATATATATATATATATATATATATATACATACATATATACATATATATAATCTGGTGATACCAGATCAGGCTGCCCTGTAGCTCCCTGAGACGAAATTCACCTACATTGACGTTTTTTTTTTTTTTTTTTTTTTGTAAAACTTAATTATGTTCTACAAAACCAAAAACAAAAACAACAGCCCCTCTCCCTTTCTCCCTCCCCTTTTTTATTTTATTTTTCCTACCCTACTCCCGGTCCTGGATATGACCTTAAACTACATCCGATGGTGAGATCCGGCTTACGGACTTTGGGGAATGTGGAGCCTCCTCTTAATTACCATTGCTCTTAGGTCCACCCTGACCCGGAGTGGTAGTACCTGTTAGGGTCCCAACTATGGGTTAAATAGAAACAGATAAACCAAACCAAACACCATCAATAAATATTTGAACATATAAAGAACTTGAAGCATAAAAACTTTCACCAAAATGACTGCATTCGGCATTGAATAGCCTGAAAAGGGTTGATATGCCGTAAAACAAACAACCAAACTAAACACCATGTATAAATACTTGAAGATATAAACAACTTTGAAGCATAAAAACTTTCACCAAAATGACTGCATTCGGCATTTAATAACCCGAAAAGGGTTGATATGCCGTAAAACAAAACAACCAAACAACCATATATATAATTGTGTTATGAGAGAAATTAGCAGTGTGTTTAATTATTTGTGCAAGAGTCTATATATTCCTTTTACTTCAATTAAATTCGTTAGTTTGATCGTTCATCGATACTGTTGTTTTCATAGACACACTGGCTACACATGACGAAATATACCGAATATAACCGATTCTTCAGTCGATAGTGTTACACTATCAAAAGGTCGACTGAAGAATCGGTTACATTTTGGCTGAGTATTGATGGAAGAAAAAAATGATAATTAAGATAATGCATATATATTTATTTACCTCCTCCTCAGATGGTTAAACACAAGGTTAGATGGGGGAGATTGAAAAGTTAGCGCACTATGTGAACTACACTCCGGCCTACAGAAAAAGCCTGAGCATTTTCTCGCTTACTGGTATTGAGGAAAAATATATGTAAACAAAAGAAAGTACATATATAGAACTATACTTTCTTCTATAATTAGTGGCGCTTTTGTAAGCTCAATGGATACGATTCTAGGCGACTATCGCATTTGGATGCGACTGGCTGTTCGGGTTTCGAATCCCAGCGTGCATACACTTGCAACGTCTAGCTTCACTGATGAGTCGTAGACGACGAAACAACCGTCTGTGGATATATATATATATATATATATATATATATATATATATATATATATATATATATATATATATATCAGCTCATAAGAATAAAGAAGCTTTTCTGACAGGTTAGCTACGCTCTTATTAATACTGATGTGTGTGGGCCAATCTACGCATCGTTAATAGCCTTAATCCCTACGGCGTCTATTTTTTTTTTTTTATAAATAGCATTTCCGGTTCCGACAAATAAATTGCACTTAATTGAAAATAATAATTAATAAAATAAGAAAAAAATAAAGAAAAGATAGAAGAATCGTAAAATAAAGAAAGAAAATAGAGACTGACTAATAATAAAAATTGTATGCAAAATGATTCAATTACTTTTAACTTATTTTAATTTTTACACTTTTTCAATTACGTTTTAAACGCGTCCACGCATCTCTATGAGGAACTCGGTCGGTCGGTCGGTCGGTCGGTCATGGTTAAGTTTGAACTATCATTTCCGTCGTCTGTCACGCTTTAGTTTTAAATAGGACTTTTCTATCGCATATCACGATTAACTTTAGAATATAATTTTCATCGTATTGTCACGTTCACATACGAAGTAACGTGTTTCGATGTATCCATCGATCTTAATAATATAGCTATCCGGTTGTCAGTCGTTCAAGGTTTTTAAATAGCATATTTAAGATGCGTCAACGCACTTTGATAAATAACTATGTTCATTAAATATATATATATATATATATATATATATATATATATATATATATGGAAAATAAAAAAAATAAACAAAAATATTATTTATGTATTTATCAAAGTTTTGTATTTATTTCAACAATCCTTAGAATGATTTGTCTGAAAAAATATCACACAAGTACAAATATCTGAAACAATAGCAGTAAGGGGAAACGCTCAAAAGGCCGCTTATTAAAAGATAAATTATGAGCCACAAATAGATGTAGCAGTGGGATAAATTGAAGTAACTGTGAAAAGTTTGGAGGGGAAATGATAGTGGTCGAAGTTATTTAAACCATTAGGGAGGAGAAGGGAGCGTGTGTTATATAAGCCCAAACGGGTCGCTTATGTAAAAATAAATTATGGGCTCAGAAAATGATAGCAGAAAATAAGTTAACTGTTGAAGGTGTATATATATATATATATATATATATATATATATATATATATATATATATATATATATATATATATATATATATATATTTAAGGTTAATACAACAAAAGATATAAGAGGCAACTAATATCTTTAATTAGTGAACATCCGGATAAAAATAAAGCTCAATATACTGGATAGAGTATTAATAGCAATAGATAAAGTGAAAGAATAAAATAAGGTACGAATCAAATTTTATTACAATTCAATGTTTAGGCAAAGTTCTTTAAAGTCCTTAATTCATGAGTTTTCAAAGAAAATCTTCTCAGAAGACCATTACCGCAATGACATTACTGCAGATAATAAAAGTTAAACTTTGAAAATATATTAAAAAATATATATAAAAATACATAAAGGTATATAAAACATCAAATATATCGGCCCAAAACATACTTTTTAGTAAAACTATACAGTTCATCCAAGTTAACAGGTCCAAAATAGCTCCAGGCAAGATATCAAAGAGGTTGATTAAAAAAATAATCCAAGTGGTTAATGGTGGTCCAAAAATGAAAGAAGTTATCCAGGCGGGAAGTTTGTTTGCTATCGATGCAGTAGATAACAGTGAAAATTTTATTTAAGGTGTATGCAAATTAATAAAACAATAAAAAAAACGATAAAGAAAACAAATCATATGAAAAGTTCAGAAAACTCACTTGGTGTTGAATATTATAATGTCCAAATTCAGAGTCCCTAAGAACTGATAGGAGTAATGCCAATCATAAAATCCAATTCGAATAAAATTAAACTGACCTGATGTATTCGGCCATTTTTTCTTCCGGGTCCAATAAAATTACTCAAGAGAAAAAAATTACATTCAAAGGTAATAAATCTCGCACAAGCCCAGTAGACAGCGTAAGAAATCCGAAAATGAACACTTCTCCGTGATAAGACAACGGCACGAACGAAAATGAATTCAAACCGCGCTCACAAATGGATGTTACATGTTTTCAGTTAACAAGGAAAACTCCCACACATAGTGAGAGATTTGTAAATTCAGTTATATTAATACCGGATGTTATATGTCTGGGTCAAATCAGTTATGTATATATTTGAATATTAAAAGTCTGGGTGACATAGACGGATCTGTAAATTTAGGTAACAGTCTCGATATGTCCCCCCTCCAAACTTACTATTTGATACAAACTAAATTCACACATCTAACCCTTTCATATAATTTAGAAGATTCATGAAATTAATAATTAAGAAGTTGTTAACACAATTAGAATTTAATAATTTAAAACTTTAAAATGTAAAAATCTAGACCCCCGCAATTTAATAACTTAAAAATTTAATAATATAAACAAATTTAAAAATTCAAAAATCCAGACTTTTGCAACTTAAAAAAATTTAAAGATATTTAAAGGAGATATTTAGGCATATTCAATGTCTAAGCATTATAGGCAGGGAAGATTTAACACATACATCTCCAAGACTGGATACTCCGAGGCCGGTCCCGACACTCACTCAAGCAGCTACGGTGGGTTTGGTGGTGGGCTGAATCGTGCATACTTGAATTTCCTCCTATGGCGACATTTGGAAACTAATTCATTTGAATTGTAATAAAATTTGATTCGTACCTTATTTTATTCTTTCACTTAATCTATTGGTATATATATATATATATATATATATATGGAAAATAAAAAAGGGAAAAATATTATTTATTTCATGACGTCATTATGATGATTGACGTAAACCGTTACTATTTAGAAAAGGCCCTCAAACACCATTTCAAATCCTCGGCGACTTACAGAATAGAGTTAGTTCGTCTTTGGAATATGTAATGTATAAGTTTTTTGGGGGAACAATGTTCGAATTTTGTTGATCTCAACTAACTTTATATATATATATATATATATATATATATATATATATATATATATATATATATATATATATATATAACAACTAGAAAATATCACGCGTTGAGAAAACTATTAAGCTCTGTTTAGATTGTTTTAATCAGGAAAAAGTGAGTTTGCAAAGCCAGTTAAATTTAAAAAAATAAAATTAAAAGACAACATTTAAGATAATCGTTATGTTCGCTATCTCTCTCTTTATCCGCTCTCTCTCCCTCTTTCTCTCCCTCTCTTTCTCTCTCGCATTCTCTTCCTTTCTATACATATATCCCTCTTTCTCTCCCTCTTTCTCTCTCTCTTTGTCTCTTTGTCTCTTTATCAGCTCTTTCTCTTTCTCTCTCTCTTTCTTTCTCTCTTTCTCGCTCTCTTTATCCCTCGGTTTATCTGTCTTTTTTTGCAATACTTCTGGTATCTTAGGGCCTGCTATATCGACTTATGGGTTAAACATTATTAATACATGCGGTTACATGCTCTATTTTATACCTAATTTTATTACCTTTGAATAAACAGGTGGACGAGAGAAAGAGAGTATGAGACAGACAAAGAGTGAATGCGACAGACGCGATGGACTAGACACTGTATAAAACAAGCAACACGGGGTAAAAGAGGATGATAGTTATAGACTGGGGGAGTAATTTGTAAGTTACGGCTAATTAGAACAATTAAAATCAATTTTTAATATGACTTAATCCAAAAGTCAAGGAATATTTTAACATGTATTTTGTGGTGTTAGAACATAGGGAAAAAAACCTTAGAGAAAAAAAGTTAATTAAATCAGCTTTAGTATAATAACTAATTAAAAGGGATGTATCTAACAGTTTCCTTCAGTTTCACGGTAGATACGATAGTCAGAAACGCATCATTATCCGATACATCATTATACATTTCGATGCAAGTTCAAATTGAACTAGAACAAGTATTTAGCCGGGTGTGAATTTTGAACTGTCCGTTACCCCTTCTTCTTACAAAATAGAAAAAGTTTCAATTAAAAAATAATGAAACGTGATACATCAACAAGGAAATATTACAAAATGGAAAAGTTCCAATTAAAAAATAATGAAACGTGATACAATAACAAGGAAATATTACAAAATGGAAAAGTTTCAATTAAAAAATAATGAAACGTGATACAACAAGAAGGAAATATTACAAAATGGAAAAGTTTCAATTAAAAAATAATGAAACGTGATACAACAAGAAGGAAATATTACAAAATGGAAAAGTTTCAATTAAAAAATAATGAAACGTGATACAACAACAAGGAAATATTACAAAATGGAAAAGTTTCAATTAAAAAATAATGAAACGTGATACAACAACAAGGAAATATTACAAAATGGAAAAGTTTCAATTAAAAAATAATGAAACGTGTTACAATAACAAGGAAATATTACAAAATGGAAAAGTTTCAATTAAAAAATAATGAAACGTGATACATCAACAAGGAAATATTACAAAATGGAAAAGTTCCAATTAAAAAATAATGAAACGTGATACAATAACAAGGAAATATTACAAAATGGAAAAGTTTCAATTAAAAAATAATGAAACGTGATACAACAAGAAGGAAATATTACAAAATGGAAAAGTTTCAATTAAAAAATAATGAAACGTGATACAACAAGAAGGAAATATTACAAAATGGAAAAGTTTCAATTAAAAAATAATGAAACGTGATACAACAACAAGGAAATATTACAAAATGGAAAAGTTTCAATTAAAAAATAATGAAACGTGATACAACAACAAGGAAATATTACAAAATGGAAAAGTTTCAATTAAAAAATAATGAAACGTGTTACAATAACAAGGAAATATTACAAAATGGAAAAGTTTCAATTAAAAAATAATGAAACGTGATACAACAACAAGGAAATATTACAAAATGGAAAAGTTTCAATTAAAAAATAATGAAACGTGATACAACAACAAGGAAATATTACAAAATGGAAAAGTTTCAATTAAAAAATAATGAAACGTGTTACAATAACAAGGAAATATTACAAAATGGAAAAGTTTCAATTAAAAAATAATGAAACGTGATACATCAACAAGGAAATATTACAAAATGGAAAAGTTCCAATTAAAAAATAATGAAACGTGATACAATAACAAGGAAATATTACAAAATGGAAAAGTTTCAATTAAAAAATAATGAAACGTGATACAACAAGAAGGAAATATTACAAAATGGAAAAGTTTCAATTAAAAAATAATGAAACGTGATACAACAACAAGGAAATATTACAAAATGGAAAAGTTTCAATTAAAAAATAATGAAACGTGATACAACAAGAAGGAAATATTACAAAATGGAAAAGTTTCAATTAAAAAATAATGAAACGTGTTACAATAACAAGGAAATATTACAAAATGGAAAAGTTTCAATTAAAAAATAATGAAACGTGATACAACAACAAGGAAATATTACAAAATGGAAAAGTTTCAATTAAAAAATAATGAAACGTGTTACAATAACAAGGAAATATTACAAAATGGAAAAGTTTCAATTAAAAAATAATGAAACGTGATACAACAACAAGGAAATATTACAAAATGGAAAAGTTTCAATTAAAAAATAATGAAACGTGTTACAATAACAAGGAAATATTACAAAATGGAAAAGTTTCAATTAAAAAATAATGAAACGTGATACATCAACAAGGAAATATTACAAAATGGAAAAGTTTCAATTAAAAAATAATGAAACGTGTTACAATAACAAGGAAATATTACAAAATGGAAAAGTTTCAATTAAAAAATAATGAAACGTGTTACAATAACAAGGAAATATTACAAAATGGAAAAGTTTCAATTAAAAAATAATGAAACGTGATACAACAACAAGGAAATATTACAAAATGGAAAAGTTTCAATTAAAAAATAATGAAACGTGTTACAATAACAAGGAAATATTACAAAATGGAAAAGTTTCAATTAAAAAATAATGAAACGTGATACAACAACAAGGAAATATTACAAAATGGAAAAGTTTCAATTAAAAAATAATGAAACGTGTTACAATAACAAGGAAATATTACAAAATGGAAAAGTTTCAATTAAAAAATAATGAAACGTGATACATCAACAAGGAAATATTACAAAATGGAAAAGTTCCAATTAAAAAATAATGAAACGTGATACAATAACAAGGAAATATTACAAAATGGAAAAGTTTCAATTAAAAAATAATGAAACGTGTTACAATAACAAGGAAATATTACAAAATGGAAAAGTTTCAATTAAAAAATAATGAAACGTGATACAATAACAAGGAAATATTACAAAATGGAAAAGTTCCAATTAAAAAATAATGAAACGTGTTACAATAACAAGGAAATATTACAAAATGGAAAAGTTTCAATTAAAAAATAATGAAACGTGTTACAATAACAAGGAAATATTACAAAATGGAAAAGTTTCAATTAAAAAATAATGAAACGTGATACATCAACAAGGAAATATTACAAAATGGAAAAGTTTCAATTAAAAAATAATGAAACGTGATACATCAACAAGGAAATATTACAAAATGGAAAAGTTCCAATTAAAAAATAATGAAACGTGATACAATAACAAGGAAATATTACAAAATGGAAAAGTTCCAATTAAAAAATAATGAAACGTGATACAATAACAAGGAAATATTACAAAATGGAAATGTTTCAATTAAAAAATAATGAAACGTGTTACAATAACAAGGAAATATTACAAAATGGAAAAGTTTCAATTAAAAAATAATGAAACGTGATACATCAACAAGGAAATATTACAAAATGGAAAAGTTCCAATTAAAAAATAATGAAACGTGATACAATAACAAGGAAATATTACAAAATGGAAAAGTTCCAATTAAAAAATAATGAAACGTGTTACAATAACAAGGAAATATTACAAAATGGAAAAGTTTCAATTAAAAAATAATGAAACGTGTTACAATAACAAGGAAATATTACAAAATGGAAAAGTTTCAATTAAAAAATAATGAAACGTGATACAATAACAAGGAAATATTACAAAATGGAAAAGTTCCAATTAAAAAATAATGAAACGTGTTACAATAACAAGGAAATATTACAAAATGGAAAAGTTTCAATTAAAAAATAATGAAACGTGTTACAATAACAAGGAAATATTACAAAATGGAAAAGTTTCAATTAAAAAATAATGAAACGTGTTACAATAACAAGGAAATATTACAAAATGGAAAATTCACGATTTCGAAATGTCGAATTATGTGAGGGATTTATTAAACACAAAGTCTCACCAGGTAAAAGTTTCCTAATTTCTTTGTGGTCATTACTGAACGCTACAGATCAATAACGAACCTTGTGGCGTTGAATAATTTTAACACAATAACATCCAGCCCTTATACAGGTTCAGGTAAATAGAGTTAGTTCAATACTTATGAATGGCAATACATTTTAAGCTTCTTAAATTCCCAAAAAAGATTATCCCAAAAAGAATCGTCGGGTGGTTTCAGCCGGAAGTAAATAAAAATAATTTAATGTGAATTTATGAAAGTTATATATAGATGAGAAAGCCCCAAGGACACACGGGCGCACGAAATTCTTTTTGATGGTTTTATTAATACGGAGATTAGTCCCAAAACAGGAAACTAATTAAACTGGCTATTTTTTTTACATATCTTACCCCAAACAAGGCATGCCGCCACTGTAGACGTAAGGGTTACTGAGAATTACGGTGTAGGTTTTGGGTGTCATCCTAAGTTGGGAGCTGTGTAGCGAGATGTCTGTTTACATTAGTTTGAAACCTCTGAATGTCGGTACACTCGGGAAAACAGGGAGCAGGGAGGGAGTTCCAGGGGCCGGCAGCACGAGGAAAGAAGCTAATGGGGTAGAGGGCTCACCGACATCTGGGGACCTCCACAGTGAATGGGTCGGATTTTGCTGATTGTCACGTTGGTCTAGTGTATTATTATTATTATTATTATTATTATTATTATTATTATTATTATTATTATTATTATTATTATTATTTATGTATTTCCATTTCATTTTCGGATATGTATTTTAAAAAATTTAACTTCACTCCACTTATTTTGAGGATAAAATATTGTCTTTAGACTCATTATTCGCCCTTCATTATCACCTGTTACATCATAGTGGGTAGTTATCAGACGGACGGGTCGGTGGGAAAACGCATCGGCACATACAATTCTCGTCATTACGTAAGATAATGAAGAGTGTCAAAAATGAATCGTGGACGAATCCATTGTGGGTTGGGCGTCGAGAAAGTAAGAAAGAAAACGACTTGATAACTGTTAAAAAGGAGAAGGTTCCGAAGTGCAATCGAGACTTGAAAAGCGGCGGTTTCAGAAACGCAAAGAGCCGGACCGCTTGCTGATCGGAGTATCGAAGTACCGGACAAATAGGAGTTTACCGATGTTTATGGCACCCATGCAGCTTGATTGGCTATGATACCCAAGCCCGTATTGCTGTTAGGCTTTCGTGTCCGCTGACTAAAAATGCGACTGATAAGCTAGTTGGTACTGTGAAGGATCCCCTGACTTGTATTTCATCAAACAGACAATTGGAAGTGCTTGTGGAACAATTGCTTCCGTTCACGCCCGGGTAGACAATGCAGAGCAAATTGCTTTCCAATCGGATGTATATATGAACGAGTTTCTAGCGAAAACCAAGTCTGTGACCTCAGCAAGAAAAAGATTTTCATGAGACAAAAGTATGTCAAAAGATTTATTTTTATATGTGTGCGTAGCCGGCGTAAAGCATCCGGTGATGGGAAATAAAGAAAACTAAAGTTTTTCCATATACGTTCTGTTCTTTGTCATTCTTGTTAGATCTTACCGGGTAACCCGAAAGAACGGGTAATGCAACAATTATGACTATTGATTATTATTATTATGTCATCATCATCATCATCAGCAGCAGCAGCAGCAGAAGCAGCAGCAGCAACATCATCACCAGTAGTAGTAGTAGTAGTAGTAGTAGTAGTAGTAGTAATACCAGTATATATTCTCATATAACTAAATGCAATAAAGTCTACAGCGCTTCGGTTGGTTTAAAGAGACATCACCGACTTTATAAAATACGAGATTACAATGCTGTCTCTAGGCAACAGCTGAATATTAATACGTCTTTCACGCTTAAACAGACACCTATGAGCTCACCCAGTAAAAGTTATCACGGAGTAAATGTGGTGGCCTAACTCGTTTAATGAGTAATCGTCATCATCATCATCATCATCATCGTCATCATCCTCATCATCATCATCATCATCATCATCATCATCATCAGTATTATTATTACTAATAGTAGCAGTATTAGTAGTAGTAGCATTTATTTGATTTCATTGAATTCTAGCTTAATGTAAATGTTTGTTTTAAATTCTGTAATATCAGCCTAATTCAATAAGGTAAGATAGTAATATGTGCCCCACAGTAAGTGTTGATAAGCTAATGTTAGGAAGGACGAAAGACTCGGCAGGAGACATGGCGAGTCCTTCAAGCTTCGGCTTTAGTGTCCATACAAACTGAACTTCATCTTAGCATCGTCTTTGCACTTATGCCCCGGCTTGGTCGATTGGATCCTTCTTTGTCTTGTCGGAATGGGGTATGGTAATGTTCAGTCCGAAGAGGTGCACCTTCCCAGACATAACCTCCTTCTTCGGGATGGGGGTACAGTAGAGGTCGCTGAGACACCCCTATCAGGAAATGTCCATAGGTTCAATCTCAGCTATTTAAAGACCCGCTCACAGTTCCCTTCTCCCCTCGGAGGAGCAGGTTTGTCTCATTTTTCGGCCCTGTGCCACATTTTGTCGCAGCGCGGAATACGGAATAAGGTCTTTAAATAAATCGGCACTTCATTATAATTGCGCCTAAAAATGAACTTTATTTTTTAAACAGGTAATTGAACGGGCGAATATTTTTATAGTCATGAACTCTAAGAATCTGTATTTATGCTGCGTTTGTCCATACAACAACATGTTTTATACTAATGGTTCATCACATGCCAAGGCCAACAGTAGCACGAGGATAAGGGTCAGTGAGATTTTCAATTGGATGATGGAACAGTACTATGAAAGGATTGATACCTATGATTAATTCATAGGGCGACAGATATTTGTCGACATTGAACTTGAAAACGACTATGTTGTAGTGTGTAGTAACACATTCCTGCGGTAACATGTTCCTCAGCTGGAAAAATTTGGGAATGAAACGTTATTTTCATTGTAAATAAGAAAACGAGTTCTTACTGAGAAGATTTTTAGCGGGATGGGAAACAAAGCTTGAAGATCAATCGGGCGCCTACCATGGAAATATCGGGAGTGTGAGGTAAAAACAAGCAAGGGGCCACAGGAAAGAACAGAGATCATCTATCACTTGATTGCAAAGGTGATTTTGTATTCTGCCAAGACAAGAATGAATGTTCTGAGCTGCATCTTACCAGATGTGGCAACAGTACTCCATCTTGGATTGCATCAGGAGTCATACATGTTTTTGAAGCGGTAATAATAATCCAATCATTTTTCTGGTGAATAGCAACGGATGTGAATTCATGTCTGATGTGAAATTCAGTCTTAAGAGTTTGTCAAAGCAATGAGCTTGCTCAAGTAAAAAGCCATTTATTTCGACGAAGGCAAAACGGTGATCCCTGCATTTGTAGGGAAAGGAGAGAAGCGTTGAATTTGGGAGGTTTTAAAAGTAACAGGACACTTTTTTCTCAGCATTGTACCACCTGCATTCAGAACAAAAGAGAAATTATTGGACCGTTTTTGATAATCAGTTCTGCTGTAGATCATTATGTCATCGGCATAGACGGCGAGAAATGATTTCAAAATATAATTTGGAAGATCATTGATGAAGACTAGGAAGCGAGTTAGGCTCAGAATGTACCCTTAAGACACATCAGCATTTACGTTATGTGCTTCAGACTTCAGTCGATCAACGACTACTTTCACAGATCTATTAGAGAGAAAGAAACGACAAAAACTACTGTGTATATTTAAATTGTTTATCCTTTTTGTCAACAAACCTCCATACCCTAAATTTAAAAAAAACAGTTTTACGAAAATCATATTGTTGTGTTGATATTATACACACGCACAAAAGTCTCAATTTAAAAAGCTTAAATGAAAAACAAAAACAACTTAATGTCCACCCGAGAAACTCTAAATAGGAACATTTAATTAGCATACATTAAAAATAAAACAATTATTTTAAAGAATTATAACAGCCTCAACAATATAATCGGCTACGTAACATTTTATCGCGCCAACACATAAAACCAAGCATGAACACCCTCCACTGCTGTCTTTCTATCTAACAAACCGGACTAAACATCAACACACATACAAACGTACAAATAATTCATTCAGAAAAAAAAAACCACCAAGAAACGTACCTGATTTCAACGCAATGATAATCGCCAACAAACATTCCTTTTAAAATAGCGGACTTTATAGTATTTTTTCTGTGGATTTTGACATTAAAGTAAAGCAACTGACCATAATTAACCGATCAGCATGGATTTTGGAATACAGCTGCTAGGTGTAAGAGTGCGCAATGTGGGATATATTTAATTTAGTTTCATGCAAATGAAGCAAAGAGGGGGCTAGAAGCCCTTCGTGAAAATTCAGATATCGACGACTTTCATGAAATTTTAACAATAGGCATAAAACATCAAATTTCAACAATAGTTATCCGACACCAATTAATAAATATTCCTAAAAATTCACTTTTTTTATATTGTAAAAGCGTTTAGAAGACATAATATGGACAGCACCTCCCATTTAAAAATTAAAATATTTCTGATTTACATTAAATCTGATTTATAGTCATTAGACATCAATTAAGCAAGATTTCCTGAATTTCAATTTCCGAATAAGACCCTGTAAACTTTCTATCAAACTTGGAATAAAGGTTCTAGATATAACATCATTGACGAACTTTTCATTTTACAAAAGTATTTCAAGAATTGCGAATGCCCCCAAAACACTCGTGCGTGCAGTCTAATAATACTTAACCGAAAGTTGCAATAGCTGTCTAAAAGTAGTATATAAAATATTAATCTAAATAATTTGCATAACACATGGTTAAAAAAGAAAAACGGTGTCGATGAGAAACTAGCAGCAGAAACATGTAGCGAAACAGTACGAAAAGGAACAAGTGGAAAAGACTACGATGATTAGTCTTCAGTTGATCTGTAGAAATCAAATTTCTTTCAACTAATGAGTCACTACAAACTAATGTAAAAGGTTACTTAAGGATATGATTACAAGAGTTTGTTTGTTTTTTTTAAAAAAGGTCACTCGAGGATAACGTTTATTGTGTTTGAAACATCGAGGGGATTAATAACGATAGTTGTAACTGGTCAGAAATTGATTAGTTCAAAGGACGGATCAACACAGCAATGTTGTAGTCAGCCGTGAAGCAGACCCGTGGATTGAGTTCCACAGACGGGTAATTCTAGGAAGTAAATTTTGCTCATTGAAGTTCCGTTTAGCTTTAGGTACACGGTAGGGGGGAAGGAACATTTTGGTGTGGATGTTTTACGGAGAGTGGCTACCATGAAAGTAACGATAGAGTAGAGAAAGACTAGCAACATCTGTTCTGTTAGAAGGGTGCTGTAGGGAAGAGAAGAGGACATCGCCCACTAGATTTTGAAATCGGTTTATTACTCGGTCAGGGCAGGAACGGATTCTCTTGGTGGCAACTCCCCAGATGTGGAAACAGTATATTATCTTAGGGCGTATTTGGCTCTTATACAGGTAGAAGATTGCGTCAGAAGTGAGATACTTTCTAGAGCGATAGAATGATCTACCTATTTTTTTCAGCGACCTTGGCACTGGATTTGATGTAAGTCTTCCATTTCAGGTTTGAATTGAAGGTCATTGCCAGAAGCTTATCAACGCAGGGGGCGCCCGTAACGTGGGGGCCATTCATTTCAATTAGGGCAAAGTGTTACTGTGTTGGAGGTGACAGGAGAGAAGTTTGGTTTTAGACGTATTAAAAGTAATCAGCGACCTTTTTCACCATTACACTACGTGGTGTAAGTCAGAAGAGAGAGAATCAGAAAGATCTTGATCATCAATGCTCTTCAAAGTGTTGCCATAGATGGTTGTATCATCTGTACAAATGTCGACGAATGATCTTAGAATGTGATTTTAGAGATCCCTGATGAATAAATCCTTGAGGGACACCAGCGTGATACTATGAGCTTCAGACTTCTTCTCATCAACGACTACTCTTATAAACTTATCAGGAAGAAAGGATTTAATGGTTCAGAGGACACTTCCGAAGTAGACATTTATGCCAAATCTTATCAAAGGCTTTTTATATGTCAAGAGCTATTACTCTATAAACGAAGCCCTCGTCAAAGGATTCACTTATCCTCTGTGATATTACAGTCAGCACATAAGCTTTTGATCTTGCAAGACGAAATCCATATTACCTGAATAGACTGTTTTTGTTGAGGTGATTGACACCTTCTTGATTTATCACAGATTCAAACAACATGACGCACGGAAGACTGATTGGTCTGTCCTGAGATGCAGAAAACCGATCTCCAGAATGTTTAAATACTTGACAAACTGACGCAGTTTTCCAAGGTGTTAGGAAGCATTACTCCTTTAAGGAACGATTAAACAGCTTTGTGGGAATGGGAAGTAGTTCCGGTTGCGCTATAATTGCAATGTTGTAAGGGCCAGCTGCTTTTCTGGAATCAATGTTTTAGTCATAGCGGGAAATTCAAGAGGTAGGCGGCTCTGATCGCGAAAAGTGAAGTTTGATGATGAAAAATACTATGAGAGGATTCGAAACGATGGGTGGAATGGACAGAATTTGATTACTTAAAAGGACGGCTCGACAAATAATTTTTAACATTCGACTTGAAAACGCTCACTTTGTAGTCATCCGGGACCACCCCCGGGGTATTGCGTTCCATTGATGGGAAGTTCTTAGAAATAAACTCTGTCTCTGAAAGTTCCGTTTGGTTTAGGTACACAGAGAAAGAAAGTGAAGTTTTTGCAGCGTTTGTAGCTAGAAGAGTTCTTGCTGTGAATGTTTTACAGAGGAGGAATTTAAGCTCAGTCGAGCACCTACCATGAAAATAACGATAGAGTTGAGAAAGACCAGCAACGCTTCTTCTCTAAATATTTTTGAATAGAAATATTTTGTAAATAGTATGGGTAATTGATGCTTTCTGTCTAGATTTCACAAATAAATGTTTGTAGAGAGTTTAGTTTACGCTGTTTGTGTTGTGAATTAACAGCCCTTTGTACGGGTTAGAATTAGGGTTGGGGTTGGGTTATGGTTAGGGTTATGGTTTAGGGCTAGGGTTTGGGTTTAGTGTTAGGGTTAGAGTTAGGGTTATGGGTTAGGGTTAGGGTTAGGGTTAGGGTTAGGGTTGGGGTTAGGGTTAGAGTTAGGGTTAGGGTTAGGGGTTAGGGTTAGGGTTAAGGTTGGGGTTAGCGTTAGCGTTAGCGTTAGGGTTAGGGTTTAGGGTTAGGGTAAGGGTTTAGTGTTAGTGTTAGGGTTAGAGTTAGGGTTAGGGTTAGGGTTAGGGTTATGGGTTAGGGTTATTGGTTAGGGTTAGGGTTAGGGTTAAGGTTGGGGTTAGCGTTAGGGTTAGGGTTTAGGGTTAGGGTTAGGGTTAGGGTTAGGGTTTAGTGTTAAGGTTAGAGTTAGGGTTAGGTTTAGGGTTAGGGTTAAGGGTTAAGGGTTAGTGTTAGGGTTTAGTGTTAGGGTTAGAGTTAGGGTTAATGTCGGAAAAGAATCTCTATAATACAAGATTCTGTTTGTTAGTTCACTATTTTACCCCAAACTGGAATTAAATGTGCTTCATACATTTCTCCAACCATATAATAAATAAAACTGACTGGGTTTGAACTTGACTCATCGATTTCATATTCCAGGTCGTTAACTACTTGACCACCCGCACACCCCATGAATTACGTCACTCCAGCTTAAAATGTCGACAACTCCCAAATACGACTCTGAGGTATAACACCCGGATCATATTTCAAGTCATTTTAACAGAACTGTGTTGCATTAGTTATTTTCTGTTTCACAATTTCACGAATAGTTTTAATGCTTAAACGATTTCTTTGTCAATGTTAATCTATATAAGATGCTTAAACTTTTTGCAACTGGGGATAAATTCAAGTCTTACAAGATTGAAAGGCGTTATTCAATTTTAAAGTATACTAAGCGACCCACAGACTCGTGGGGTCCTTGTGGTGAGAGAGCCATAACTACCATTCGCGTCTTCATAGATCCCAGGGAAATTCAATAGCGTTATAATTACGGTGATAAAAATATTTAGTACTTCGTAAGTATAGGAGGAGAACATTGTTGGCAAAAGGCATAGATGTTTACGATTTTGGACAGAAAAAGGCAACGCTAAAATTATACAAAAGTGTGTTAGTTTTTTCATCTAGCTGTGAATGAGGATCTTTTTGAGAAAACAGTTATTTGATATTTCATACTGGGAAAATTGGGCGAGAATTAGTTTCCATTTTTAGGGGTTAATGTTAATGTTTTAAGTGTTACGTTGTTTTGCACGTGTCAGGTGCGATAGTCTGTGGTTACAAGAAAAAACGTGCAGTAATGTTAGCTTCAGGTGTTACGCTCAAGGTCGCTTTGTTAGCGTTAAGGGTGAGAGTGTGTGACTACTGTGAAAAGAGTGTTCTGATCAGTTTTTTCTTTTTTAGGGTTAATTAGTAGAGTAAAAAGCAATATCCAATGAAAAGAAGGACACAATTCTATCCATACAAAATTAGTTTTTTTTATCGACAACTTGTTAAGGCAATGAAAATAAAGAGTTAATAAAGATAGAGAGTCCAAAAAGTCCAAGGAACGTTGCGTTTGTGTTTTTTTTATCGTACGCGCGGGATTTCGGGACTTAATTTTTTTGCACTTTATTTGATTGTAAGAAACTGATGATTTGAGCTTTGATACAATCGGGATTCGATACGTAAAACAACATTCGCTACTTCTGCTGCTTCTAACAATTTTAGGTATTATGTTGAGGTTTGTTTTGTTAGTTTATGAATATTGTGAAAAGCGGGGTATGCTCCGATGATTAGTTATTCGGGTATAAGAGTGCATTATATATAACCATGTTTATTGTGTTCGATATCGTCGACTCGTCTTTGTTTCTATTTCAACGTTCTTTTTTAACAAATGTCTCCATGGGTAAATTTAGGCAGCATCTTCTATTTCAAACAAGTTGGATTAAACAAAATCGATGATATTTTACAATTCTTAAATACCACAATTAAAGTTTCTGGCAGAAGAACTCACACATTTACTCACTTTTATCATTTTTGCTTAGAATTATCTTCAGATATGTGAATAAAAGACATTACCAAGGCTGTTGCAAATAAAGTGGGCTCCTTCTACCCAGCTAGAAAACTTCTCGCACCTTTAAGTATCCTATATCTCTACAAAGCCACCATCCGCCCATCTCGGCTGATGCACCATCCATTAGCCTCTCCAAAAAAGAGTCGCTAATCTAATAGGTCCCAAAATATCTACCAAGCTCCAGTCCCTGTCCCATCGCCACAATGTTGCATCCTTGTGCTTGTTTTACAAGTACTTCAATAGAATGTGCTCCGATGAACTTGCTGTTCTGGCCCCCCTCGACGTAAATACACTCGACCTACCTGACAATCAGCTAAATCCCAACCATTCACTGTAGAGGTCGGAGAGCCTTCTACTCCAATAGCTTATTTCGTCGAGCTGTCGGCCTTTGGAACTCTCTTCCTGCTCCCTGTTTCCCTGAAAGTCCCGACATGCCGAAATCAAAAACTAATGTGAACAAGCATCTAAATGTACAGCTTCCAATTTAGGATGACCTCCTAAACTTTCACCCTAATTCTCAGTAGCCCCTTACGTCTACAGTGACAACTTGCCTTGATTGGGGTGAACTAAAACAAGAAAGAGTACTACTACCACTGATCCTCCTCCTACTACTATTATTACTAGGATGAGGAGGAGGAGGGGGACTAGGAAGAGAATAGAAAGCATTTCAAGGCCCAAATATTTTTGGCCAGAATTTCATCAAATTAAGGAGAAAGCATCGGGTGTAATAAAGCGATCAAGACTCACTACTACTACTACTACTACTACTACTACTACTACTACTACTACTACTACTATTATTATTATAACTACTGTTGCTACTACTACTACTACTACTACTACTAATACTAATAAGTTGTTAAAAACATTAATTTACAAACCACAGCTAAACCAACATTGGTCCGTACTCCGGAAGCAGGCACGTAAGGTGTAAGAATGGTGAAAGTCGAGGTAGGATAACAACATCCACGCTTTAACTGAAAGAGTGCAAAGAGTACTAGAATTTTGAGGATGCTTATTGTCATTTAACTTATTGGATGACGTCATCTATTTAATGAAAGCATCCACTGTTCACGTGGACAAACAAACAAATATGATTACCAGCAAAGAAGATTGAAAGAGTTGTACTAGATAGATAGATAGATAGATAGATAGATAGATAGATAGATAGATAGATAGATAGATAGATAGATAGATAGATAGATGGATAGATAGATAGATGGATAGATAGATAGATAGATAGATAGATAGATAGATAGATAGATAGAACGAGAAAGGGAGAGGGGATATAGATAGATAGATAGATAGATAGATAGATAGATAGATAGATAGATAGATAGATAGATAGATAGATAGATAGATAGATAAGGAAAGAGAGATGGGGTATATATATATATATATATATATATATATATATAGAGAGAGAGAGAGAGAGAGAGAGAGAGAGAGAGAGAGAGATAGATAGATAGATAGATAGATAGATAGATAGATAGATAGATAGATAGATAGAACGAGAAATGGAGAGGGGATATAGATAGATAGATAGATAGATAGATAGATAGATAGATAGATAGATAGATAGATAGATAGATGGGGGCGTTTTAAGATAGGAAGATAAAAAAATTCACTTTGAAATTTTCCGATAAAAAGACAATTATTCTAATCCATGGGATATGCATTTATGAAAATTTAAAACAGGTCTATAAAAACCTGTCGCTGCTCCGATATTCTTCAATGGCATTTATTTTGGATGTAATTACAAAATAACATATTACTCTATAAACTTCAGATCATGAAACTTTTGTGTTTAATACACCCCCTTCATCTCCTCCCTTCCCCTACCACTTCTCATCCCATGTGCCATTTACCGTCGCCTGTTCCGAACGGAAAGACACACAACACACCTCGTCGTCATAGTTATTCATAATTGGGAAACAATGAAAGTCGATTTAGTGTTTTTAGTGTTGCTGGTTGTTTGGTTGTTTTGCGAGTCGGACTTTTGCATAGATCTAAAAAAGATCGTGCCTCAGGATTGTCTGGTCCGCATGAAGTCCCCCTTGTTCGTCACAGCTATTCGTTAAGCTGATAGATTGTTTTTTTTTTACAATTAAAAAAAACAAACAGGAAGGCTCAGCGGTTGCATACGAAGTCTGAGAAGTTTTGGCCTAGAACTCACAAAGGAACGATGCAAAAGAAATGTAGCAACTTCAGTCCATTAATTTGCGGTCTTGCACCTCCAACGTATTTGCTTACTGCATGTACAGGCAGAGACGACCAGAATACAACGGATCCTGATGCTGACTCGTCTAGGATTTTCACCAGAACCCTGTTAGCCAGGTTGCAGCTCTAAGATCGCTTTGTGCCAAACGTATCTGCCATGGGTAACCCTTCCAGAAACCTAAGTTCCAGAAGTGTTGCTCTGACCCTACCACGCTGCCACCACCACTACGACTTTAGAGGGGTGCTGTTGCTTTTTTATTGTTGATTTTATCTTTTAAATAAGTGAAAGCGAGGGGCATAGAAAACGAGGGCCTATTACCGCCCATACATAGGGGCAGACGACCGTCAGTTAGCAGTCATCTTTTTCCATCTGACATACATCCGTATTTATTCCCTTCTTACTAGGGCGAAGTTAGACACACTATCGGTGTTAATGTGGGGGTAGGGATCCAGCTCATCAAATAATACGGGTGTTTGTGTACAAATGATTTAACTGTCCCAAACGGAACTTGAACACGGCATGCTGTGGCCACCATGTTTACACTGATAGCTTTTCACCGTTTCAAGGTAAACGTTTTCTTGTAAAAAAAAAACAAGTAAAAACATTTTATCTCTTGCTTCCAGTCAATTAGCGTATCCGTTTTCATCTATTTTACCTTGAAGGCGTTTGTTTCCCATTTAATCTATTCACCTCGCCTGACGTAAGAAACTGAAAAGAAAAATCACTAAATATAGGCGCTTCCTGTAGCGCCGCCGGGCTTATCAGACACTTCTCATCGTTCCAATTCGCCAATATTAACCTTCGGCAAAATAAATTCACCTCAACCTAGTCACAAAAGAGAATGCCCTTCCTTCGTTGGTAAGCGAAATCCGATTGTACAATGGTTCCGCTGTAGTGAGTTCGAGTCTTACTCTCTCTAGTATGTTTGTTTTTTTTGGCATATTTAAATTAACCTCATAAATCCTCAACAATCATAGTGTTTAAAATCACTCGATATTTAAAAACGAGACAGCATTGGTCGTATTAAATATCTATATATTACTAACACTGATAATCTGTTTGCATGCTTGCTTGCTAGCATTTTGAATGTTTTATATGGTGAGACGAGAAGTGGTGGAAAAGGGTAGAGAGTAATGGCAGCAAGATAAGAGGAGAGTAAGAGGATGACGTAAGTAAATAAATAGTGTCAATCTTGTTCAGCCTGTAAATAGTCGTCTTTCTGGTTAGTGACTACGGCAATAAGGGGCAATAACATAAATATGAATTTTATTTCTTTTTATTATTCAACTACTATTTTTATCTCTGCTATTATATGATATTATATGATATTATATGATATTATATGCACAGCGTTTCAGCCAATGAAATATCTGAACTTCTTCATATAGGGATTACATCAGTCGAAACATTGTGAATGCGCCAAACAATATGAAAACAGTGGTTTGGAAAATTCCACTGATAGAAATCACCAATCCTAATTAAAACAATTCCGGAAGGTTAAAATAATTTTATTGTGAGATGCGTCGATGTTTAAAATAACATTTTTATTGCTAAACGCGCAAATTGAATGGGCGCATCTTAACAATATCCGTTCCTGTGATTTAAAAAAAAAATTACATTCGACTGTATCTGTAGTCATTTTGATCAGTTTACCGTTATTTATAAACAATCATTAAGACTGATTAGCGTGGACAGTTGTATTCTTTTGGTCAAGATCAAAGTGTAGTATCTGTTCCGATGGATACTGCACCCATAGACTGGTATTGTCTTGGCCTTCGGGGCTTGATTTACGCCGGTCTATGGGTATGTCCTGTGCAGTTCTATGAGGTCCACTCTCCCAGGCTTTGCCTCCACTCTTTTGGGAGGAGTAAGTTTATTGCTTACTGTCTGAGACGGCCCCTACCGGAGAATGCCGACGGAGCTGCCCAGGCAATTTTTTTAAGTTCCTCAAAGTACTCTTCCTCTAGAGTACTGAGACTCCCACTTTCCGACCTTGTGTCATATTCTGCCGAAGTAGATAAATAGGAACTTGGCCTCTTGGTCGGGATCAAAGTGTAGTATCTGTTCCAATGGATACTGCACCCCATAGACTGGTATTGTCTTAGACTTCGAGGCTTGATTTACGCCTGTCTATGGGTCTGTCCTGTGCAGTTCTAGGAGGTCCACCCTCCCAGGCTTTGCCTCCCCTCTTTGGGGAGGAGTAAGTTTATTTCTTACTGTTTGAGGCGCCCCTACCGGGGAATGCCGATGGGGCTGCCCAGGCAATTTTTTGACGTCCCCTAAGTACTCTTCCTCTAGAGTACTGACTTCTCAACTCCCACTTTCCGACCTTGTGTCAAATTCTGCTCATGGGAAGTCAATAAATATTGTGGTATTTAAGAATTGTAAAATATCATTGGCCTCTTGGTCGGGATCAAAGTGTAGTATCTGTTCCGATAGATACTGCATCCCATAGACGGGTATTGTCTTGGCCTTCGGGTCTTGATTTACGCCTGTCTATGGGGTTGTCCTGTGCAGTTCTAGGAATCAACCCTCCCATTCTTTGCCTCCCCTCTTTGTGGAGGAGTAAGTTTATTGCTTACTGCCTGGGGCGCCCCTACTGGGGAATGTCGACGAGGCTGCCTAGGCATTTTTTGTAGGCCTAAGTGCTCACCTTCTCGGGCGCTAGCTTTTCAAATCCCACTTTCCCGACCTTGTGTCACATTTTACCGCTGTGGGAGGAAGATAAATAGCATCGTTGAATCCTTTATTGACGTCATATACACGTTTGATGTATTACGATCATTGTTTAAACAAGGTGCACTCTAGAAAGTGTATTATACATCAGATGTCATTTATGCCATCATTGGGGATATACATTTGAGAATCTAACTAGTTGGAACAACCGTTTGATGATGGGCTCATACGTGCATGGGTGGTCTTATGACACCAGAACAGACACTTCACTACACCTCGAAGGACAGGTTAATGTCTGGGACGATGGTATCATGACGACCGAACATATTCTACACAGCCTCCAACGCAGGAGGTAATTTCCGGGACAATTGTATCGAGAGAAACGAACAATGCTACACTATGTCCCAAACGGAACAGGTAAAATCTGGAAGGATGATCCCACGACAACAGAATGAATACTACACTTATCCTAAATGAGAAAATAATGCCTGGAAGGCTACCCCCATCTCCAACCCTAACCCCCCATCTCTCTAAAACGAAGATGTAATGGTTAGGAGGATGCTCTCATGATAGCAAACAGATACTATAATACCTACCTCTGAGGATATGGTATAATGATAAAAGAACAGATACTCCACTACCTTACCAATGAAGGAGTAGGTAATCCTTGGGATTGGTATCATGACAAACGAACATATACTACACTACTCCAAAGGTGGATGTAATGGGAGTATGGTTTTATAACGACAGAACAAATATTACACTAACCCACGAAACAGGGAGGTAATGCTTAGGATGATGGTATCAAAAATGAAGGAGGTAATGCCCGAGAGGATAGAATCATAACAACAAAATTAGGAGAAAGTAAACCTCTAAAAGGATTACATCATGACCACAGAACAAGTAATACCCCCAAACAGAAGGAGGTAATGTCTGGAAAGATAGGATGGTAAACATATTCTACACTATCCATCCAAGAAGAAGATAATGCCTGGGGGAATGATATCATGACAATCAAACATCTACTAACGTACCCACAAATTAGGAGGTAACGCCTGAGAGGATTCTCCAAGAAAAAGAAGTAATACCTGGGAGCATGGTCTCATGATAACAGAACCGATACTACACTATCTCTATTAATAGTCAACGTTTTACCCCTGAACTATGCCGCCTTGCCTAGAAATATGTACGGTTTTATCACTTAAATATTTAATGTATTTTTATGTAATTGTTTTTGTAGGTGATTGCAGCGTTTATTACAAAGTTGTTCACTTCCTAAGTGATACAGATTAATGCAGAAGATTGCATTATTAGTCGCCCTAAACTTTATAGGACGTATTTTTCATTAATATATATATTTTTATAAATTTTATACGTACATTAAAACAATACATGGACACGTGTTTCTGGCAAATATAGATAAAGATATGCACTCTGTAAGTGGAGAATACTGTTACAAAACTGGTGTTCCAAAAATGGTTTGCCAATTTTCAGTGACTAAGTGAACGCCGTAGTTCAACAAGATTGTCGTTTGACAACAGACACATCGCAGACATTCACAAGATTTCAAAATCGAGCCTTGTAAATGAATTGTATAAACTCGGTTACGTTTCTAAACTTGATGCTTTAATTCCTCCTTAAAAAAACCGAACGCCCTTTTGGTCAACCCAATATATATATATATATATATATATATATATAGTCATCCACATACAGGCTGTTTCTCAGCTCATCAGTGCGGCTAGACCAGTTAGTGCCTCAAGCCGGGATTGAAACTCAACTGTCGAGCTGACGGTCGGCGATCCTACCCCTGCGCTATCATACGACCTGGCTGAATGTAAGTAATATCTCAATGTAAACATTGCAAGTGCGGGGAGCTCGAATTAGTTTAACCTCATGAGCTATGCCTTATATATATATATATATATATAGAGAGAGAGAGAGAGAGAGAGAGACAGACAGACAGACAGACAGACAGATTTTAATTAATTAATTTATTAATTAATTTTTGTATATATAGATGTTTTTGTTTAAAATTAATTTATAAATTAATTAAAAAATCTATATATATACAAAAATTGTTGACACGTCTGATTAAGGGCGAATTAAAATACGGTCTTCTGCATATTTATAAAATAAATAAACCGCTAAGGGTAGCGACAAATAATAAAAACTCACCGGTCAACTATCTCCAGAAAAAAAAAACAATAACAAAAAATCAGGGTATATATACATATATATACAGTAATAAAGTATTTCCAAACTGTTTTGGAAACGATAGTACGGCATACTGGACGTTATGTTCTAATTCCTGGAACAATTGTATTGTTTTAATTCCTGGAACAATTGTAATGTTTTAATTCAGTGAATGTTTATGTATATATATATAGTACACGTATTGTATTAGTTTCTGTAGATGTAAATCCGTTGAAACTAAAGTGTTTATAAAAAGTGCTTAATAACAAGTAGAGCTTTTCATTAAGTATAATTTTTTTATTTATACAAACACTATTGGTTACATATGTGCATACATGTTTCGGTTGTACTCTTCACAAAGAGTCAACCTCTTCAGACCAAAGAAGAAAGAGAAGTGAGATGGATTTGGAAAACTTCCCCTTTAAATAAGTCTTTTTGGGGGATAAGCTATTTTTTATAAATTAGTATCGGATTACATTATTTACTTGTTAACTATATATATATATATATATATATATATATATATATATATATATATATATATATATATATATATATATATATATATTGATACACTAGGATTTGAACCAGTCGAGGTACCAATAGAATAAATAAAGTTAAGAAAGAGATCAAATAGAAAAAATAATAACAAGAAATGAAAAAAAAGGAATTGAATCATGGCCTGCAGGTGCCACAATACATAGAGATAATGATTTCAAAGCGCTCGATTATTGTCACACTTGATAATAAAGGATGAAAGTGATTGATAATTAAAAAGACGACGAATAGGAGAAATAAAAAGAAGAAAAGAACCGTACAGAAGGAAAGGTAGTGGCAGTGATTGTTGGTTACCTTTCAGCAGACAGGACTTACATTATGTGTCTAAAGAAGACCTTTACCTAACTGTCTGTAATTTGTAATTTGTCAATAAGAAAGTGTCAGTGAAAAAAGAGGATCAGTTTCAAGCGTAAAGCGAGTGAATACATGTTATGCCGTCGTCCGTTTTAACCCTTTATGTAACGTAGCTGAGATGTTCTTCAATCCCCAGAGTGCGGCAAATTCCTCCGTAGAATGAACTGGTCGAATTTCGGATGTGCCAGCCGAAGTTTTTCTCTTCATCTCTGCGTCGTTATAGACGTCTTTCTTTTCTCAATGAGAGTTTTTATAAACGTTATTAATAAAGAAACAGCAAAAATGCCTTTGAGCTTTAGAAATCTATTGTAGTTGTATTCTTTATTCATATACATTCTAAGAGTGTATATAAATACACATAAAACTAACCGCATCCATGGAAGAGCAGCTATCCAAAATACCAACTTCTCTCTCTGGTAACCCATAATAAAAAAAATGAAAGATTTCATTTTCATACTCATTCGCCACGTAAAACTGGCGGCTTCCGGTCTCCGTGATGTCACTGTCGAAACTCGTAGCTCTTATGACTTCTACTTGGAAAATTTCACTCTACTAATTTTTTCAGCTTACGTGAAAATTTGCCATATTTATTATAAATTTACACAGCCGGATGTAAATATTAATACACTTGTATGCCCGTAGTCATTCAAATTCGATAAAAGACAGATGCTCTACCGGGGACGGCATTGTTCAATAAGCATCACCAAGAAATGTGTTTCATCGAGACGCTGTGTATCAATTCATTAAAGTACAACCTTTCCGATGCAGTTAAACCCGCCACGGTTCATCTATTTGGGCTTTCTACATTTTAAGTCTAATCCCCCTCCTTTCGCGATCTACAAACATTTAAGTCCGGCTTAATTAAAGCTCATTAACACTAATATTTATCTCGAAATAAAACTTATAATTCTTATAACGCAACACATTTTATAATGTATCAAAGTGTTTAATAAACCAATGAGGGGTTAAAAGATATATATATATATATGTATATATATATATATATATATATATATATATATATATATATATATGTATATATATATGTATATATATATTTATATATATATATTATATATATTTATATCTATATATATTTATATATATGTATATATATATATATATTCATATATATATATATATATATATATATATGATTATTTTTATTTACAAAGACATGTACAAAACCTGCGAAACTGGCATGTCGATGTTATCGATCAACAGCTGTTATAAACTAAGATCTCATCATGCAGAGTAAAACTCCGATCTTAACCTTAGATCATCTTTCCAAATATGATCTAAAGTTAAGATCGGATTTTAACTCTGCCTGATGAGATCTCAGTTTATGATAGCTGTTGATCGATAACATCGACATGCCAGTGTCGCAGATTTTGTACATGTCTGTGTAAATAAAAATAATTATATATAAAAGCTCTATTTGATATTGAGGACTCTTCATAAACCCGGTTGAAATTCTTTGGATTACTATCCTGTGGATGTTTTACCTGGATTATTATCATATATATATATATATATATATATATATATATATATATATATATATATATATATATATATATATATATATAAATGCTTTGAGGTACAAAACTCATAAATACATTTAAAAAGGATTCGCGGAAATCTCTCTAAGGCCCTTTCGACTATCATCTCATCAGGAGAAAATCGATAGTTTTAATTAATAATATTGTTAAAAGAAAGAGCAAATGGGGAAGTTGAAAGTGCAAAAATTAGCGCTAAAGCGATTAAAAGTCAATTTAATGATTTACTTAAAAAAACGATTAAAAGGGACTGCGTTAGGGAAAAAAGGGAGGGAGTTCAAAGTTCCCCAAAGAGATTTAGCGATCTAATAAATTCCTTCTGCCGGCACAAGGAAGGTTTTCGCATAGCGATAGAGACAGATTCCAATATTTTCAAATGGTTCTTGGAATCTGCTCTATGCAAGACATCAAAACGGTCTATTTTATAGCTACTGGCACAGCTTGGGTTTTCAACCAAATGCTGGCCAATAGCAGAGTCCAAATAATTAGGGGAGGAGTAACACAAGGATCCTACCCTTCCCTGACGTATTTTTGATGGAATGTGCTGGTTTATGCGGGTCTGCAAATGCAAGGAAGTGTGCCCTATATAGCCAGCATCACATTGGCATTTAAATTGGTATACAATATTACTATAATTTGTATAGGGCACACTATCCTTGCGAAAGGAAGGAAAAACAGGTCTAGTAGCATAAACTAATCGTAAGGAAACAGAGTAGAAACAATTGCTAATGCTATCAACAATCTGTTTACGTAGTTTAATACTATTTCCCCCTGTCCAAGGTAATTTCAAATAAATGGGGCATTTTACAGGCCCAACTATTTTGGGGGATTTAAAGTCAGCAATTTTTTTTATTAATGCAATCATTGATAAGGTCTTCAGGATAACCATTATTGTTCCCTAACGCAGTGCCTTTTAATCGTTTTTTTAAGTAAATCATTAAATTGACTTTTAATCGCTTTAGCGCTAATTTTAGCACTTTAAACTTCCCCATTTGCTCTTTCGTTCGACAATATTATTAATTAAAACTAATGTAATTACCCCTATTAAACTATGTTCCCGGTGATCCACAGTCGAATAGGATAGATGTGCAAAAGAGGGTGAAAACTTCGCCAATTTTGTCTAAATATGACTAAGAAAAATATATTATTGATCAGGACTAAATATTAAAATCTATGAAAGCGATGAACGTCTTTAAAAAATTATACAAAGAGAAATGCTGACCTAAATCACTGACGAAACATGTTCTTGTTATTGAAGCAACTATATAGACGAAAATCTTATTTCACTTTTATTTGTATATCTCTATGTATAAAGTTCGGCTGTTTGTGGCACTGGCGTTAAGATTAAAACACCATATTCATATTCAAAATAGTTTTCTAATATACTGAGCATGTCTATGCGATCGACGTACTAAAGGTTTACTCACAAATATTTTTTTTAAGTTCTTTTTATATCGTTATAAAGGCTTAGAATTTTATGCTGGAAAAGGATTTTTATTTTCAGTCAATTTAATTCTGGTGATTTTGAATTATTACGTGCGCGTACGTGCGTGGAATGTAACAGATAAAACGTATGAATAGATGAAACTATCTTGAAAACGAAATCATAAATATATCGAAATATATGCTGGCGATCAATATTCATCTATCGTGGCATTTATTGTCACTTGAATCTTCAGGTAGCAGAGGTCAACACACATCTGCCCCTCGTACACTGGTTGATCCTAGGAAGGATAGATTAATATCTCGAACATCAGCTGCCTCGGAGGGCTAAGGGGGGTGTTTATTTTCCTTAAATATTTGCTTTCCCCACACACTTAACGCATCTCTTTTCGACTTTTCCAATTAGGAAGTCCAGGTATATGAATAAACACCTTCCATTCTTTTATAGCTACTTGCCCACGCATGCGCACAAGTATAGGTATTTGCCCACGCATGCGCACGCACTCGTGCGCGCCGACTCTCATCTTTACACAAGTGTTCATTACTCAGCGTTTTTTTCAGAATGCAGGTGAAGAAACACGTATAGATAGACATTATATATATACTAGCAAAAATGTTCTCTGACTAGATTTCTCCTTCACAGACCGTGTAGTATCAGAACAGATACTACACTCAGATCCTATCCAAAAGACTCGTTATCTTTACTTTAAAACTATTAAATGAAATTGAGAAAATAAACTAAAAAGAACAAAAAATCACAAGCATTCACATTAACTGAAGTTTATATGAATTTGAAGTGTTAAAATAAGGCACTTTGAATGATATACACACACACACACACACACACACATATATATATATATATATATATATATATATATCTTCTTTGAAATATAGCAGGAAAATCCTAGCAGAGTGCTCGATTAATTGAGAATTAAAGTTAAAAATTAAAAATTAAGAGCGCAATATATATATATATATATATATATATATATATATATATATATATATATATATATATATATATATATATATATTAGTACAGAAAAATTAGTACAACATTTGTACCGTCGGTTTCAAGCAGAGAAGGGCTTAGCCTTCGGGCTCTCTTCAGCTTCTCTTGTCATCTGTTTCGGAAATGTAAAGTCACGTGTCACTTTCGTTATGACGCGTTATTTGCTTAGAGTGTTGTGTATGTTTGTTTAAATTTAGTGTAAAGAAGGTTTAATAACGTTTGAAAAAAAGGGATAAGGGTGAAAAGTAACAGTTGAGATTTAAACCGGAGAAGATTTAAAAAGATATAAAAATAAAAAATAAAAATAAAAATAAAAAATCAAAAAATTAAAAAATAAAAACAGATAAAGAAATATTTATTCATTTTATTATTTTGTTTATATCTCATAAAAAACATAGGTTCGCGTCTTCTTTCCTATGTTTTGCCGTTATTCAATAAATTTCAAAGGTTCACTTTTCTAAAGACGTTCGTTGCTCCGAACGAAACCGATCTAACATTTGTTTTATTTTTTATACCTGTGATATTTTTATTTCTGTACTTTTCATTCATATATATATATATATATATATATATATATATATATATATATATATATAATTTATAAAAAAACATTTTTCAAATTATATTTTTTAAATTATATATATATAAAAATAATAATATTTATAAATAAAAAGTAATTATTTATTACCTACAGATATCGATGTTTCATACTTAAGCAATCTTCAATACAGGAAGCTAATTCCCGACAGTCGCAAATCGCCACTGATTCGCAGTCAGGAGAGTTACCAGTTGGCCGCCAGAAATTAGGTTGGAATTTAGGAGGACTTTAACTTTGTAAATACCAAGTCGGCGAGTACTCACAACAAGCAGCGAAAAGTGATCAACAACAACAAACTGTGTTGGATCTCGCAATGAAGCTAGTAGTACTGCTTGTGATTAAATTCACTCAGAGTGTCCAGCCTTAGTAAAGGGGCTATATAATTAATATTTATAATTAAATATTAATTATTGATTACTTGCAGATATCGATGTTTACTGCTTACGCAATCTTCAGTGCAGGACAATCTAGTCACCACGTGTTTCGTTGTAGCGAGATTCGAAACTGGTGCACTTGTTGTTAGCGTCCGGTCCACTATAGACTATGAATTCTCTTCCTGCTGTCTGTCTGTAGTACAAACATGCAGAAACTTAAATGTAATATGAACAAATATAACATAGTTTTGGAGTGATATGCGGGTTTAAGGTGAATATTTTAAAAAAAATATCTCAACTGAGTCCGAGTGTGGGGCGGATATTTACATGACTGTCATAAATGGATTTTACGTGTTAGTAGAAATATATTCATCTAAACGGAAGTGATTTTGATGAAGCAATCATAAAATTCCTTGGTTTAGATGCATCAAGTATTTCCTTCATATGCTTTGTCCGTTGAACTATCTGCCGTGCATCGGTTTCTAATAACATTTAATTTCGTCTGTAACGCTTCAGTTTAAAATATAAATTATAAATGCGTCCAAGCCTCTCTATATCAAGCTCTGTCTGCCTGTGTGTCACGCTAAACTCTTAAATAGCATTTTTATCGCTTAACTCGTGAATTGAATGGACGCATCTTAAAATAGCCGTCCTTGTTCTGATTTAATTTTACCGTTTCGTCAACAAAGAAAAGAAAGAAATGATATGAAACCTAATTTATGAACCAATAGAAAAGCTGAACTCTTACGCGTCGTAGGTAGGTCAACGGGTAGGTAGGATTTAAAAGAGAAAAACTTGAATGACTTTTTTATTTCATTTTTCTAAAGCTTTTGTTCGATGATAGGAGTATGAGAATAATATCGAGCCATTTTGCCTTCATATGATTTTGTGTTACCGCCATTCGAGAGCCATTAAGAAAAGGCTCATTCATGCAACATGTCGATTGTGTGGGTGTCTCTTCAGTAAAGTCTCTCGTTTCAGTCGGATAAATACTAAATTGTATTTCGTCAATGAATATTTTGCTATCTCTTCAAAACTGCACGCCACCCTCAGACGCATATATGAAAGAGGATAAAACTAATATTAATGTATTATAATTTATGTGTCTTTTTCTTTGTCTGTCTGCCCCTCTCTCTCTCTCTCTTCCTCTCATCCCATCCCAGTATTTTCTCTCTCTCTCTCTCTCTGTCTCTCTCTCTCTCTCTGCCTCTCTACCCCTCTCTCTTTCTCTCATCTATTCTCATCCTTCTCACTTACTATGTGTGTCTCTCTCTTTGCCTCTCTCTCTCCCCCCCTCTCTCTCTCTCTCTATATATATATATATATATATATATATAGAGAGAGAGAGAGAGAGAGAGAGTAAGAAACTGACAGACAGAGACAGAGACAGAGACATATCAATTATAACACGTCGATGTTAGTTTTACTACCTATACATATATATGTGTTTGAAGATATAGATAAAACGTTCATCAAACTGCAGAAAGATATATAAATCTTATTATAATTTTATAACTATCTATCTATGTCCATCCATAGAGAGACTGTTTCGCTGTATTATAGCTGTTCAGGGCCATGTGTATGACTTTACAAGACATCCAGTGGTGAGGCCTCCATTTGGGAGCTGTGGGGAATGCGGAGTTGCCCATTAGTTTCCATTGCTCCCAGGTCCACTCTGGCCCGGAGTGGTAGTACCTGTAAGGGCCCATCTATTGGTCAAATAGAACCTACTGGCGCTACCAAATCAGGCTGTCTGAAGTTATTGACTTCCTGACTCAAAATGCACCAAACATTGATGTTTTATTGTTTTTCTTTCTTTTGCAAAACTCAATCATGTTCTGCAAAATGCAAAACAAAAAACAACAATTTCCCTCCTTCCCTCTTCTTCCCTCCCCCCTCTCCTCTCGCCTTCACTACACAAAACACCATGAATAAATACTTAAACATATAAAGAACTTGAAGCATAACACCTTCACCAAAATGACCGGATTAGGCATTAAATCACCCGAAATTAGTTGATATGTCGCAAAACAAAACAACAAAACTAAACACCATGATTAAACATTTGAAGATATAAAGCACTTGAAGGAGTGATGCATTTATGACAACACAACCCGACTTCTATTATGATAGTAGGAATGTGGCATTTATGACAACACAAACCGACTTCAATCATAATTGTAGGAGTGTGGCATTTATGACAAATACCAACTTCAATTATAATTGTAGGGGTGTGGCATTTATGACAACAAATACCAACTTCAATTATAATTGTAGGAGTGTGGCATTTATGACAACACAACCCGACTTCTATTATGATAGTAGGAATGTGGCATTTATGACAACACAAACCGACTTCAATTATAATTGTAGGAGTGTTGCATTTAGGACAGCACAAACCGACTTCAATTATAATTGAAGGAGTGTGGCATTTAAGACAACACAAACCGACTGAAGTTGGTTTGTGGTGTCATAAATGCCACACTCCTACAATTATAATTGAAGTTGGTTTGTGGTGTCATAAATGTCATACTCCTACAATTATAATTGCAGTTGGTTTGTGGTGTCATAAATGCCACACTCCTACAATTATAATTGAAGTTGGTTTGTGGTGTCATAAATGCCACACTCCTACAATTATAATTGACGTTGGTTTGTGGTGTCATAAATGTCACACTCCTACAATTATAATTGAAGTCGGTTTGTGTTGTCATACATGCCACACTCCAACAATTATAATTTGAGTCGGTTTGTGTTGTCCTAAATGCCACACTCCTACAATTATAATTGAATTTGGTGTGTGTTGTCATAAATGACACACTCCTACAATTATAATTGCAGTTGGTTTGTGTTGTCATAAATTCCACACTCCTACAATTATAATTTAAGTCGGTTTGTGTTGTACTACATGCCACACTCTTACAATTATAATTTAAGTCGGTGTGTGCTGTCCTAAATGCCACACTCTCACAATTATAATTTAAGTCGGTTTGTGTTGTCATAAATGCCACACTCCTACAATTATAATTTAAGTCGGTTTGTGTTGTCCTAAATGCCACACTCCTACAATTATAATTGCAGTTGGTTTGTGGTGTCATAAATGCCACACTCCTACAATTATAATTGAAGTTGGTTTGTGTTGTCATAAATGCCACACTCCTACAATTATAATTGAAGTTGGTGTGTGGTGTCATAAATGCCACACTCCTGCAATTATAATTGCAGTTGGTTTGTGGTGTCATAAATGTCACACTCCTACAATTATAATTGCAGTTGGTTTGTGTTGTCATACAGGCCACACTCCAACAATTATAATTTGAGTCGGTTTGTGTTGTCCTAAATGCCACACTCCTACAATTATAATTGAATTTGGTGTGTGTTGTCATAAATGACACACTCCTACAATTATAATTGAAGTCGGATTGTGTTGCCATAAATGCCACACCTCTACAATTGTAATTGAAGTTATTTTATAAAAAATATATTCTTTTTTTTTTAATTTAGAAACATGCAATCGTTTGGTCCTATGCAAGAATGCAAGTACAAGCGTACATGTAGTTTAACAAAAAAAAATATAACGAAATGAATTAGTATGAGATATAAATCTGTTTTTTATTTCAATGTAACGAAAATGTAAAAGCCAACATACATCGTTCATTTGTATTTGAATGCAACAGCAGCACATGCAATGCGCATAAATTAGAATAGTTCAAAATGGACATTTATTAGCAAGCATTCAAAGACTGTTCATGTTTTTGTCCCGAGGGTTGACACCCCTTGTTGTCGATAATGTTTAGTATGTCAGGCTGAAATTTCTGTGTAGTTCCGAGCTTTACCAGTGATGACAAGCGATAATCACTGAACGTAATTCTTTGAAAACTTTTTGTTGATTTCATGAAGGAAGATAACTGTTCGCACAAATAGTTGGAACCGAAAAATGCCACGATCTGTGTAGCAAACTTTCCGGAAGGTATGAAAAGAAATCAAGTATTCCACTTCAAAATACTTTGAATTCGACTGTATTTCTAATAATTCCATTTGCAAGTGTTCCTCTTTTTTAGCAACAGCAAAAAACTAAACGGTGATGAAAATAATGCAAATGGAAGTTCAAAATATGAGAAATTACGAAATCTTTTTTGAAACTCCTTTGACAACAATTTCAGGTGGCGGTCGTACATTGCAAAGATAAATACAAACCCAGTATTAATACTATTATTTAGCTCTTTGCCTGTCGGGAAATGTTAGGCCGAGGAGTTTGAATGTTTGACTCTCGGGTAGGGTGTTATGACCTAAGGTAATCGGTAGTGTAACAGGTTTCTTATAATTGTCTAAGGAGCTTTGTCTAAGTAACATTAAATGTTTCTATCCATGTATGCCCTATTCAACTACAGACTGGAAGTCATTCTTTTAAGGATTCAGCCATTGGAGGTTATATAGTTTTATGAGCATAGTGAAAAAATATATAGTAATAATCCTCATTCAATCTTGAGAAACTAAACGGTGATGAAAATAATGCAAATGGAAGTTCAAAATATGAGAAATCACGAAATCTTTTTTGAAACTCCTTTGACAACAATTTCAGGTGGTTGTCATAGTCGGCAAAGATAAATACAGATCCAGTATTAATACTGCTTTTCAGCTTTTTGCATGCAGGGAAATGAACTTAATTTTCATTTGAAACTTGTAAGTTCCATAATTTAAATTTTGTAATTAATTATTTGACATCATGATACAACTGAGTGCTGAGCTTGTTTTTACCTTGCAATTTCAAATCAAGATGTTTCAGTTGTGCTGTAATGTCAATCTTTCATTTTATCGGTGGTTCGATCTTTCATCTCCAATAATGACATTATTTATTGCCTTAACAAATAACATATTTTGATACTTTGTGACAGCGTACATATGTGTAGAATGAAGCATCAGTGAACTGATTATCGATATCTTTCAACAACTGGGTCAATTGACGATGGTTGAAAGAACGGCCTCTGATGTAGTTCACTGTGATCAAATGTTTAAATATTTGAATAGAAATTTCGTGGGTGAATAGTCCAGTGAAAATGTGTAAATGACAAATCAGTATGTAAATTATTTATTTTCGCTTGTAAAATGGCAACACCATGTTTATGTCTGTCAACCATATTCGTTGCACCATCAGTAGACAAGCATACAAGTTTACTCAAATCAAAAGCATACTCATGCAGGACATGGTCGAGTTTCTCAACGATGTCCTACTTTGCTGTATGAATTAGATGTTAGTTAAATAACTTAAATCTTATACAAATACTTTTTTAAAGTTGCATAATATTAACGTTTCAAGGGAAATAACTCCGACGTTCTAACAATGATGAAACGTCGCAATTTTCTCAGATAAAAACCGATTAGACATTTGATGTGATTTTGTTTGTTGTCGTGTCATGCATAGGGATAAGTTCAATTAGTTCTTAGTAAATGTTTAATTCATTTTTGCAGGTCCTGATGAAGACCGCAAGCTATCTACGTGATATCGACAGTTTCCCCAATTGCAATAGAAAAGTGTTCGAGGCTTAATTATACTCTTTTCGACAGTTGTGTTAAATCACTTGACATTTCATCAATTAGTTCAACATCAGTGTTCATGCTTAGTAAAATCTTTTTGAACAAGTGTACCTTTCTTTAACACAATTTTGGTCGTTTTTACAAATCATTGTTTTACAAAATCTCCTTAAGTGTAGGATTTCCGGAAGCAATATTACCTTTCTGACTTTTCGTAAAAAAGGTATATTGCTTTGTCAATTACACCTTCAGTTTTTTTAGCATTGAAACAAGCATTGGGCCTTCAAATTTATCGTAAGAATGATGGTTCGTTTCATAATGTCTTTTCAAGTTGTTCGATTTCGGTGAACAAATGTTATTATTGCAAATTAAACAATGCACCTTTCCATTGACTGTTGCGGAAAAAAAACAATGTAATTCCAATCTTTCTTGAAACACTCGCCCTTCTCTGTTCACCTTCCTTTTTTAGTCAAAGGAGCGCTAGGTATTTAAAAGAGGATGTGCAATCTGAAACATTTAAAAACGTTAAAAAAATCAAACACGACGAAACATATTTATAACATATAAAAGAAAACGAAATGATGATAAAAGACCCTGACTCCTGTACAGTATTACCCGATTCATATTTTCAGTTAAAAATGTCAATTTTAATAAAAGGTTAACAATAGTAAAAGTATTGTGGAAATGGGGCCAATACAGCAGGAAGGAGGCGCAAATATAAGTGAAATAGTAAGAGGATTGTCTGAACAGTAGTGAGAATTTCTGAACCATCCTTGCTTTGGGAAAGATTTTCTTTACATTCAACCCATTAACCGAAAGTTTAGAACGTCACGGACCAACTCGATCGCTCGTCATCTTTCCACCAAAGTGACTAAAAAATTTAAATGTCCGTTTTCAAATTTAATGGATGATCCAATAGCTAAGAACGATTAATAAAAAAGAAGAAAAGACACAGATCACAGAAGAATGACATGAATGATTGTATATCCCTCTTGAGTTTTCATAATGGAACTGCCTGTGTTTGATAAAGAAATAGAGTGATACCTCGAAAACTATTGTGTCCGGGACGTTCGAACTTTCTATCAGTCGATTAAATGTCATCAAATACTTTCCTAAAGCGGGGATAAAAAAAGAAATCCTCACTACTTTTCGGACACACCTGGTATTTTGATATTTTCCTTTATCGCCCCTACTATTTCAAAGTTTACGCGTGCCGCCAATATAAAATTGGATTTTTAGAGTCAAATGTTAATATTTCTTACAAACATTCAAACTGGTGGATTAGCCATTCAAAGCTAGTACATAGCTAAGTCAGTAAAAAGCTAGTTTATAATAAAAAAATAAATAAAATATCGGTTTCGATTCATTATTTTTCTTTAAAAAAAAAATTAATATCGCATCTTTAATGCTTCAAAAGGTATTTATTTTACCTATTTCTTATTAAATTTTACAATAGATGTTTCTTAAAAAAATATATGAACCTTAAAACACTTATACAAATCACGTGCGCATTCACGTTCTCATAAGTGAAGAATTCTGGGTAATTAATCTTATCTTAGTATTGATTTAAATGATTTATAAATAAATACTAAATAGTTGTTTGAATGGATGGCTGAGTCTATGAAACTGGCTCTAAACAGTTGAACTTAAAAGAGACCAGCTCCGTTGTTAGCAAATGACCTAAATAGATATCTGAAGGCTAATTGATGTAACTTTAGAAAGTAAAAAAATTACCCTGAAGTGAATTAGAATTTTTATAAATAAATTATAGAACTTATTAACAATTTTTTTTAAATATTACTGAATTTAAATTTATAAATGTCCACACAACTCTTAGGATATACTAGCTCTGAACGAAAAATTCAAAATGGCGTATTAGTCGGTTCCCCCACGTGTGAGTTTTCTTTTGTTTGGTTTCACCCAAAAATGAACCACTGTATAGTGCAGTTTTTTTCGATACACATAAATCCAAAAACATTTTACTATTTGTGAATTTTTCTGATGATTTTGTAATGTTGCAGAGACGATATTGACATTAAAATGTTGTCTCGCACAAGACAAATAAAACGGACCGTAAAAATATATCTCTCAGAAATGTTATGTTTTTTGGAAATGTAAAAAAATAAAAATAAAAATAAAAATAATAAAAACATGGTTATTGGAATATAATATGAACCTTATATATATATATATATATATATATATATATATATATATATATATATATATATATATATATATTGTGTCTGTGTGTCTCTGTGTGTATTAATACACACTCACGCACTACTTCATTCCGAATGTAAAAGTATAAATCTTTTTATATAATGTAGCTATAATACTTATATCCTCCCATGCATACTGTGTCTTTTCCAAACTTTTTAATGGTTGATTCGAAATATGTGAACATCCGTTGGAATATGTTTTTTTTTACATGACTTAATCTTTCGACTTTACTTTTTTATTGTTTGATATATAGAAAGTGCTTTATAATCTAAGTTCGTGAATACAACATTAACATGCGAATTTAAATATATTTTATTTCATGTTTTAATATTTTCTCATTTGTTATTTCCCCAATAAACTGTAGTACATAGCACAAGAGACTGATTTATTGTAAGTAAATGTTAAATTGAACTCGACTCCTAGGGTCATGGCGCTTTATTTTGAAGACGACCGGCGACCTTTCAGGATCGTTCCCATTATTTTCTGGTTTAATGAATGAAGTCACTGAATGATTGTCTGAGAATGGTTCGAGTTTAAAAGGATCATAAGACAATAAGTTATCTGTGCAATAATGAAGAACAAAAAGAAAGAAAAAAACAAAAGCCGAACCGAAAATTAATGCGCGATCGCATCAGGTTACGTCTTGACTCGACCACAGACGAACTAAGATAGGACGTAGATAACAAACACATCATTTTATTTCCGTAATGTTGACCCTTACTGATTTTTTACCCGGTATTCAATCGAACAACACGAAAATACCTTAATATGTTTTAATTTATAATATTTTTTAAAATCTTCTATCAGTTTTCCTGGTCCCTTCTAAGGGAGGACTCTTTACACCTGCAAGGTAATTTCGCGAGGAGGTTATTCACTGCACACTTTTCTATTTGGACAGCTTTCTCTATAAACAAACCCTTAAAGTTCTTCAGACATCTGGAAGATGAACTTTTATTATTCTACGAGAAATTAAATAAAGATACGATTCTGTAGTTGCGGCCATGCGGTCTTATGTGATGTAATGTCCATCTGCCGATCGGGCTTCAACGTGGAATGGGATTTTCATCGCCAAACGCACAGACCGAATAGACGCATGCTAAGAATGAATCCATTTTTTTTTTTTTAGCTTCGGCTTTGAAATTGAATTCCGTGACAAAATGAAGATATTAAAAGGAACCATTTTTGTAATTCGTTTTCTTTTTTGCTATTTTTGAAATTATTATTACGCCATTATTTTGAGAGAATCGTCAGAATTTACCAATTTAAAATCGTCTGACAGGTCGGCTTATCACTAAAATTCGTTTAATTGCTAAAACTGACATGAAATTCAGCCCTCTAGCATTCTGGCAGAATTTCCGTATTTTATCTATCTTGGTATATCCCTGGGGTGCATACCGATGCCCTGACGTGTTATATATATATATATATATATATATATATATATATATATATGGGAAATGAAAAAGAAAAAAGCAAGAGATATCTTTTGATATATTCATCAACGTTTCGTCTTTATTGTAAGACTTCCTCAGGATGATAATTTGAAGAAAAATGTCATGCAAGTACATCGAGATTTTGGGTTGATAAGGAAAAGTAGTAACCAATCATGTCGACCCAAAATTATATATATAAACATACCTAACTGTAGAAACATATGAACATACATACACACCGCACACATACGTACATACACTTACATGTTTATATATAAAGTTAGGCATGTGGATTTTTTAAATTTATTTGCATATACATAATTTACTTCTAAATTAATTAACTCAATATTATAGATTTTTGAACATGGCTGCTATGAGTAAAGGGCAGTTATATGTGCTATATTTATTTAAATTTAGTTTTAAAAAGTAGATGAAAGCGCTTCGTGTAAAATTCAGATACTCTTTTTTTGTGAAATTTTAATAATAGGTATAAATATTTCGGTAATTTAATTTTTAAGGGAGTATTTTTAATATTTTTAGTGGGCATAATAGAAGCAAAAGAACCAATTTGTTCATTCAAATATATAAAATATACATAGAATTTAAACCATAAATAATACATCGATGTTAATCTTCGTAAGACAACGTAAAAGTGGAGCAAAATGTTCGGTACGGCGAATCCATTTTACTCATTCTTTGACACCCACACAACCGCAATTTCAGCTAAATTATTATATATTTTTTTTACTTTAACCAAACTGTGGATTAAGGGTCAGCTTTATAGGGGCATCCTAAGTGAGGAGGTTAGCAGCGAGGTGTCTGTTTACATTGCATTTTAATTTCTGCATGTCGGTACAGTCAGGGAAACAAGGAGCAGGGAAGGAATTCCAAAGGCTAGCAGTTCGAGGAAATAAGTTATCATATTAGAAATTCCTCCTGCATCAACAGTAGACATGGATGGGAGTTAGCTTACTGTCGAGTTTTGTCGGGTGTATTTACGTCGAGGGGGCACCAGAGCAGCAAGTTCGTCGGAGCACATTTCATTAAATTACTTGTAGAACAAATGCTTTAAAGTATGTTAAAACAAAAACTAATCCAGGTCGGTAGAAAAGTAAATTATATTGCTGTTGGTAACAATTATTTTTTGACTATTTGTTTCTTTAACTATTCTTTAAAAAAATCGCCATAAAATCGATTTTCTAAGTATTTTTAAGGGTGGGGGGCTCAATAGTTTTCAATAAGTGGGTATTCTTATAGAACATACATTTATATATATATATATATATATATATATATATAAAATATGAAACTAAAAGTATACTTTTAGAGAATATAACCTATAGTGAAATAGTTTAAGCTCAATATACGAGATAGAGCAATTATAAAGATAAATGAAAAAAGAGAAATAAATATGTACGAATGACAAATTTATTTCAACTTCGATTTTTCGATAAAAACATGTTTATTTTTTTCGTTAAGCAAAGGCTTTCCAAAGATTAGAATCTTAGTTGGCAGGGGAAAAGCACAAATTCAAAACTTGAAAAAATATAAAGTAATGGAGAGTAAGAGTGTGCGTGTAAAAATATGGAGTCTGTCCAGTTGGCGAATGTCCGTAGGTAAAGGGTTCGGTGAAAGGAGATTTAAAGGTGGAAAAAAAAGTTTCGGGAAAACAGCGTTGAAAATATTAAAAAATGAAGTAAATCCAATAGAATTTTAATCTTTGAAAAGCCTTGGCTTAAGGAAAAAAAAATAAACATGTTTTTACCGAGTACACTTTGCATTGAACAATCGAAGTTGAAATAGATTTGTCATTCCTACATATTTATCTCTCTTCTTTCATTTATCTTTATATATATATATATATATATATATATATATATATATATATATATATAATTTATTTAACATGTACATATTACAGTTTCTGTAGATGAACCAGAGTTTCATTGTTACGGGCAGCCTTTTACTGTTTAGAAAGGTATTCAATATCCGCCTCAAATCATTAGTATCTTAAGAAACGAAGGCGCTGAAAGGAATGGTAAAAAGTTCAGTTTTCACCGTCTGTGAGTGGGCTGTGTCTTATTTCTAACTGCCCCTTTCTGGGAGAAGTTCTGTGTTTTCAAGGGCTGTCTATATTTATTATTTAACTTATTTATTATGTAATTACAACTTAATATTATTTAATTAATATTTTTTTATGACAGGGGTAATCAGTTTATCTGTTTATTTGATGTATGTGGATTCAGGGGTAATAGCTTAAAGTTTTATTTACTTATATCATTGACCGGCGAGCGGTTTATTTCTGTATCTCATGAAGTCGGGGGCTATATGTATTCTGTTATATATTGTATATTTAAGGTGTATTAATCTCATTAAAGGAGTCATATCTTATTTTAATTTATCGTTGTGGTGTGTTAATATTTGAGTATGAAAGTAATTATTATAAATTTGTTATTTAATTGTACGGTTTTTGATGTCGTTTGACTGAATTGTGAAAGCAGGGTTTAAATAATGGTAAAATGGTCTCTGTAGAATTAACATATACTTAGGATTCAATCTTCTTAATACTTATACAGTGTTTTTTTGTATGCAGTCATGTGAGCTTATCGGTTTCATTTAATTCTGTTATGTTTATCTGTTATGTTGATAATAAAAACAGAAGGAAATAGGTGAGAGGAAAATATGAAATAATGAAAAGAGAAAGACAAGAAATAGGGCGAACAGAAAGCGGGAAAGAAAAGAGGGAAAGTGAGAGAGGAGAGAAGAGGGGAGAACAGGTGTGTTTCAAAATTAAAAATGATCAGTTAATTAGTTTAGGAATCAAGTCTGTACATAAAAATATATTAACATATACACATGCCTAACGTTATATATTGCCCGGGTGAAATAATTAAAACAATGATTTTAAGCCCATTTCCGTGATGCAGAAAAACAACTTCTGCATGAATACTATTGCACGAACAAATTTCATAAAGTCGCTGTTTAACTGTAAGTAAATTTACGTGAGTAAACTAGGATTGATTCATATGTAATGGATTGCAAATTGTGTTAACGCGAATAAGTCAGAACTTCGACGAATAGTCCAAGTGTATTTGTTTTGAGAAAAATCATGTCGCTTAGTCTAATTTGTTTTATGAAATTTGCGTATGATATTGTATTCAGGCAGAGGTTGTGTGTTGCAACACGGACTTAGGCTTTTTTTTAACATAGTTCACCCCAAACAATGCAGACCGCCTGCGAAAAAGGGTGAGAGTTTTTTTTTAGGGGGGGGGGGTCAACCTAAATTGGGAGCTGTGCAGCGAGATGTCTGTTTACATTAATTTTAAATTTCTGCATGTCAGTACCGTCAGAAAAAACTGGGAGCAGGGAGGGAGTTCCAGAGTCCAGCAGTACGAGGAAAGAAGCGTTTGGAGTAGAAAGCTCTTCGGCATCTGGGGACCTCCACAGTGAATGGATGGGATTTGGCAGATTGTCGGGTTGGTCTAGTGAATTTACGTCGTGGGGGTACCAGAGCAGCAAGGCTTATGTTATTTCTTCTTGACACATTGACTTTCTGCAGGAGGTAAACAAACTTACTAAAAAGTGCATTAATTGTTTTAAATCAAATACACTTGCGGTACGCGTCAAAACATGTTTTTCTCTTAACCTATCCATGTGTGACATATGTTCGTTAAATCGCTGTTGCAATGTAAGTAATTTACATGATTAAAATAGGATTTATTCATAAATATTCTGACATTACAAATAGTAACAGAACAAAATAATCATCCATTATTTAATTTGTTAGTTTGTTCAATTTGTTTTATGAAATTTGTAGATGTAATTGTAACCATTGCAGGGGTTGGTATAAAATTATTTGCCCCTTCTTTAAAAAGTACGAAGAAATGTGTATGAAAAGTTTTTAAATAATTTGTCTTACTACTAATAAGCTAATACGAAATATGTAAGAATAGTTATGAAATAATTTAGCTCCAACGTAAACATAATCTGTTTTGTTCTGGGTCATGGAAAGTGAAATCCATCTCGATTGAGGCAATCAGCAAATAAGAAATTTGTAAGAAAAGTTATTTAATAATTTTGCTCACTACTAATAAGGATTTGAAATCACTATTCAATGTAAGTAATTTAATTGTAGCGCAGATAAAATTAGAAAGGAAAGTATTAAAATCATTCAGCTCACAACGATTCGGAATGTTTAACATGCAATCCGATATCCCTGTATCCCGCTGTAAGGTATAGAGTGAGACGGAGTTGTGCGTTGAAAAGATGAAAAATAATTTAGCTAACTGCTACTGACGGTTCGGAATGACTTACAATCATGCCGATATTCCTGTATTCCGCGGTAAGGTATGAAGTGAACAGATGAAGTAGTCATGTTATTTGTAAAAAAATAGGTTATTATTAGATTATCAATTCAGAGAAAGAAGAAGTAAGTGTTTGGAGGAAGTAATCGGAAAAGTTTACCGATGCAAAGTCTTATTGTACAGTTGCATTTCAGAAATGCTATCCATTACTATTATGAAACATTCGTGAATTATTCTGGATTAATCATCGTTTATTTCGGGGGGGGGGGGTTCGATTGATAAGTAGAAAACAGTGATTCTGGTGGTAGTGGTGATAGTATATAAATAGTAGCGGTTAAAAGTTGATGCTACTTTCTCTTTGAAATGTTTGTTTGGGAGAGTCATGGAAAACGGATAAAATATAATAAATATAGAATGAGGAGGAATTGAATA
>OY744517.1:102079773-102364773 GCA_963556195.1 Sepiola atlantica | reverse complement strand
TATCGTTATCAGAAATCTATTTTCTATTTTGAAAAAAAACAAACTTTTTTTTTAATGGACCGGTTTATTTTTTTGTCAACTTTACGGGAAAATATCACTCTTACTCATTAAATGACAGGAGACTTTATTATTACTAATTTAAAATCCCGTACAAAATACTTTTTTTATAAAATTCAATTGTTTCTATTTTTAGAAATTAAGTCCGTGTCGGCATGCATGTTTTTAAAATTATTTTTTCCTTAATTACTTTTCCCCATTCCTGCCACCAAATTGTTTTATTTATTTTAATCTAATTAAAAACTAATTTAATTTAACCTAATTTAATTAAATAGTGATAGCATCCAGGTTGCTATTTCTTATTTTTCACTTAAAATTACTTGAAATCCCCAATGCATTTCGTATAATATATCTATTTCTGAGAATAAATTGTGATTTATTATTTATTATTCCACTATCTTTTTATATGTAACACAATTTCCCCCCTCTATTCCGCTGAATAAGTATTTACTATAGTTGACTATCACTGGGCCTTATTCCGATAGAATATTCCTACCTTATCACCCCCAACCTAAGTCTCGAGTATCCGCTAATAATTGAATTAAGACATATCTTAGCATAAGTACGTGTTACTAATTCTCATCCTCCCTATTATACACTAATTATTGCCCCAGGTTGCCTCAGGAAGTGTCCATCTTGCCTATCTCTGCTGTAAGTTTATACTTCCCCCAATTCCCCTCCTATCCAGGTTTTAGGCTTGATAACAGGTAACGGTTTCTATGCAGACAGCATTGTAGTATTTCCTGCCTAGCGTTCAGTAAATTATCTCTAGATGTCATGATGTGGTACGACTCCAATGCACATAGGTTGCATCTCTTCTTTTTGTTCGGTTTATATTTGTTAGCCCTCCCCAAAATTGACCATTTCAGTTCGAAAGGGTCTTGCCTAGCAATGAGGTTTCTCACAAAACGGCCAACAGAAGTGTTAGGCCTATCTATGTCTTCCCTTTGGCCTCCCCTGAAGGAACTCATGTGGTTTCTGAATCTATCTTTGAACTCACCCCCGGTTGAACCGATATATGATTTCCTACTACTCTCTGTTATCACATCGCATTTGTAGACAATGCTTGAAACTCTACAGTTCCCCCCCAGTGGACAGATGTTAGAAGCTCTGCAGTTACAGTTGTGTGCTGGGCCGTTGCTGGATGTTCTACTACTATGGTTATTTATAATGGAGGTTCTCACTGAACTGGTGTTACTGGGATCAACACCAGAAGAGAACATGGCTTCCCTTGTTTTAGTTATCTTAGAATTATTATATCCTATGATGGATGTGGCTATATTTCTACAGGTTGAATAAGAGAGTTTTACAGTATTTTTGTTAATGATTCCCCCCAATCTGCTATCCCTTGGAAAGTTTTTTTCCACTATGCTATAAAAAATCTTTGGGATATTAGTCTTAATATGCTGGCTATAGGGGGGGTTGAACCATGTAGTGGTCCTTCTCCTATTTTTCTTCCTACCTTCCCCCCCGGTTTGGGTAGCATGTGAGTTCAATTCGTTACTTCCAACTTCACGAATATTATCATCAACCGGTTCCCACCCTACCTGGTTTACATTACCGTGGGATACACCAGGTCTCCTATATCTAGCCTTGCCCATTGCCCTATTATATGAAACCATTGATCGAGAGGCAATCGGTCTCCCGTTTAGTCCCCCATTCCCAACCGAAGGAGGCACAAGGTAATTATTTTTTTCCTTGTATCCTGATCTGTTTAAAGCCTCATTGTAGAATTGCTTACTGCTGTCGAATATTTGTTGATTCTTGGACAGCTTAGATATCCTACTCGATATTGCAGGAATAATGGCTCTTTTCACCATCGGTGGGTGATTCGATTTAGCGTCGATATAGTAGAGTGTGTGGTTGGGCTTGTGATATCCCAAAGATTTTTTATAGCATAGTGGAAAAAAACTTTCCAAGGGATAGCAGATTGGGGGGAATCATTAACAAAAATACTGTAAAACTCTCTTATTCAACCTGTAGAAATATAGCCACATCCATCATAGGATATAATAATTCTAAGATAACTAAAACAAGGGAAGCCATGTTCTCTTCTGGTGTTGATCCCAGTAACACCAGTTCAGTGAGAACCTCCATTATAAATAACCATAGTAGTAGAACATCCAGCAACGGCCCAGCACACAACTGTAACTGCAGAGCTTCTAACATCTGTCCACTGGGGGGGAACTGTAGAGTTTCAAGCATTGTCTACAAATGCGATGTGATAACAGAGAGTAGTAGGAAATCATATATCGGTTCAACCGGGGGTGAGTTCAAAGATAGATTCAGAAACCACATGAGTTCCTTCAGGGGAGGCCAAAGGGAAGACATAGATAGGCCTAACACTTCTGTTGGCCGTTTTGTGAGAAACCTCATTGCTAGGCAAGACCCTTTCGAACTGAAATGGTCAATTTTGGGGAGGGCTAACAAATATAAACCGAACAAAAAGAAGAGATGCAACCTATGTGCATTGGAGTCGTACCACATCATGACATCTAGAGATAATTTACTGAACGCTAGGCAGGAAATACTACAATGCTGTCTGCATAGAAACCGTTACCTGTTATCAAGCCTAAAACCTGGATAGGAGGGGAATTGGGGGAAGTATAAACTTACAGCAGAGATAGGCAAGATGGACACTTCCTGAGGCAACCTGGGGCAATAATTAGTGTATAATAGGGAGGATGAGAATTAGTAACACGTACTTATGCTAAGATATGTCTTAATTCAATTATTAGCGGATACTCGAGACTTAGGTTGGGGGTGATAAGGTAGGAATATTCTATCGGAATAAGGCCCAGTGATAGTCAACTATAGTAAATACTTATTCAGCGGAATAGAGGGGGGAAATTGTGTTACATATAAAAAGATAGTGGAATAATAAATAATAAATCACAATTTATTCTCAGAAATAGATATATTATACGAAATGCATTGGGGATTTCAAGTAATTTTAAGTGAAAAATAAGAAATAGCAACCTGGATGCTATCACTATTTAATTAAATTAGGTTAAATTAAATTAGTTTTTAATTAGATTAAAATAAATAAAACAATTTGGTGGCAGGAATGGGGAAAAGTAATTAAGGAAAAAATAATTTTAAAAACATGCATGCCGACACGGACTTAATTTCTAAAAATAGAAACAATTGAATTTTATAAAAAAAGTATTTTGTACGGGATTTTAAATTAGTAATAATAAAGTCTCCTGTCATTTAATGAGTAAGAGTGATATTTTCCCGTAAAGTTGACAAAAAAATAAACCGGTCCATTAAAAAAAAAAAGTTTGTTTTTTTTCAAAATAGAAAATAGATTTCTGATAACGATATTCCGTTGTAACATTTATTTATGGAATATAGAATAATATTCTCCACAAAGAGTTACAAACAGACACAGCCGTTAAGGAAATATTTTAAATGATTTAAAATAATAACTAGATTTTTGTAGAAGGCCTTTTTATAATAACAGTTTATTTTTGATATATGAATAATTTTTTTAAAAACAAATTCTGCGGGATAGGCTTTTTTCGCTTCGTTAAACAACAAAACGATAACAATTGGGCAGTTAATTAAATCAAGGATATTTTCCCAAAATGTAAAATGACGTCCCAGACACTAGATGATTAATTTCTATAAGGAATAGGTTTAATAATAAATATTTTTAGAAACAGTATTTTGAATAAATAGTTTCTATATTAAGATTTTTTCTTGATGGAAGGGAGTTTTCTGCGGGATTGACATTCAACTCGTCGTGTGTTTATTTCGAAGGGTAATAAATCAACAATTGAAATAAGACTCTTTGAACTCGGACGAACATTTGTGTTGACTTTTCTTTGTGAGAAGTTGGATTTAGAATTCCCATACTATCATTGGATTGGAATGGTAACTTGTGAGCGGTAACTTGAATGATTTAGTTCTTTTGTTTTATTGTGTGGGGGGGGGGGGATTTATTCAGCTAACGTGAAAGTGTATTATCGCACATTGTTCCGGTTTTGTGGTTTTATTGAATGTATTTGGGACCGACTACTTGCTTGTTGGCTTGGTGGAAGAAATAATGCACAAGCTGCTTTTCTAAGACTTTTCTAGGACTTTCTTTTCTTACCGTTGTTCTTCCTTGCTTTTTAAGTTTGACCTTTATTTTTATTTTTATTTTTTTTCCTTTTCTTTTCTTAAGTGACCTCAACTATTACAACGCCACATTGTGTTTTGTCGGCAGTTGAAACCAGTATTCCAGACATTTAATTTCCCTGATGATCTGCCAAGCAAGTAACTGCTTGGTAGTGAAACACGTGTAGGAAAAAACATTTAATTTGAATAAATAGTATTTGTAAGAAAAAATATCTTTAATGGTGATCATTGGTGTCTTGAAAGGAATGCTTTGGTAAGCCTTCATAAAATCACATATAAATGCTCTGTACTCTGTAATCGAGTATCATCGAGCTTGTTTTTTTATTGGAACAACCCCGGTCTTCACTGAATGATCTATTTTATAAGTGAAAAATCTAAATCTATATATATATATATATATATGTATATATATAGTTATATATATATGTATATATATATATATAGTTATATATATATGTATATATATATATATAGTTATATATATATGTATATATATATATGTATATATATATATAGTTATATATATATGTATATATATATATATGTATATATATATAGTTATATATATGTATATATATATATATAGTTATATATATGTATATATATATATATATAGTTATATATATGTATATATATATAGTTATATATATGTATATATATATATATAGTTATATATATATGTATATATATATATAGTTATATATATATAGTTATATATATGTATATATATATATATAGTTATATATATATGTATATATATATATAGTTATATATATATGTATATATATATATAGTTACATATATATATATAGTTATATATATATGTATATATATATATAGTTACATATATATATATACATATATATATATATATATAGTTACATATGTATATATACATATATATATATATATATATAGTTATATATATATGTATATATATATAGTTATAGTTATATATATATGTATATATATAGTTATAGTTATATATATATGTATATATATATAGTTATATATATATGTATATATATATAGTTATATATATATATGTATATATATATAGTTATATATATATATGTATATATATATGTATATATATATATATAGTTAGATATATATATATAGTTATATATATATGTATATATATATGTATATATATATGTATATATATATATAGTTATATATATATGTATATATATATGTATATATATATATAGTTATATATATATGTATATATATATGTATATATATATATAGTTATATATATATGTATATATATATGTATATATATATATATATGTATATATATATATATATGTATATATATATGTATATATATATATATAGTTATATATATATGTATATATATATAGTTATATATATATGTATATATATATATATATAGTTATATATATATGTATATATATATATATATAGTTATATATACATGTATATATATGAAGTTCTTGAGATGTCATTGCATCGCGTAGGAGCACCATCCGGAAACATAGCATAATCGGGCCTTTCCGCTTTGATGATGAAGAGAATGGGATGTTCATATCAATCAACCCTAACCCTAGCCTCAACCCTAACCCAAACCCAAACCCTAACACTTAACACTAACACTAACACTAACACTTGCACTGACCCTAACCTTAACCCTAACCCTAACCCTAACCTCTTTAGCACCGATGCGCACATTTTAAACATGTCTTCTGAATTTGTAATTTTCTAACAAGAAATACTAAATAGAAAATCAATTCTAATTTTAATCATTTCAACTTTTATGAAATCTATATTTTTTTTGTCTTTCTTGTCTTTTTCATGAGTTATAGATCTGTCACGATTTTACTGAGACACCTCATTGTTTAAAGCCAGATGTTGGGTCAGAAAAGAAACAAGCAAGTTAGTAAACAGTTAATTTGTGATTGATGTGCTTTGCGTTTTTTTATGAACGCGTCCTAGAACGGATAAGTCTGCTAGTAGTTCATATCTCTCTAGGTTTAGCGAGATGACATCTGCTTGTTATAAAGTTAACAAATGGTTTCGTTAAGAAACGTCTTTCTGGTTTCCTACGCAAAGGATGTTTGCTCTTCTATTTCAAACTACAGATGGTTTTTTTCTTTGGTGAATTTCGTAGACTTGGGAGTTTACGGCAGACTTTGGAGCCGAATAAACACGAATTCCTCAATTGCAAAGAGAATGCAAAGGTTGGCACCAAAATAGCTCCTGTTCATTTTAAGATAAGTTTTTACATCTCTATAAGAGGTTCTGTTTGTAATTAGGTTTGTACGTATGTCATGCGTCGGTTTGAAATACAATTTTCATCGCTAATGCGTACAGTTATAGACGATTCTTATATGAGATGCGTCCAACTTATATTAGATGCGTCCAATTATTTCTATGATAAGCTCTGTCCGCTGGTTGATCTGCCACAATAACTTTGAACTAGAATTTCCCTCGGTCTATAACGCCTAAATTTTAAATATAGTTTTCGTGTGTCTGTCATGCTTAAGTTTGAAATATCATTTTCGTCGTTCTATGAATCTTAAGACTGAAATATTATCGTTGTGCATCTGTCACGGTTAAATTTAAATATCATTTTGTGGCGGTTTCACGCTTAAGTTTGAAATATCATTTTCATGAATCTGTCACGCTTAAGTTTGAAATATCATTTTCATGAATCTGTCACGCTTAAGTTTGAAATATCATTTTCATGAATCTGTCACGCTTAAGTTTGAAATATCATTTTCATGAATCTGTCACGCTTAAGTTTGAAATATCATTTTCATGAATCTGTCACGCTTAAGTTTGAGATATCATTTTCATGAATCTGTCACGCTTAAGTTTGAGATATCATTTTCATGAATCTGTCACGCTTAAGTTTGAGATATCATTTTCATGAATCTGTCACGCTTAAGTTTGAAATATCATTTTCATGAATCTGTCACGCTTAAGTTTGAAATATCATTTTCATGAATCTGTCACGCTTAAGTTTGAAATATCATTTTCATGAATCTGTCACGCTTAAGTTTGAGATATCATTTTCATGAATCTGTCACGCTTAAGTTTGAAATATCATTTTCATGAATCTGTCACGCTTAAGTTTGAGATATCATTTTCATGAATCTGTCACGCTTAAGTTTGAAATATCATTTTCATGAATCTGTCACGCTTAAGTTTGAAATATCATTTTCATGAATCTGTCACGCTTAAGTTTAAAATATCATTTTCATGAATCTGTCACGCTTAAGTTTGAAATATCATTTTCATGAATCTGTCACGCTTAAGTTTGAAATATCATTTTCATGAATCTGTCACGCTTAAGTTTGAAATATCATTTTCATGAATCTGTCACGCTTAAGTTTGAAATATCATTTTCATGAATCTGTCACGCTTAAGTTTGAAATATCATTTTCATGAATCTGTCACGCTTAAGTTTGAAATATCATTTTCATGAATCTGTCACGCTTAAGTTTGAAATATCATTTTCATGAATCTGTCACGCTTAAGTTTGAGATATCATTTTCATGAATCTGTCACGCTTAAGTTTGAAATATCATTTTCATGAATCTGTCACGCTAAATTTAAAATATCATTTTCGTGTGTCCGTGACGCTGAAGTTTGAAATATCATTTTCGTAAGTCTGTCACGTTTAAATTTAAAATATAATTTTTGTAGGGTCTGTGGCGCTTAAGTTTAAAGTATTGTTTTCGTTGGTCTATTAGGCTTAAGTTTCAAATATATATTTCATCACTACACGTACAGCAAACAATAAAAGCTTGTATTATGAAGATTGTCTTCATAATACAAGCTTTTATTGTGTGTTTGTTTTCATCGCACCCCAATGTGTTTACACCGGATCCTATATAAAACAAAATATTCTAAAATTAAATAATGAAGAAATCTGCAAATATGTGTAATCCCATTCTTTTTAATCAATCATGGGAGATTTTTCTGATGATACCTGTTGTAGATTTGTTTTTCTTATCATTTCTCCTGGATTCAAACGGACCCATACGGTTAACAATCGCAAATGCTATCCCACAGGAGAAAAAATCTTCCTTTGATGGAACTTCCACTATTCCGGCGATTTTCATTGCCTTTTTGTAAACAAGGTTATTTCTTTCGTTTTTTTTACAATCGTAGTCATCATTTATCACGACTAAGAGCCACTTAAGGATAAGGCTTCTTCTTCTTCTTCTGTGTGAATCAGATGATTCTCGTATTGGCATTACTTTCCCCGACGTTTTTCCAGTTAGAAATCTGTCTGGAAAGACATCGTGTACTTACGTGTAAGATCACGAGAAGGTTGCCAACATCCCTAAGTGAAAGTGGTACTGTGGAACCAACTGGATTCGAACTTGGAACACCCAGGTCTTCAGTCCGTGTCGATATCCACTTAACCACCGTTAGCTCCCCAGGCTAATGCTTAAGTAAACATCAATGAATGTCATTCGAAAGATGAGGAACGCTATAGATGTACTAACATTGATCAATGGTATGAACTGCGTTGGTTACTTCTGTGGCAGCTCATCACAAGGTGTGTTGAAATAATGAAATCAGCAATGTCGTGTTCAAACCCAGTCGAACCCATTGTTGTGCTCATGTATACACTAATATTGTTAAAAAATGTATTCAACTGTAATGTCTACTCAATAAAAATAGCAACTTGTGTTCAATTGATTGTATACGATAAATTGTGTTTCGGAATTAAATAACTTCTAAATATTTGATTTGCAGTGAAACAATCAAACCAAATATTTTTTTAAATAGAAAGTCACCATGTCCCCAAGTATCTTTTAATTACTATACCTGCTAGATACAAAAAAGATTTTACTTTATGGGAGGCGTCCCTGATGTAATCTCTGATGGATTCCAAATAATCCCGTTTGTAGTATCTAGTCGTTTTGAGTAACGGCTCTTCGGATTGGAGTCGAAAGTTAAGGGGGATAACAAACATTATCACAAGGTGATAAGCGTTCCCGATTATACTATGGCCATCTGTCACACAAGTTTAGGGGAATGTAGTCAGGAATTTGTCGAGAAACCAGGTTTGCTGATTTGGTAAGTGATAGTCGTTTAAATGGAACGTGCATAATATGAGTCTTTACAGTAGAGTGGGAGGAATCCAGTTATTTCAAAGAGATTAAATGAGATTGAGGAGTATAGGTTAGTTTCACTTAGTAATAGAATATCCGTGGAGTTTAGTAGAAGAAAGGATTCTACGTAATCAGCTTAGTTCTAAGCTGTTCGATATTTGTGAAGAGGGAAGAGGCGAATGTGTTGTTTTTACGTAGGCGTCTAGGTTGATCATATTTTGTTGTTATAATGTTATTTTTTTGCTTTTTTGGATAGAGATGATGGGTGTTTGCTTGATGCCAGTTAGCTCACACAACTAGACTATTAGTCGAGTCTATACGGTTATAGCACCGAGAAAGCCTACGAGAGATAACTGCACGGTCCCTTTCCATGCGCACCAAGACACTACAATTATTCCGATATTATACAACTGTTGATAGAGCAGCCGCTCTATGTACTACCTTAACGTTATGGATGCTGTACTACCAGTCGGAAACAGAATCCATACAAGCTGTCAAACCTGTACCCTCAATCGGACAGAACAAGTGCGGTCTAGACTAGTCATTTGAAACTAAGTGGCAAGAAATTGTCGCCAAGTTTCCCAGTTAGAGAAATAGAGATAGATTGAACTGCGTTCATTGTCCTTGTCAGGTAACAAGACCAAGTACTGGTTGTCTTTGAAATGCCCCTGTGAATAAGCCTTTGCACCTGGCTAATAGATAAAAAAGGGATTGCAAAGCCGGACGATAGACAAAGAATATCTACTCTTTAAGTAATTGTAGGTTTGTAAACAGGATATTTTGTTTAAGTCTCTAACTCTAGGAAGATTGTCTACCAGTGATTCGGTGTTAAGACGTTTTAAGTCAATACACAGAGTTTTCCTTTTGCTAGGTGGATGATCTGACAAGATCTACGGGCCCATCTCACCGAGAGGGGTAAGTCTGCCCCTGAGTACTATCTAAAGTATTTCTACGCCCCGAAGCGGTAAACAAAGCAGGTATCAAGTATCTACTTAAATAAAGTTTTAGTGTATTTTCCTAAAAGATTGAAGATAGTTCCATCTGCAAATCAAAGATTTTATGGAAGAGTCAAAATAAATGATTAAAATAAGAATTTTACATTCGGAGAGAAACCTGATATGACGGCACTACTTTAACCGCCATGTTTTAAGAAGTCAGTTACCTTGGAATGAGGGATCTTTACAAGCATGTTATAAGACGAGTTACTTTTAACTAGAGTTCAGAGCATTAGGACCAGAAGAAGGTAATGTGGTTTGCGGCAGCGGGTAACGTCTATCGGTCGATGCATAATCATTTCAAATCTACTTCTTTTACTATTCGATGAATATAGGGATATTTTAATGCTGACCGTTTCTTATAGAATCAGATACAGAAAAGCCTCAGAAGAAAAAATCAAAGCAAAATGGAAAGAAAAATGAAAATAAAATAAAAAATAAATAAAGAAAAGTTCAGATTACCTTGGTTATCGAGGTTACTCTTTCATTGTCGATTTAAAAAAGAAAACTAAAACAAGCTAAATATAAGCTTAATATAAGCTAAAATAATTATAAACCTTTACATTTTGAATTAAGGTATAACGCGATTTGAAATGGTTAGTCTGGAGCTAATTACTCACGCTGCTGGTTCGATCGGACTGAGAGACACTCTTAGGTTCTGGTACTGGTGTCGGGTTCGTTCGTAGCATAGCGATATTTTTTTCAAATTGAATCTTTTGAGGAATTATCTAAATTATTGCCCGAGGTTACTCTTTCATGTGGTTTGCGGCGGCGGGTAACGGGTATCGGTCGATACATAGTCATTTCAAATCTACTTTTCTTAATATTCGAAGATTATAGCTAAATATATCTGGAGTTTAGCATACAAGTACATCCCAAGTACTAACAGACGTGGTTTGTAACGGCCTCACTTCTGGTTGTGTTTTCTCTTCCGGAGAAAATGCCACAGGCTATTTAGGTAATGGCATTAGCCAGCATTTAGCAAATTATTTGTTAGCTCAAACTTTTCTTCAATAGACATGCACTATCTTGCTGTGGGTCTTTTTTTCAGCATATTATATATTTTTTTACAATAAAGGTAACCGCCTACCAAGGCACAAAGGCCACTCGAGGATAAGGGTTATTAATTGATTATTAACGGAGACTAGTCAACAAGAACTTGTTTATATTTCACTTGAAGACGACCATAGGGAAGCAGGCTCGCAGCACTGTGTTCCACGGACGGGCAGTTCTAGAAAAGAAAGTCTGCCCATGGAAGTTTCGCTTCGTCTTAGGCACGCAGAGGAAGAAAGGTTTTAGACTCTGTCAACGCAGGAAATGGTGCTCTTAGCAGCATCTCACCATATCTGGCAGCAGTACTCAATATAAGCAAAAATAATTAATAGTTTGGATTAAAGTATAACGCGATTAGAAATGGTTAGTCTGAAGCTAATTACTCACGTTGCCGGTTCGGGTTTTTGGCCAAGATCAAAGTGTAGTATCTGTTCCGATGGATACTGCACCCCATAGACTGGTATCGTCTTGGCCTTCGGGGCTTGATTCAACCGGTCTATGGGTTTATCCTGTGCAGTTCTAGGTGGTTCACCCTCCTAGGCTTTGCCTCCCCTCATTGGGGAGGAGTAAGTTTATTGCTTACTGCCTGAGGCGCCCCTACCAGCGAATACCGACGGGGCTGCCCAGGCAATTTTTAATGGCCAGAGTGCTCACCTTCTCGGGCGCTGGCATTTCGAGTCCCACTTTCCCGACCCGACCTTAGGTCATATCTTACCTTGTGGGAGTAAGATAAAACTGGCCTTGTGCCTAACCTTCTGGAGAGAAGGTAAATAAATACTCACGTTGCCGGTTCTTGTACTGATGGTGAGAGTCGGGTTCGTTCGTAGCATAGCGATGTATTTTTCAAATTGAATTTTTTAACGAATGATTTAAATTGTTTCGCGATGTTACTCTTTCATTGTGCATTAAAATTAAGATTAAAAAAGACAACTACAAATAAACTAAAATAATTATAAACGATATTTTCGATTAAAGTAAAACTCTATTTATTAGAAATGGTTACCTTTCAAAATAAGTTTGAGCGTGTTACTCATTTCTTATTGATTTAATTTCTTTTAACTTGGTCGCATTGTTCGATTCATGTAAGAAGTACTTTATTTCAAAATCCATCCTTGAATATCCAGTATTTTATTTCGTCATTTTTGCAATTTACTTTAACGCGATTCTTAAACAGTTTGTATCTGTTTATCTGTTTGCTTGCTTGTTTTGTTTTGTTTCACGGCATATCAACCCTTTTGGGTTATTTTATGCACACTCCATTTATATTGGTAAAATGATTTTATGATTGAGGTTCATAAGATCTTCAAATATTTAACAGATTTGGATGGATTTCTTTTATATGTGTATATTTCTTGAGTAAACAGTCTGTAATTTACTCAGTTTTTTCCTGGGGACCTTTGGTTTATTGAACTTATAGATATTAGATTTTGGGTTATAAACCCACAATTTTTTATAGAAGATCATGATTTTCACTTTAAATAGTTCTTTCATAGTACTAACATTGTGTGTTCGTTGCATGGAAGCAAAATAAATTCATTTTAACATAAAGTATTTCAGTGTTCCAGTGTATATGGCACTTGACAAGTCGCACACCATGGTGACTCTCTCTGTTCAAGCAGGAATAAATGCATGACTTTTGGTGTGCCCAATACGGAGCCGATAGAGGACGACTTTCTTAGTTCGTTCTCCTAGGCTAGGTTGTATTGTCAACAATTTATTTAATGTATTACTTCTCCATCTAGACTGACATTTGTTATGGATATATGCATATATGTTTGTCTTGCCGTCTGTGTATGGAAAATTAAATTTGTTGTTGAGGTGCTTTTTGGAAGCAGTTTAGGCTATTGTGTCAGCTTTATCATTTCCATCGGATTCCTATGTGACTTTGGATACAACAACATATAATCTCTTTGATGATGTTATTCAATGATGTTATTCAATGATATTATTCAGCAATGATGTTATTCTACATAATAGTTTGAGTATCAGTGGGTTACCCAGATTTCGATTTTTCAGTGTTGTTTATTCTGATAAGGAGCCAGAAAGAATAATAAAGATTTCTTTTTACTTTGAGAGATAATATCGAATGCTAAAGCAATGACATTGGATTCTGCTCGGAAAATAGCTGTTTCTTTAGGAATATGTTGTTTGATAGTTTTGTTTGTATGTACAGCTCCACATCCTGTGGTGTTCTTGTCCTTCGATTTGTCTGTAAATATAGCGTTTTATCTGGAATAATGATCTAGTATTTTATTCAGTTTTTCTTGGAAAATGAGAGGGTGCGTAGTAGTTTTATTGAGTTTACCAAATAACATCATGTCATACATCATTATATTCCTTAGTATTTAATGTATTATTCGCCAGAATTCTATTTTAAACGGCGATAAAACACGTATGCTTATAATTTGTCTCAAATATTAATGTAATTTCTTTTTAAATTTGTGTATTAAATTTAAATATGAGATGGAATATTCTACTGATAAAAAACATGAATTGTAAATAATATTTCTACCTTGAGATATTATTTGCAAACTTTAGACTTTTTTCAAATTTTGCTATGCGTATAGGGCAAAAAAATATATAAAATCGAAACTTTTTATTTTTTCAGTTATTTGAATTATGTATCATTATTTATCAGTATTCGAACTATAATTGTTCTACAATTTCCATTCAAAAGGAGTTTGTCTTTCTTAAAAATTCTTTAATAAGTTATATTATTTTCAAAAAAAAAAATTTTTAGCAAACTTTTATCATTCCAAAACTAGCTTAATCTAGTTTACTAGATTTTATAATTAACTAATTGTGATTAAATGATGCTAAGAACATCCTGTATTTAAAGGACTTATATGTACTCGCCTCTCTTTTGTTGAATATTAATAAAAAATAGTCAAATAAATGTGTTCAATATGTAACAATATATTTGGTTATTCTCACCCTCATTTAACCATAATAATGCTGTATTGCCAATTTCAAGCATAATTTATCGTATTAGTAAATTTTTCATACCATTGAAAATATGTTAATAAAAACATTATTTTATAATATACTTGAAGATATATATATATATATTAAAAGCTTTACCAAATTAAAGAATAGAGTTGTGTCTAGCTTTTGAGAGCCTATCTAGTGGGCCTTTCGATGTGCAAACAAGGTTTTCTGAACATTCGAACCAATCATTCCGAGATTTAAAATCTGTTTTGGCGTTTTTCACCCCATTTCGCAATTACCTTTTGGTGTTGTGTCCGAGACATTTGAAGACTTTACGTATAAATCTTTGCCTTGATGGTGTATGACATTGTATTTAACAACAAACTCTGATGATAAGATTTTGCATTACTACTTCGATTTGTTAAAGAACGTTTGGAATTCTCCAAGAAACATGTGTATTTAGCTTTGCTCAGAAATTGACATTAAATCATAGTATTATATTACGCTGATTTATATATATATATATATATATATATATATATATATATATATATATATATATATATATAACACTTAACGCAAATGCCCAGATACATGTATTTGGAAAATTTTAATGCACACCACCGTGACTGGTTGGGATTCCCCAGCCTTACTGACGCAGCCGACGACTATACTTTCTCCTTAGCTCACTCCTTCTCCCAGACTGTCGATTTTCCGACCCGCACCCCCGATCGAGTAGACCAGCAAGCCTCAATGCCCGAGGCTTGTGTGACGAAAGCTAATATATATATATATATATATATATATATATATAGTTTACTCTTTTCTTATCTTTCTTTGTTTTCGCCCCAAAATAAACCACTGTATAGTGTAGGTTTTTCAAGACACTTTAATCCAAGAACATTTTACTCTTTGTGAATTTTTGTGATTATTTTGTAATATTGCAGAGACAATATTGGCATTAAAATGTTTCGCTCACGACAAATAAAACGGGCCGTAAAAATATATCTCACAGATATGTTATGTTTTTTTGGAAATGTGCAAAAATAAAAAATAATAAAATAAAAACATGGTTATTTGAATATAAAATGAACCTGACTCATATATGCTCTGTTGTTACTAATTGACAATTATCGAGCTGAATTTTTAAAGAGACTGTAAAGTAAAAAAAGGCACTGATAGTATATGCTAATACATATAGTGTCATTAATGATTATATATATATATTAATACACAATAATAATAATAATAATAATAATAATAATAATAATAATAATAATAATAATAATAATAATAATAATAATAATAATAGTAATAGATAAATAAGTAAATAAACGAATAAAAATATATATATACACACATATGTCAATTAATAGATATATAACTAATAATAAAACTATAAATACGGCGTTTTACTAATAATAAGACACAGCCTCCTGAAGACTGTCACGAGACCGAAAGCGCTCGAGAATGGCCGACGTTACAACGTTAGGTGCCATACTCCACCAATTGACACCGGAAAACCGACGAATCGCTCGCCGCGTCGAGAAATTAACCAGAAGGATAGCGAAGAAAGAAAACTCCGTGGTCTTCAACGACGCATATATATATATATATATATATATTTATATATATATATATATATATATATATATATATATATATATATATATATATATATATATATATATATACCAGTAGTGAATAGTAACACTTCTACGCTGAAGAGTCTTGATTGAAAAAAGACGAAACGTATACGTCCGTAGATAATAAACAACAACAAATATATATATATATATATATATATATATATATATATATATATATATATATTTATATATATATATATATATATATATATATATATATATATATATTGGTTCAGCCACGCTGATGAGTTGTAAGACAAAACATCGGTCATCGTGGATAATTATATTTGACTAGAAATATCCCCTGGTGAACATGCTGAATAAATGGCCGTCAATTCTCATCGGTCTATATTGGTTCAGCCACGCTGATGAATCGTAAGACAAAACATTGGTCATCGGTCATTCACTTTCGTTTTGTGTTTCATTCTCTCGACATTCATTTATTCACTTAATGTACCATAATTTTATTTTTGTTTTTAATTATTTTTCATCGTGATACTCCAACAAACGCAACGTTCAGCATTTTAAAGATAGCAAATGTCTCATTGCTTTTTACTAATTGTCATCATTAAATTTAAAATTAGAATCAAAAGTCGTGTCCTTTTATATGTGTCTAAAAAAAATCACATACGTACTTTTTTGTTTGATTCAACCGAAAACAAGGCACGTTGCCACTGAAACGTAAGTGGCAACTGTGGATTAGGGGTCATACCTACAAGGGCATCATAAATAATACAACACGCTTTTATATCATTTTAATGGGATTCGTAAAAAGATAAATCTTCGTTGGAGCCAACTTAACAACAAATCCTTTCCAAATAAGGCTCGATATTCGTTAGACAGGAGAAGATAGCTTTAAGAAAAAGCGTTCAAAAATTTCAATAATAATATTTAAAGCAGGTTTGAAAAGCCAAAAGTTTCAACAAACATGATTTTTTTTCGAACAGTTTGAAAGGCGGACGAAAGAACAATACGTTCTCAATAAACCGGCCGAAATAAGAAAGTAACACTCCCCTCTCATCAGAAAAGCACAAGTTCAATGGGATACACATGTAACAACATAAAAACTAATTAGCCGACATCTTTGTTGAACAATGTGATTTTGGACTCTCTTAAAAAATGCTGCTGATTCATTTAACTTCTTTTGTTTACTTCCAGCGAATTTGTGTATTTCTTTGCTGGCGTCCCGGTTTCGAAGCTCGCGACATCTAGCCACACTGATTAGTCTTGAAAAGACAAAACAGCTGTTAGTTGAGGCTATATAAGACAACTAATTGTTTGTGTGAATTAATTAATCTCTTATGCGTGAATTTTATCACGTGGCTTTTTCTGTAAATCAGATATGAACATTTTAACGAAAATAAAATATCATGGACATAATGTATCATACACTCTTAAATGCAATAAACAGAATCTAAGCAACGTTTCTATTTTAGTAGAGTGATAAAAAACAGTAAAGGAATATAAAATTGAATATGTTTTAGACGCATCTTTTTTTTTTTTCAGCCGGACTGTGGTGTTTTATATACTGATGAAGTCTTTTTGTAAATGTTTGGTAAATTTTGTATGTGTATATTTACAAAAATCGACAGAAACAATTGTTTGTGAATAAAATATTTTTGAATGATCTAGGATTATATATATATATATATATATATATATATATATATATTAATTTTTATTTACACAGACATGTACAAAACCCGCGACACTGGCATGTCGACGTCATCGATCAACAGTTATTATAAACTGAGATCTCATCAGGCAGAGTTAGAATCCGATCTTAACCTCAGATCATATTTGGAGAGAATGAAGTGGTGAGAAAAAGAAGAAGAAAAGAAGTTTAACATTTCAAAATTTAGGGAGTCACGAGGTTTAAGACCGTTAAAAATCAAAAAATTAAAATGTTAAATCTAAAATCTAAATATATATATATATATATATATATATATATATATATATATATATATATATAAACAAAATGGCTGCTCTATTTGGGTAGCGATTTCTAAGTTTCTCTCTCAATTGAGATGAATTCAATATAAATTGTTTGTTTTTTATGATGTTTGTGTACTGCATCGCTACGTATTTTTCTGAACGAGAACTTTTGGTTTTCTGGTGAGTCCATAGAGGAAAGATCCGGTATCAACATGCATATATTAGTTGTTGTTAAAATTCTTCAATTCGTCATATCTCCTTAAAGAGCCCACACACGGAAACTAGACGGGAAAAAATCCATTTTTTTACCGCCCCCCCCCCCCCCGAAAGAGTTAATTAGATATAAAGTTATGGAAGGTAGGGGTTGCCGCTGTTAGCAGTTTTTTTCTTTTCTTTGTATCTGCTTGTTTGTTTCTTTCTTTTTGTATCCCGTGTTCAAAGGGTTGATTCCTACCGTCGCGCACTCAGAAGAGGAATGACCCTAGTTTCACAAAAAACAAAACAAAAAAAAACAGAAGCGTCGGTGTATTTTCCGTCCTCTTTTCAGACTCTCTTTTTTTCCTTACCCCCAATAAAAAATGGACGTATAACTTGTCCATTTTGACCAGCTTTTGTGCGAGATCGTTCACGTAGGTATGTGAACGTGTGGCTCCTTCTCTCACTCCCGTCTCCGTTCCCTCTTCCCCTCTTTAGTTTTTGCTTCGTTTTTATATTTGGCGAGGAGAATGTTTATGCTCACTGAACCAGACTGCCTCGTGGTCAGACCTTTAACCTTAACAGTACTTTCATTGAAATGTCTCCTTTTCTCACGAGAAGCTGTGGAGGGGGGTGGGGTACGAGATTTCTTAGACCTAGTACCCACTCCATCCCTACTCCCCACATTTCCATGGACCTACACACATTCCCGACTACCAACTCTTATCCGTAGCCCAGGGGTAAACTTTGGTCAAATCCAGCATCAGAGGCCGACGGTAACGCACATACTCACACCCGCGCCCACAGGGGGGACAATGGTATCGGCTGGCCGCCCTCGTTGGTCCAGGGGGGATAATGTTTGGTGTACAACAAAAGGCTGGAATTTACTAAAGATCCTGTGGGGCCTAATCGGAGAAGAGGAAGTTAACCAATGTCACTATAAAATAAAAAGATATTCATCTTGCCTGACAGACAATGTAAGGTGTAACGAAAAATCACAGATGGGATAAATATACACACACACACACACACACACACACACACACATATATATATATATATATATATATATATATATATATATATATATATATATATAAAGTGAAATATTTTGAAAATCAACAATTGTGCAATTTAAATGAAAAATTTATTTATTTAATTTTTTTTTTTGCAAGCTTTCGTTGTAAAACAACTTTGTCAGGCGAGACTGTCTTATAGTTTATTTTTTCTTCTTTTCTTCTTCCTCATTTTGATGGTATTCACCCCGAGGGGTCGAATCACGATATTAGAAGAAAGACATAACATGTGCTCACATCCAATAATTTATACTCACATCACATAATTGGTGCTCACATCCAATAATTGACACTCATATAACATAATTGGTGCTCAAATCAAATAATTGGTGCTCACATCTAATAATTGATGCTCACATCCAATAATTGGTACTCACATCCAATAATTGGTACTCACATCCAATAATTGATACTCACATCACATAATTGGTGCTCACATCCAATAATTGGTATCCACACCACATAATTGGTGCTCACATCCAATAATTGATAATCAAATCCAATAATTGGTGCTCACATCCAATAATTGATACTCACATCCAATAATTGGTGCTCACATCCAATAATTGGTGCTCACATCCAATAATTGGTACTCACATCCAATAATTGGTGCTCACATCATATATTTTGTGCTCACATCTAATAATTGGTACACACATCACATAATTGGTGCTCACATCCAATAATTGATACTCACATAACATAATTTGTGCTCACATCCAATAATTGATACTCACATCCAATAATTGGTACTCACATACAATCATTGATACTCACATCACATAATTTGTGCTCACATCCAATAATTGATACTCACATCCAATAATTTGTACTCACATCCAATAATTGATACTAACATCCAATAATTGGTACTCACATCCAATAATTGGTACTCACATCGAATAATTGATACTCACATCACATAATTGATACTCAGATCCAATAATTTGTACTCACATCCAATAATTGATACTCACATCACATAATTGGTTCTCACATCCAATATTTGGTACTCACATCCAATAATTAATACTCACATCACATAATAGATGCTCACATCCAATAATTGGTGGTCACATCTAATAATTGGTACTCACATCCAATCATTGGTACTCACATCCAGCAATTGATACTCACATCGCGATAATTGGTGCTCACATCCAATAATTGGTATCCACACCACATAATTGGTGCTCACATCCAATAATTGATAATCACATCACATAATTGGTACTCACATCCAATAATTGGTACTCACATCACATAATTGGTGCCTACATCTAATAATTGGTGCTCACATTAAATAATTGATACTCACATTACATAATTTATACTCCCATCTATTAATTGGTGCTCACATTCAATAATTGGTACTCACATCAAATAATTGATACTCACATCCAATAATTGGTGCTCACATCCAATAATTGGTACTCACATCACATAATTGGTACTCACATCCAGTTATTGGTGCTCACATCCAATAATTGATACTCACATCCAATAATTGGTACTCACATCACATAATTGATACTCACATCCAATAATTGATACTCACATCCAATAATTGATTCTCACATCACATAATTGATTATCACATCAAATAATTGGTACTCACATGCAATAATTGATACTCACATCTATAAATTGGTGCTCACATCCAATAATTGGTACTCACATCCAATAATTGGTACTCACATCTAGTAATTGGTGCTCACATCCAATAATTGATACTCCCATCTAATAATTGGTACTCACATCCAGTAATTAGTACTCACATCCAATAATTGATACTCTCATCCAATAATTGGTGCTCATATCCAATAATTGGTACTCACATCCAGTAATTGGTGCTCCCATCCAATAATCTCTTGTTTTTGTATTTCTCCTACACTTTAACTTGTTTTGCGTTTCTCATTTTTCACAAATTTTCTCTACCACGGCATTTCATTTTAATGACTTATCGTGTACCTTACCCCATGTATATACATATATATATATATATATATATATATATATATATATATATATATATATAACTTCTTTGTAATATAGCCGGAAAGATCCCAGCAGAGTTCTCGATTAATTGAGAATTAAAGTTAAAATAAAGAGCGTAATATTTATTAATTTTGGTACAGAAAAGTTAGTACAACATTCGTACTGTCGATTTCAAGCACAGAAGGACTTAACCATCCGGCTGTTTTCATAAACAGATGACAACAGAAGCTGAATATAGCCGGATGGCTAAGTCTATCTGTGCTTGAAACCGACGGTACGAATGTTGTACTAATTTTTCTGTACCAATATATATATATATATATATATATATATATATATATATATATATATATATATAACATACGTAGTGGGTCAGTAATTAAGCGAAGGCTCATGAGGGAGTGAGAGTGACGGAGAAGAGAATGGGTCGGACTGGATATAGATAAGGACTGGTGGGGACAAAAGATAGATGCACTGTAGATAGGAAACATTATGAAAGACAACGACGTTGAAGGTGACAAGGGGACGGAGAATAGGGCAAAAGCTATGTTAGGGGTTGTGGTTGCGGCTTATTATGTAGGTCGGAGACAGGGGAGGTTCGTCTCGGAATATTAGGAGCTTTGAAAATATTATTTATGACGTCGGTAGGAGAGGAGTTAATGGGCGAAGGGGAAAATGAACTGGGACCTCGCTGTACCGATTGTTGAGCCGGGTACTTTGGAAAAAGGAGAGGAAGTACGCCGGTCAGGGCTGGGCTGGGCGACGGGAATTGTTCTAGAAGGAAAGAACGTAAATGGAGATGGATGGTGTGACCGCGGTGGAAGTTAAGGAGAAAAGGGAAGTTGAGAATTAGGAAGAAGAAAAAGAAAGGAGGAAAAGAAGAGGAAATGAATGGAAGAAAGGGACAGTGGGAAATGTAGGAGGAAATGAATAAGGGGGAAAAACGGTACGAACGCTGGGAAAGGATTAACGTATTGGGCGAAAGAAAAGACATGATGGAATGTAAGAACGAAAGAAAGAAAAAAGAACGGAAGAAATGATGGAATGTAAGAAAGAAAAAAAGAAAGAACAAAAGAAAGAAAGAAAAAAGAAATGATGGAATGTAAGAAAGAAAGAAAGAAAGAAAGAAAGAACAAAAGAAAGAAAGAAAGAAAAAAGAACGAAAGAAATGATGGAATGTAAGAAAGAAAGAAAGAACAAAAGAAAGAAAGAAAAAAGAACGGAAGAATGAAAGAAAGAAAAAAGAACGGAAGAAATGAAGAAAAAAGAGAAAGTCATGAGAGAAAGGAACTCGAATCAAATCTATAAAAACACAAATAAAAAATGAACAGATTAAGAAAAACAAATGATCAAGAAAAAAAACATAAAATCGAGATAGAAAAAAGAAAGGGAGAAAGAAAATCCCTATATTAATAGAATTGTGTGGAATGTATGAAAGATGAAAAAAATGAAATAAAGAAAAAAGTGAAAGTAAAAAAAAAACTCGAAACAAAAGTAAAATCTATAAAAAACACAAACAAATAGAACAAATGAAGAAAAAACAAATAATTAAGTAAAAAGAAACAAACAAAATTAATAAAGTAAGAAAGAAGGAAATCTCTATATGAATAAAATTGTGTGACCACTTCTCGTGTGTTTTTCTGGGTGTTTTTCTCGTCTCGACGTAACTTACATAGTATTATATTTAATTATTTATGCTAATCGATTATCTTGTTTTAATGTTTAATACGAATGTCACCACTTACTGAGGCCAAAAGCCATTCGAATTGAAATTAAACGGAAAAAACTTTTAATAATTAGAGATTAAAGAAAACATTACCTAAAAACATTATTTATAGTTTTATAACAATTTGTTTCAATTCATAATTCAATGACCAAATAGTATCGAAATACATATTTTATTTAACTTTCAAACTCCTATTTTTTTCATAATTTGGTTACGAGAACGGCATTGTTCTATTTTTAAAAAAGCAAAAATAAATGAAAGTATGAGATACCCGGGTAACGCTGGGTATGTACAGCTAGACGGAAATAGATAAAATTGGTTAATGTTAAACAAAGAAAGAGAAAGAAAAAGAAAGAAAAGTTAAAAAGTTGCAATAGCGTCAAGAAAATTGTGAAACGATGAAGCAAAGAGAAGGTATACAGAGATGACCAGAAAACGCATTAAGTCGCAGAAATTAGGTACTCGCGATTTCTGGAAAATCTTAAATAGTGTGGTAAACAATGGGCAATCAACAATTCACCTGCAATCCAACCACAATGATGTCATCTGCACGGCAACCGATTAAGCTGAACTACTTGCCCAGCGTTTCACCTTAAACTCTACCTTGGACTCCGCAAACAACTCTTTCACAAATTTCAAATTGCGGATTGAAGCCACTCTTGATAATCTGACCATTACCCCATCTCATGTCCGGGACATCATAAAAAACCTTGACACCTTCAAAGCATGTGGGCCTGATCTTATACCAGTAATAGTAATAAAGAAATGCTCTTCTGAACTGGCCCAATGTCCTCTCCAAACTCTAAAACAAATGCCTTGCCGAATCTTTCTTCGCTGATAGCTGGATAATTGCCTCTGTGGTATCAGTCTTCAAGAACTCTCGAGATAAAAGTGACCCTCAGAATTATCGCCCCAACAGTCTATTCTTGCTCTTCGCTAAAATATTTGAATCCTTAATCAATCCAGCGATAGTTAATCACCTCGTAAATGCTAAACTTCTTTCTGGCCATCAGTATTGGATTTAGGCAAGTACTAATGGTAATCGCTGAATACATCTACCATACACTGGGCAAGGCAGGTGAAGCTATGGCGGTAGCGCTTAATATATCCAAAGATTTTGACGAGGTCTGGCATAGAGATCTTCTCATTAAAATTAATGCATATAGTATTACTGGACGAATATTTAATAAAATTATATCCTTCCTATCCCAAAGAAAGATCCACGGTTGTCCTCGATGGCCGTTCATTCAAACAACATGACATAAATGTAGGTGTCTTCCAGGGATCGATCCTTGGACCTTTATTGTTCCTGATTTTCATAAACGACCTCCCTGATGATATTGTCTGACATAGGTATATTTGCTGACGACACCACGTTCTACTCTTATGATGTACATCCCGTCTGTAGTGGAATTAGGTCATAAATGGATGGTAATATTTAATACTGCTAAGACAAAGCTACTTTACTTAAACAACCACAAGAAACATCTTCAAGCATTCATTGCCATGACAAATAACACCCTAACTGAGAGTCCAACGTTCAAGCTCGTCGGCCTAACATTCACAGGTAACGTGAATTTGAACAAATACATAGAAGACATTGCCAAGGTTGCTGCAAAAAAAGTGGGCTCCTTCTACCGTGCAAAAAAACTTCTCACACCTGACAGTATCCTGTATCTCTACAAAGCCACCATCCACCCATGCATAAAGTATTGTTGTCACATCTGAGCTGGTGTACCACCAACTAGTCTCACCCCTTTACAAAGGTCCAACAAAGAGTATCAAATCTGATAGATCCCTCGCTATGCACCAAGCTTCAGCCTCTGTCCCATCGTCGCAATTTTGCATCCTTGCGCTTGTTTTACAAATACTTAAATGGAATGTGCTCCGATAAGTTTGCTGCTCTGGTGCCCCCTCGACGTAAATACACTCGACCAACCCGACAATCAGCTAGATCCCAGCCATTTACAGAGAAGGTCCCCAGATGGCCAAAACCATTCTACTCAAATAGCTGATTTCCTCGAGCTACCGGCCTTTAGAAATCTCTCTCTGTTTCCTGTTTCCCGATTGTAACGACATGAAGAAATTTAAAACTAATGTGACCAAGCATCTCGCTGCACAGCTTCCAATTTAGGATGACCCCCTAAACTTTCACCCTAATTCTCAGTAGCCCCTTACGTTTACAGTGGAAACTTGCCTTGTTTGGGGTGAACTAAAGTTTTTAAAAAATAGCGGTAATGTTTAAGACTGAAAAAAGAAAAAGAGAGAGAAAAGTCAGTGTTTATGAAAGACAGAAAGAATAGAAACAAGAGAGAAAATAGAAAGAAAAAGATTAAAATCGAAGATGATGATGCGACATAAAAATGGTTTCTCGTGAGGAAAAACTGATCTATTAATGTTAAAATTGTGTCATCGATTTCGCTTTACGGTCGAACGTCAATATAATAAGAAATGGTAATAAATAAACGACTCAGTGACTAACACAGCAAACACAAAAATAGTGTTGCGGTTTACATAGGGCGAAGTTAGTAGAATTAGAAACGATTGGACTGAATGTAAATTCTAAAAACTCAAACAATATACATTATCTATCTATCGATTTATTTATCCCCCTCCCCAATCTCTCTCTCCCTCTTTCTCTCTCTCTCTCTCTCTCTCTCTCTATATATATATATATATATATATATATATATATATATTTATATATATATATATGTATTTATATATATATATATATATTTATATATATATATATTTATATATATAAATATATATATATATATATTTATATATATATATTTTTTTATATATATAAATATATGTATATATATATATTTATATATATATATATATATATTAATATATATAAATATATATATATATATTTATACATATATATTTTTCTATATATATAAATATATATATATATTTATATATATAAATATATATATATATATATATATATATAAATATATATATATATATATATAAATATATATATATATAAATATATATATATATATATATATATATATATATATATATATATATATATATATATATGCACACATATATATGGTGTTTGCCACGTCTTTACAGAGGAAGGCTATCCTTACAAGATTGCAACCCTGACTTATCTTTACAAGACTTGCTGCTAGTATGACATACAAGGCTACTTGCTTTCACTTGTACATAACTATTTTCCCCTCTGCCATGGGTGCTCATATGGCTTGGTTAATCATCGCTTCACAGACAGGTCCTGCCACATGGAACACATACATGGCTGAGCTGAAGTGTGTTTTAGACGTAACTTTTTTCGTCCGAAAAAGTGATTATTTATCTTAACTTAGTCACGATTTACGTCCATCTAGTTGTGTTGGATAATGGCCCTATGGGAATGGACGTATCCGTTGGAAATCGTTGATTTGACTTGCGCGAATTAGCGCGGGTGCAGTCGAGTGCAGAATAGGGCTTGTTCTCACAGTCAGAGCAAACTGACGTGACAAGGTCACCGTGTGGCGAGATCCTAGATCAGGGGTCAGTGTGCACCTGCGAGAGGCTCTGTGACGTTACAGGCCCTTGCATGGGAAACAGAGGGATCCGTGACGTCACTCGTTCTTCGTGAGAAGCGAGTTTCGTCAATCTGGGTTTTGGAGGCAAACCTATGAGACATGATTTTGATGTAGTCAGCAATTGATTAAAGGAAATATTTCCCTAAGAAAATACAACGAGAGGTATCCTTTCCCCCCTCTATGGATGGTTAAGAAAATAATTGTTAAGTAACTACGATAAAGTAGTGATTTGCTCTCTCTCTCTCTCTCTCTCTCTCTCTCTCTCTCTCTCTCTCTCGACGTAGTGAATGACTCCCAGCTGATTAAATAACTAACGCTTGTAATAAAAAGAATTAAATTTAAAGAAGAGTTTGTCTTCCGACGTGATCGTTGAGAGTTTGTTGCAGAAAACGGACGGCGTGGTTCACAACAGGAAGGAAAGAAGAAAGAATTCATCTACTAGACGACACGAGCCTCTACACGGCGAAGGAGAAAACTAAAGGTATGCAAACAATATATGAACTATGTGATTTATGTTTTATTAATGACGAGTATTAAATGTGAAAAGCCACGGCCCTTTCAGGGACGAGTATACGAAATGAGTACCGCCACGGCCCGTATTGGGAAGAGTATATGAAACGCGTACTGCCGCGGTCCATGCAGGAGTGGTCTATGCAACAGTTGTGCATTACTAAAGTTAGAATCCGGAACCAATACTGACATATTGCACTATAATATTATTATTTAATAATGAAGTGGTCGAAATAAACTAAGTCCACTTCAGTTATTTAAAGACTGGATTTTCTCTAACGATAAAGTGTAGTATCTGTTCTGATACTACACTTCATCCTTTCTGTCTTCAATCAGTGAAGGAGAAACTTCTAGGCTTGGACAATTTTTATTTGGTCACAATCTAAATTATCCCGTTTTGGGGGAGTTCGATTTTTCCCTTATTAGAACATGACCTTGTGTCTAACTATGTCCTCGTGGGGTAGGCAAGTAAATGGGGGATGAGTTTTTAGTAAACAAACAATATGGAGGAAGTTTGCAAAGTTTAATTTTCAAAATGCATGTGTATTTGCTTTCACTTAGCTATACATCTATGATATAAAGTAGGATATTATGTTGTATTTTGTATAATGTTATACTCAAACAGTGTGTCCTTTATTACCCAAATACAAAAAAGCATGCATACAAAGAACGCAAACACGACTGAAAAACCTTTGATGCTCATACAAAAGACATGTCTAAAGTAAACTTGAACAAAATCCAAACAAAGTTATGCATAATTTTTTTTTCAAGAACTTAAATCCTTTGATGGTAACATAAAAGCCATGTCTTCAGAAACTTTGAAGAAAATCCAACTGATTATGCATGAATGGGTTGAACTTTTTCTTTTAACTTGAAAAGTATTCATGGCAACACAAAAAATATGTATAAAGTTAATTTAAAGAAAATACAAAATGTCTCGGATAAATGAGTTTTTGAAGTATTTAAAAGCTTTTCATGATGTTATCTTTGAATTATTGGAGTTATTTCCCTTGGATGTATTGTAGCCAACGTTAGAGAATACGTTCTCTTGTCCGATGGTTAAGAAAACTAGTTCCGTCTGTACGTAGGAAATTCAGAACGAGGATGCTCTTTTTACTGGCGTGTTATTCAATATATTCGGACATGGTCTAACCGACTTTCCATCATACATTGTGCTCCGATGAACTTGCTGCTCTAGTGCCCCCTCGAGGCAAATACACTAGAACAACCAGACAATCAACTAGGTCTCTTCCATTCACTGTGGAGGTCCCCAGATGCTGGAGAGCCTTCTACTCCAGCAGCTTCTTTCCTCATGCTCAAGGGAACCTTCTAACTTCATGAGTTGGACCATAACTGAGTAGCCCGTAGATGTGCGCTGAGTATGTATGTTTAGTGGAGCAGAACATCTGAAATATTCAACTGGAGTGGGCCATAACGTACTAGGACGGAGTGCAGATCGTTGTCACCGTTTATAGAGGCCTGTTTTTTATTCTAATCAGTCGCAACTCATCAAGACCAAAAGGCACTCAGGATAAGGGTCAATGAGATGAATATATTGTCAGTTGAATCATGAAGAATATTATGAGATGATTGAAAATTATTAATGGAATGACAAAAGTTTCTCACTCATAGGAACGATTGATGACATGTATTTGCTGACATTAGATTTAAAGACGGCCATGTTGTAGTATGTAGGAAAGCAGTCTTTTGGGTAATGAATTTCACAGAAGGTAGGTTCTTGGGGAAATAAATCCGTTTATAGAAATCTGTCTGATGCTAGACACACGGAAGAAGAAAGGTAAGGTATTTTGAGTCGTGGTAAGAAAAAGTGTGTTATTGTGAACAATGCGGAACAAGAGGTTGGAACTCAATCGAGCATCTTCGATGAAATGCTTTGCATTGCGTTTGTTTTTTATCCACAAATTCTTCTTCTTACTTTTATTCATTTAATGTCACTTTTCCCTTGTTCAAAGGTCAGACGTTTTCTTATATTAGGCAAGCTCATTCGACACTTTTCACGGTTCTGCGTGTCAGCAGTCTCCAAATTCCACTCTGTGCGGTATTGTCCAATCACTTGCTTCCAAGTTTTCCTTGGCCAGCTAATCTTCCTGTAATTTATAACATCCATGCTTATGCAACCGTTTATCCAGGAGGATGAACGTTCCACATGACCATACCAGCGTAATCGATTCATCCTTAGGATAACCTCAAGGCTGGGTAAGTGTAGTGCTTTCAACAAATCTTCTGACCTGATGTGTTGGGTTTGGTCAGATTTAACATTGCAGATCCATCTGACCATGAACATGTCATTGCAATGTATAGGGTATAGGGTATAAGGGTACGTGTAATTTACTCTAGAGAATAAATGATAGCGAGTCAATTTTAACAGTAACAATATATTTTAAAGAAGACAAAACAAAAAACGTTATCACGCATTAATTCAAAATTAATTTCCGTAAAGCTTTCATTCTCTTAAAAATCGCTGATATCAAATTGGAAAACTTGTATTTCTTATGAAATATCTGTGATAATAAGTTTCTTTCCTCGCTTATTACGATCATAATCACATGTTTATCCCTATTTGTAATCATGATCTCACAAATATGCATAGAACAATATATTTAATATTCATCCGATGTTGCTAAGATGTGTAGGTTTTAATGTTTATGTTCAAACTTCAATATCGTATTGTTTAATTATTACGTTACGACAGGCTAAATAAAATCAGAAAAAATGTAAATATTGAGAGAAAAATTTTCTTTAATCTTTCTTTCATAAAATATAATCACGTCAACGGTTACAAATATATAATTACCAAGTTAATGAACAAAATAAACGAATCAAATACAGACACATGTTAATTCAGTGTAATTTACACGGGACTGATCTATATAATAATACCTTATCGCAAGTTCATGTTTGTACGTACGTTATCAACAACAATTTGTTTTAAAAATTGAATCGCCTGATTGCCGATAATGCAATGCAAAAATAAAATAGTTTTTTTTTAAATTTAATCTGATATCGCTGTTGTGTCGAAGGTGGAACTCGAACTAAAATACACTTTCTTGACATCCAGGCTAGGATCAAAGCGTAGTATATGTTCTCTCCAAAGACGATACAATGATATCGTAGTCGTCCATAGAATAAAAATATTGTTTATGCACGATAAAAATATACAACAGATTAACGATAAATTAAACCGGGGAATTTCCACGGAGCTCACTAGTTTATGCTCCATTAAAATTATATAAGTCTTTGATCGGTATTGATTAAAACAATGTGACACATTAGTTTGTTCAAAACGAGTATGGGGTCATGTCGTAGATTTCCGGCGGACCAATGATCCCACAACCGGCCACGCTGTGTGTTTTTTGTATGTTCAAATCCCTGCTTACCCGCTGGGTGGGTTGGCAATTTTGGTCAATAAACCTTTTCCTATTATTGTATAAATACATAGAAATTATCATCGCTAACTTATGAGAACATAACGCGTGCAAAAGCTATACAAGATTATCACTTCACCCCCGGGAATTTGATTCGTGAACAATGGGAATAAACATCTCTCTTTCATTTTAAAAAATAGAGTGCATATATTTTATATATATATATATATATATATATATATATATATATGGTAAAATGAAAAAGGAAAACCAAAAACTGGATGTTTTTTATGTGTACATCAACGTTTCGTCTTTATTTATAAGACTTCATCAGGATGATGATATAGGGAAAAGATATCATGCAAGCACAGATACATGTAGGGTAGACATGTTGGGAAGAAAAATAAAATAAAATGAAAAATAATGGCAGCGTCTTGCTGGACGTCCGTACTTGTTAGAGAATGAAAATGAGTGGGAGAAAAAAGGGGAAGGGTGGAGGGAGCAAGGACTACTGTGGCTGGCGATGAGAGAAAGAGGTAGGGGATGAGCAGGGGTAAAATCGATGGCAGAGAGAGATTGGAGGAAGAGGGGGAGGGGGTGTTTGACCAGATGGCTGTGGTCGAGATTGAAGGGGAAGAGTGAGTTGGAATGTTTGTGTGTGGGGGGTGTATGCAGGGAAAATGGGGATGGGTAGAGAGGGAGGGGGGCTGTGATTTTGGTGGATGGGCGAAAGTTATGGTCTTAGAGAGCGTTTGGAGAAAATGAGGGAATTTAAGAAGAGGTATGGGAGAAAATAGATGAGAGGGAGAAGAGGGAGGATTTGTCGTGATAGGGTGTGAAATATTTGAAATATTTGGAAAATGATAGCAATGAGTGAGGGATTGGAGTGGGTGGGGGAGGGGGGTGATTGAAAGGGTGGGTGAGGAATATTTGAAATATTTGGAACAAAGAAACGATTAAATGAACATAAAAAGGACATAAAAAACAACAACCCTCTTAGTGCACTTTTCTCCCATGCTCTAGAATATGGTCATGCATTCAAATTTGAACAAGCCAAAATCACTAAACACATCCACAACAAATCTCGGCGAAGATTATTGGAAACTGCCCTCATCACATCCTCCACTACCATCAAGCAGCGAAATGGTTTCTTTAACCTATCACCCTTAATAAGCAAGATCATCCTCACAGAACAAAGTCTTTTGCCTGATCATGGCTAACTTTTATTTTCATCTCTAACCTTATGACACTCTTCCATTCACCCACACCCATCCTTCTTCTCCCTGAATCTTCTCTTATTTTTCCTCACTTTTTTCCCTCACATTTTTAATACTACAGTCCAAATAAACTTTCTCATGTTCCAAATATTTCAAATATTCCTCACCCACCCTTTCAATCACCCCCTCCCCCACCCACTCCAATCCCTCACTCATTGCTATCATTTTCCAAATATTTCAAATATTTCACACCCTATCACGACAAATCCTCCCTCTTCCCCCTCTCATCTATTTTCTCCCATACCTCTTCTTAAATTCCCTCATTTTCTCCAAACGCTCTCTAAGACCATAACTTTCGCCCATCCACCAAAATCACAGCCCCCCCTCCCTCTCTACCCATCCCCATTTTCCCTGCATACACCCCCCACACACAAACATTCCAACTCACTCTTCCCCTTCAATCTCGACCACAGCCATCTGGTCAAACACCCCCTCCCCCTCTTCCTCCAATCTCTCTCTGCCATCCATTTTACCCCTGCTCATCCCCCACCTCTTTCTCTCATCGCCAGCCACAGTAGTCCTTGCTCCCTCCACCCTTCCCCTTTTTTCTCCCACTCATTTTCATTCTCTAACAAGTACGGACGTCCAGCAAGACGCTGCCATTATTTTTCATTTTATTTTATTTTTCTTCCCAACATGTCTACCCTACATGTATCTGTGCTTGCATGATATCTTTTCCCTATATCATCATCCTGATGAAGTCTTATAAATAAAGACGAAACGTTGATGTACACATAAAAAACATCCAGTTTTTGGTTTTCCTTTTTCATTTTACCATCACGTCGGATTACCTTCATCCTTCTCTTCCCATATATATATATATATATATGTATATATATATATATATATATATATATATATATATATATATATATATATATATATTATGGGCTAAGGTGCACGATAAGTCACGAAAATGAAATACTGTGGTAGACAAAATGTGTGAAAAAAACAAGAGATTTGACCGGTTTCGTTCGTATAAACGAACGTCTTCAGAAAAAGTGAAGATTTGGAAACAATTTTATTTTGAAGGCACACACATGGGAGAAGGAGAAGATGATCCGATTGGACTATGTGAGAAAACTTTTAGCGACATTAAAATATGATTTGACAAGTAGGTGATATATTCTGCTTTATTTCTTTTTTCTTATTCTTTTTTTTTAAAGAAGAATATATCATATTTCAATGTCGCTAAAAGTCTTCCTATATGCTCCAATCGGATCATCTTTTCTTTCTCCCATGTGTGTGCCTTCAAAATAAAATTGTTTCCAAATCTTCACTTTTTCTGAAGACGTTTGTTAATACGAACGAAACCGGTCAAATTTCTTGTTTTTGTTTTTCTCCTGAATTTTAACCTGTATTCCGTTTATCTTTTTTAACAAACACACACACACACACGCACACACACACACACATATATATATATATATATATATATATATATATATATATATATATATATATATATATATATATATGTAGGTATGCGTTTCTCTTTGGTTGGACGACGACGTTTTAACCCTTGCTTTCCAAACGTCAATATTTTAACTGACCAAGATCGCCGTTTCAAAGCCTTAAAAGCATTCTTTCTCAGCAAACAATGGGTCGATTTCACCGTCCTAAAAAGTCAATAAGTATAACTTTAAACACAGAAATTCTAATAAAATGTGTTGCAGAAAAAGAGAGAGAGAGAATAGGGGTGTATGAGAAAGAGAGAGGGGAAAGGGAGGTATGGGAGAGAGAGACGGTGGGTAGAGGGGGTTAAATGTTTTGTTGGTGTGAAGGGAGTGAATAGGTGTATCAATTCGGGAAAATACCGCTCGTATAAAAGTGGACGAGGCCTGGACGCGATTTTATTGTTCCTCTATTATTTTGATATTTGGTCTGATACTTTACAGAAAGGTTTTGTGTAATTCTATCCATCTATATGTTTCTACCGCTTTCAAGGGTCCCTTCCTGGGGCTAACACTTGAATTCCATATTAGATACATAGATATCTGAGCGTTCAATCAATAGTCCCTCTACCTCTCGAACGCTGAGCTAGTAAAACAGTGAAGAACGCCATTTTTTCTCTCCCCAATTGGCCACTTAACTATGTTATAGTTTATCTTTATTGTGATATTTTATTAGTCTTGCCAGTACAATAATTCATCTAGTCTAGTGGAGTGCCAAGCTAAGTGTTGTTACATGTGGTGCACCATTTTCCGTATGAGCCAGTGTATAGCCATGTGGAGGGAGTCTTATTTTGGCTTCGAATACTATGTTATTTTGAATATTTATTCAGGGTTTGTTTGTAAGGTAAAGTATCCTCATGTCAGGTTGACCTGACAAACCCCTGTACAAAGAGACCGAAGACACTCGATGATGGTGTCTAGTAAGCATTCAAATACTCTTCTGTAAGCATTCAAATTCTCCCCCATTTCACATACCTATTTTAGTGTGTTTCTAAAGATCTGTCTCTCTGTCATATCTCTCACATTTATCTCATTCTCTTCGTATCTATATACAGGATGTCCGCGCAAACTTTGACACTTTTGGGAAAGGAAAAAAGTCATAAATTTGCCAATAATTGATGTATTCTCAAAATCTAATATGCATATCTTGAAGGACTTTTTGCCGAATACAGCTTACTCAAAGAATCTGGCAAACACCTCTACCACGGTATCCAGGCAGCTGTGAATCGGTAGCACGCGTCCTTCACGGTGTCATTTGAGAGACGCCTGAACACAACTTCGATCCTGGCAATCAGCGCGTCCTTAGCGTTGCAGGTTATACGATTGGTGTTTTTCTCAACTGCCGCTAACACGCAGTAGTCCATTAGGGTTGCAATCCTGTGAGTATGGTGCTACATTTTGAGATTAGGTAAGTCGTGAAAGTTCTTGGACAGTCATTTATGGGTGTTGCTGGAGTGTGACCCGGTGCTGAGTACTATTACAACAGGTATCGCTTTCTCGCGGCCACCATGTCCATCCAGAGCTTGACTTGACAACACTGGACAGTAACTCAATATAGTCATCTGAATTTAGTATGATTAATGTTTCGAACATGTGGGGTGAATGACGTGGCCTTGACTGGAAACGCACCTAAAGAACATCACAACTGAGTCGTAATGGTGCACGGGACTACGTGCGGACTGTAGGCCATCCACCTGATATTCTTAGCGTTGTGCAACTAGGTCTGAGAATAACAAGAGAATTCTTTCGGCTAAACTGTATGTTTGACCTTGTTGAGGAGTGTCTTGACATTTTTAAGGCGATTCTCTTGGGTCGTGGCAGCGAGTAGTTGACCCTTGCAACTCTAGTATGAGGAGTAGCAAAGGTACTCGTTAAGTGTTTTCTTCGTAATCGTCACTCCGACGCCTTTCATGTTCCGCATTGGATGCCTCACTCTTGTCGCATCTTTTTGCAGCTTCTCAATTAATTTGCTTATACTGACATAGTCAGACCTGAACCTTTATAAAATGGCTACCTATCAAAAGAAAACATAAAATTAAAAAAATAATTAAATTTTAAAGATGCTTCATGTGCACTCTTTATATATACCAGTAGAATAATTGTTCCACAACGTTCCATGGTGTCTACTGACTATGGACAAAATGTAAAGCAAGTTTGATGAATTTGAATTTTAAAATAAGAGAATATGCCAATATTAGGCACAGCAAAACCTATAAAAATACTAAAAACATAGAATTTGGATGATAATTATTTGATGTCGAATACCTATTTTTAAAATTTTAAAACAATCGAACGTATCTTGATTTGCACGAATGGTTTACACCCCTTTTTCCACTATTTGCATAAAACTCCAAGAACCCAAACTGTATAATGATTTATCAACATAAAAAAGTAAGAACCACTAGAACGACCTCCATCACAAAACTGACCAAACATTTTGGACAAGACTGTCTTACAAATGAGGCAGAAACACCAAACAAGCCTGCCACAGAACTAGTCCAAAACAGCCGCCAGAAATACACCAATACCTTCCACTGCAGAAAACTGTAAGAATGAGCCAACTAACAATGAGCCAACTATTCTGGATGAACTATGCCAGGAATATATGGATAAGGAAAGCTCTGTAGACAGGTCCAAAAAAGGATCGATCCACTATGACCAGGAGATGATGATAATGGCTTCCCAAGATCAAGGCTTGATGACCAATGCTTTTAAGAAGATGGGTGGTTGCAGCAACGACAATTAATGCAGGTTCTGCCACACAGAATTAAAGAGTGTGAGCCACCTGACATCCACGTGTAAAGTTCTGTGGACGAGCGGCTATTATACAATGCGGCACAAGTGAGTGTGTAAGTGTCTCCATTCTACCATCTGTAAAAAATTGAATATCCAATGTAGCAGCAACCTCTGGGAACCCATATCAGAACGAACTGTTGGAAATAAATCATACACGATCCACACTGAGTATACACTTTCTATAGATACATAGCTAGAAAACGGAGCTGTAATACCCGGCATAGTGATATCGGACAAAAAGGAGAAAGTTGTAACCCCAGTTGAAGTCAGTGCCCCAAATGATGCTTGCTTAAATACAACTGAGAGGGAGAAGATAACGAAATACCAACGTCTTATGTACGATATGAAACGCAACTGGAATCGTAGAAATATCCCCAGCATTCCTGTAATTATTGGAGAAATTGGGCTATGAAAAGGAATTTCAAAAACGACCTGACGAATATACCCGGTGAACGAAGTGCAAGAGAGATCCAAACAATTACGCGTAAAGAGATAGCTAGAATCTTTAAAAGATCTCTCGGTTGGAGTCTCTGAAATAGCGGTTTAATGTCTGGCATCCAGTAGGATGCTCCATCCACCACAAAACAAAAAATAAGAAAATTGTAAAAAAAATTAACAAATAAATATACGTATATTACTATTTGTGAATAAACACACGCACAGTCGAATAATGTTTCAAGTTTATACGCTAACCGACGTCAATATTAAATGAACTGTGAATAACTGAAAACCATTGAAAAGGCATATTTGAATTCGCGAGTAAAAATTTGACGCTTGGCAAAATTAGACTTTATGCGTGTAAACTTGAGGTCACAAATTCTATAGACCTTCCTTTGTATCTGATATATTTTATTACACACACATGCACACACGTATATTTATTTAGAGGTACATAATAGTAATAATCATACAGCTATCGAGAGTTACTCACCGGGTCGTATCGAGCATTTTAATTTTTTTACAGTTTTCACGACTGGATATGCTTTCTGACACCTAGTTATAACTTGTTGATAATACACACACACATATATATACATATATATGCGTGTGTTTGTGTGTGTGTAATTTTATAGCTTTCTAACATCAAATAATAATAGAGGTTGCTTATCGTAAATCTATACTGCAGTTTCATAGCTTATCCAATCTCAGAAAGTGTTTTAATATATTCTTTATTAATTCTATAGTGACCATTCATGTATTAAAACACTTCCGATTATTGGATATATCATGAAACTGTAGTAATTTATTTAAGATAAGAAAGGATTCTTATGTATTATTGTAAGAAACTTTATCTGAATATATATATATATATATATATATATATATATATATATATATATATATATATATGAAAAGGGAAAGAAAACAAAAGATTTTTTATATATATATTCATCAACGTTTCGTCTTTATTTGTAAGACATCCTCAGGATGATAATTTTAAGAAGAATTTCATGCAAGTACATAGAAATATTGGGTTGACATGATGGGTTGATGAGAAGAAGCATTAGCCACTACTGGGAGTGCAGGACCAAGGTCCGGGCTGAGAGAAGTCGGTGGCAGAGAGTGAAATGAATGTGGATGGCTGTGAGTGAAAAAGGGGAGGGTGGGAGTCTTGATGAATACATAAAAAAATATTTTGGTTTTTCCTTTTTCATTTCCCATTACGTCGGATTACTCTCATCCTTCCTTTCTCATATATATATATATATATATATATATATATATATATATATATATATATAAAAAGATATATATAAAAAGATAAATGAAAGAAGAGAGATAAATATGTACGAATGACAAATCTATTTCAACTTCGATTGTTCAATGCAAGGTGCACTCGGTAAAAACATGTTTATTTTTCTTTCCTGAAGCCAAAGCTTTTCAAAGATTAAAATTTTATCATCAGAGGAATTGCATAGATCGATAAGTTGGCAGTGGAAAAGCCAAAATTCAAAATTTGAAAAAATATTAAGTAATGGAGAGTACACCTTGCATTGAACAATCAAAGTTAAAATAGATTTATCATTCGTACATATTTATCTCTCTTCTTTTATTTATCTCTATAATTGCTCTCTCTCTCTCTCTCTCTCTCTCTCTCTCTCTCTCTCTCTCTCTCTCTCTGATATATATATATTGATTATTATATGGCCAAGTCTAACGTATTGATTTGGCTTAGTTTTGGAATTCCTATTTGAGTGACCGATTTTGTGCAATTGATTTCAATGTTATATATCTTATATATAAAGTAAAGTCAGAATCTCGACTATTCTGTTGACCGATATAGCTTCGTTAACAAAAGCTACACATGGAATCATGCTTCGTATGCGTTTTAGTCGTTTATTTGTATGTGCTTCCAGAAAAAAATAGATCGCTCAAATTCCCCGATTCTCATACTTGACCTGCTTAGCCATTATACTTTGCTTGGTAATTTTAGCGCGGGGGTAGAAGTGACTACCGTTGCACATATGCTAATATATCCTTAAACTTCGACTCACAACACAACAAAAGAAGTATGATAGAAAAATCATTATGGTAACTTTTCGTATTACACAGTCTTTTAACGCAGTTCGTTTAAACACTACACCTATCAGCAATTATGCGGTTAATAAAAAAGCAGTAGTTAAGTTTCCAAATTACAAATAATACACAAATAATACACAAATAATACACAAATATCTACAAGCTTCGTTTTATGACATTTTTAGAATATACATAACAAAATTGCCATGCAATTCTTTATTTTAAGCTTAACCTTAATAAAACATTATATTTCATTATCGATTGTTAAGCATGCGGGGTTAGATTTTCTTTTAACTTAATAAAAGTGGAAGGGTGCATATTTATCATTGTTGGCAGTTACTTAAATTGCACAGAAGCGTTTCTCACGTGCCGGTTTGCACTAACAAAAAATAATTCTCATCGGTTAGCCTGGCGTTGTGGTAGAAAGTAGGTCAAGCACCATAGAAACACGGGAACCCGTGTTTTTTTCTGATAAAACTTAGCTTAGTTTTATAAATACCGTTTAAAATACACTTTATCATATAAATAACACATTTCTTCCAGTTGTTATGCATTTCTTTTAAGAATTTAATTTCTATTTACTTTTTAGTTTAATTTAAATTTAACTCTGATGTAACTTATTACTAAAATCAAAAGCCGATTTGCGCAAAAAATAGTTACTCATGTTTTTATTTAAACACTGACCTTCTTAATTATAATTAGAAAAAATAATCTAATTACACATTTTTATTCCTATCAAATATTACTTGCCTTCCTGTGCTTGTGTATAGAAGCAATCCTTTAAGATTCCCTCCAAAAAGACAATTTTCAATAACTTTTTTCGCTACTGCGATGCTCTTTCATAGTTAGGAAATATTTCGAACGTTTTAATATTCTTTAATTTTTATAAATTTAATACTTACATAACACTACACTTAATATTTATAGATGATTAAAAGATCGATTAAAATACTCATATGGGATCCAGCTGGTATATTATATAGTAGTGTATAGAGTCCATTTTCGAATATATAAGTCATTATGTATTTCGTTGCTCTTTATGACACTCGTGTTTACTTAAATAATATATCAGATAAATGTTAACGTAGTCACAGAAGATTGGGAATAAACTAAGAATACCAACTAATAAATATAATTAGTATTCTAGAATTTAGACAAACTTTTTCCAAAACAAATTTAAAAATAAAATATGAAATAATATTCTTCGGAGATACTGATAAAGACAGATGAATCTAAAAAGATATACTAACCCTAACCTAACCCTAATTCTAACCCTAACCCTAACGCGATAATACATATAATCACCTAAATGATAACTAAAAAATTAAATATAGCTTAGTATCAACCGTTTATCACACTCAAAGACCACAAAGTTAACTTCACAATTAAACCGTCTTGCATATTCTTCAATCCTTCAAACAATACAGGAAAATAAACAATTCCGACTACCTTGCTGCATTTGTGGCCCCTAAACGTAACTACACCCGATGAACCTTCACTGTAGAGGTACCCAGATGCTGAAGGTTTTCTACTCTAAGAGCTTCTTTTTTTGAACAGCTTGGCTTTAGAATTCCGTCTCTGCTCCCTGTTTCTCCGACATTACCAACATGCAGGAATTTAAATGTAATGTGAACAAGCATCTCACTACACAACTCTCCACTTAGGATGCTTCTATAAATCTGGTTCCAAATTCATAGTAATAATTTATGTTTAGTGTCAGTCAACTTGTTTGAAATGGATAAAAGTAATAAAAAATAGCAAAAGTAAAAGTAAAACTATGGAATAGATTAAACTTCAACCAATAGAAAACACCAATAATACAACATAATGGTTTAACGCATTAACAACAAAGGAAATCTACTGATATTTGTTGACATCGCACGTCTTTTATGACTCGTCTTTTGGCTAACTTAAGTATTAGGTAGTATTTGCAGATAATAGTAAATAAATATTACTTGGCAGGGATCGTGACGTGAACACTTCTACCTTGATCCGTATAACCACAATATAAATGACTGCGTAAAAAGCGGTGAAAGTGTCGTATGACCACATGCTTCAAAGACACGCAAAGAATAAGAACAACAAAAGAAATTACACGTTGACGCAATTCAATATAAAATAATGTACACTGAATAACGTATTGCAATTTGGTAAACAATATGTAGACATTACTTAACAATATGTAGATAGCGCTAAAACAATGCCTAGATATTGCTAAACAATATGTAGATATTGCTAAACAATGTCAAGATATTGCTAAACAATATGTAGATATTGCTAAACAATATGTAGATATCGCTAAAAAATATGTAGATATTGCTAAACAATAAGTAGATATTGCTAAAGAATATGTAGATATTGCTTAACAATATGTAGATATCGCTAAACAATATGTAGCTATCGCTAGACAATGTGTAGATATTACTTAACAATATGTGATATTGCTAAACAATATGTAGATATCGTACAACAATATGTAGATATCGCTAATTCATGTGTAGATATTGCTAAACAATATGTAGATATTGCTAAACAATATGTAGACATCGCTAAACAATATGCAGCTATCGCTAGACTATGTGTAGATAGTGCTAAACAATATGTAGATATCTCTAAACAATACGTAGCAATCGCTAGACAATGTGTAGAAATTGATAAACAATATGTAGATATCGCTAAACAATATGTAGATATCGCTAAACAATATCTAGATATTGTGAAACAATAGACAAAAATCTAAACAAGTTATATTTAAACAATGGAACATGAAGTTTGGGATAAAGCCGATCACTCCCATTAATAATTAATAAAGAACCTTATGATCCACTTGCAGCTTGTAAACAAATTACAAGCTCAATAGACATAGACTAGCCATTAATTCCATCTATTAAACATATCCAACCAACAGAGAAAAGAATATGAAACTTCTTAAAAGAAATAGCGGATATAATAATAAATTAACATTTAATAAAAATAGAAACATAAAATAAAATAGAAACAACAACAATAGAACACGAAGTACATTTTGTTCAAACTTGCCTTAATCTTTCTTCTCTGTTAAAATCTCATTTGATGTTTTGCTCCATTTGTCAAACTTAGGATAGTTGTAGCAATACAATATATCATTCTTTTGTATAACTGACCATCGCTGAGGTTTTAGGCTTTTAATATTTTATTGTGGTTGCTGCACATGATGGAGATGGAGGACAGGACCTTTTTTTATAAAAGACTGATGACTATTTCTGGTTAGCCTCTGTTATGGCTGGAATGTCATTCCCAAAGACGGTAAGGTTTACACCATTGCTTATCTCCTCTCGCCTGGTGTGTAAACAGGTTGGCGGGCCCTTTTTATCCTGGGTGCCGACATACCAGTATTGAATCTTGTTTTTGTTAATCTTTTTCATAATTTCCTCATTGTCAATGGTTTATTATTGCTTATTAAAGCTGTCTTCTATTAATAGTATTTAATGCTATGAGGAGATGACACACACTTTTTTAATAGTTTGTCAGGGTTTACTTCATATGGAAAGTACCTTATGTCTGGGTAGCCTAACAAACCCTTGTACAGAAAGGCTGACGGCACCCAGGATGTTCTCAGAAATCAAGGCTTAGTGGGCTAACACTTGATCTCTATATGAAATACATAGATATTCGAATGCACATGTGTGTGTTTATAAATGTTACATATGCTTTTCTCTGTCTTTTTGTTTCTCTGGCTGTCTATCTATCCGAGGATATAATGGAAAATAACACATAATGCCAATTGTTGATCGCGCCAGGCCCTCAAAACAGCAAAAGCGACGTTTTTATTTATTTTAAACTTGAACATGATAAAAATTAAGAATGTAAACATTGTGTCCAAGGATTGGAGCAGAATTACATAGTAGAATGAATTCATTTCTAGGTTACGCCAGGTTGTTCGCTAGTGTGTGTTGAGCTTTCTCGTGGGTGTAGGGGAATAACGATGTCTACTTAGTGTTAAAACATCTCTCGTTGTAATTGAAATAGATTTCTCCGGAACCAGTAATGTAAACAAAAACAAAAAATATCTTATTTTCGTGGTGTGATGAGACAGATCACGGTTAAGAACGCTGATTATTATACTAGAAGTCAGGTTTCGAATCTCAATTTGAAAGTTGCTGTCTGGTCACAGAACAGCGATACAGAACTCAGTAGATCACTATATATATATATATATATATATATATATATATATATATATATATATGGGTGTGTGTGTGTGTATAATTTGATTTTAAAAGTACTCAATACAAAGTAGAGCTTTATTAATAAAATGTATATAAACATTAGAACAACCTACGCAAGTTAACCTGCGTTTCTGATCTAGCGCGCGTCAACTAGGCTGGAAAATAACTCTTGTTTTTCAGCCCTGTAAACTGCACTAGCACAGAAACGCAGATTAATTTGCGTTGACTGTTCTAATATATATATATATATATATATATATATATATATATATATATATATATATATATATATACATATATATATATATATACATATATATATATACATATATATATATATACATATATATATATATATATATATATATATATATATATATATATATATATATATATATATATATACGGAGAGTAGAAAGTGGACCTTGGGTTTACTTTCGGCAGCCACTAACTCTCGCTTTCGTTATTTTGTCCTTTAGTCCTCACATTCCATGATCGATGTTGCTGGGGGAAGAATTGCTGTCAAACACCTATCGTTTGCTAGTTTTTAACCTTGAAGTAGTATTTTCTTTTAGCTCCTTACATCAAGTGGCTTCACGCCTTGTCTATATATAACAATATCAATTTTAAGTAAATAATATTAAATCACCTACATACGCCAACATGTCAAGCTTTCGCTCTCATCTGTGTAGGGAATGATAATCTCAGACGATCGTAAGGTTCGAACCCGGTTACAGAATCAGCCCAGCAACTGTAATAAGCAAATGGCCACAAGAGACAGTACCACGCCAAGAAAAGGAATTTAAGTTCTATTAATGCGAAGGGCGGCACATAGAGGAAGACTGCGTAGAGGGTAGTCAATGAACGTTGTCGGAATATGCCATATAGCTACGTGACAGTTAATTTTTAACTTCCCTGAACAGGGCTTAACTTCAATCTGTTAAAGGGGCTTATAACAATATTAATTTTAAGTAAATGATATTAAAATATGTTACCTACATACGCCAGCGTTTCAAGCTTTCGCTCTCATCAGTGTAGGGAATGATAATCTGACGATCGTCAGGTTTGAACTCGGTTACGGAATACCACTAGACTCCACAAGCAAGCGTCATATATATATATATATATATATATATATATATATATATATATATATATATATATATATATATATATATATATATATATATATATATGTATATATATATATATATATATATATGTATATATATATATATATATATATATATATGTATATATATATATATACAGGGTGTCTCAAAAAAATGTACTCACTCGTAGAATGACGAGAACACTTTTATTTATGAACATAGAGTGAAATGAAATAGCATCGAATACATGAGACAGATGTAATTGAAGAATCATGTTCGCAAATGTTCAAACTGATGACCATTATTGTTCAAACATTTCATTTCTCTTTATGTTCATAAATAAAGGTTTTCTCGTCATTCTAAGAGTGAGTACATTTTTTTGAGACACCCTGTATATATATATATATATATATATATATATATATATATATATATATATATATATATATATATATATATATATATATGAAAGTAATCCAACAAAAGATAAAGCGTCAACTAATATCTTATAATTAGTAAAACATCCGGATAAAGTGAAGCTCAATATACTGGACAGAGCATTAATATTATAATATAAAATGAAATTATAAAATAAGGTGCCAATCAAATTTTATTATAATTCAAAGTTCAAGCAAAGTAGAACGTTAAGATACTTTGCTTGAACTTTGAATTATAATAAAATTTGATTTGCACCTCATTTTATTATTTAATTTCATTTCATAATTATAATATATATATATATATATATATATATATATATATATATATTATGAAAACTTTATTTAAATTCCTTTGTGAGTGATTAAATTCAGGATTTAAATTTGAATTTAATGTTGTTTCTTTAACCTTTTTACCTTTTCATAAGTATAATCCTTAGACCCATTTTCTATCCCTAATTCCTTTAAAAGACACATCATTAAACTCCGAAACAGTAACGGCCAAATATACGATACTCATAAATATTGGCTCACGGGATTTATATAGAAATATTTGTTATTTTATTATTTTTTTTTATATCTCTTTAAATCTTCTCCAGTTTAAAATCTCAACTGTTACTTTTCACCCACCCCCATTTTTTAAAAACCTTATTAAACATTGTTTAAACTAAATGTAAACAAACATACATAACACTCTAAGCAAATAACGCGTCCAAACGAGAGTGGTACGTGACTTCACATTTCCGAAGCAGATGACAACAGTAGCTGAAGGGTGGCTAAGTCCTGCGCTTGAAACCGACGGTACAAATGTTGTACTAATTTTTATGTACCAAAATAAATAAATATATATATATATATATATATATATATATATATATATATATATATATATATATATATATATATATATATAAACGAAAGAGAGAGACATGTGTGCTTGTGTGTGTTCGTTTGCGGTTTTCCACTGAGTCTATTTTAACTCACCGTCTCTGCATTTATACATCCATTCACCCCCATTCTAACCACATCATTGTAAACTATTGAATAGAAGTAGCTTCCTTTTTTGTAAACCTTAATCTCATCTGATTTGATCCACCCGGAAAAAAACAAACGGAAATGTATATCTTCCTCCATCTTTCTTTTTTCTTTTTCGTTCTTTGTCATCGTTTAATCTTTTTATTGTATGGGTGGGCTCTCCTCCCCCTATCCCCTTACTAGCATTGCTTATTTTCTTTTCACACACACACACACACACACACATATATATATATATATATATATATATATATATATATATATATATATATATAGAGAGAGAGAGAGAGAGAGAGAGAGAGAGAGAGAGAGAGAGAGAGAGAGAGGGGGGGGAGGGGGAGGAAAAAGATATGTAGTTTCTTCGGTTTAATCATGTCGATCGACCGGTCCGGGGTTGACCGGATTTAAGAGCATGTCTTAACAGAGCGAAAGTTGGCGGCAAAGAGGCCTTTGTTTCCAAATGTTTTCAAATGTAAAGATGCTTAACCCGATTGCCTCCACCTCGTCAGATTTTGCGAGGCGGAACAGGACGGATTTGGGGCCATTACGGTACAGCTTGAGACCCCATCCAAAATTGACTGATGATTTGAATCGGCGCTCCCTACCTCTGAAAGAGTGTGGGAATGGGGGCAAGCCTCCTTGGCACAGAAGGGACGGTTTTATCAGAGGTGTTTACGAACGTTTTTATTTTATTTTCTGTCCTCATGCCTAAAATGCCTTCAACAGTAAAAGCATGTTTCAAAATAAATTAGAGAGTATTTGTGCTAATCTGAGCCAAATTGAAATTTCTTCATACTTACATTTAAAAAAATAGATGTGTTACATTTGAACATTTTAAAAAATAGATGTGTTACATTTGAACATTTTTAAAAAATAGATGTGTTACGTTTGAACATTTAAAAAAATAGATGTGTTACATTTGAATATTTTAAAAAATAGATGTGTTACATTTGAACATTTAAAAAAATAGATGTGTTACATTTGAACATTTAAAAAAATTGATGTGTTACATTTGAATATATTCAAAAGTAGATGTGTTACATTTGAACATTTAAAAATAGATGTGTTACATTTGAACATTTTAAAATATAGATGTGTTACATTTGAACATTTTAAAAAATAGATGTGTTACATTTGAACATTTAAAAAAATAGATGTGTTACATTTGAACATTTTAAAAAATAGATGTGTTACATTTGAACATTTAAAAAAATAGATGTGTTACATTTGAACATTTAAAAAAATAGATGTGTTACATTTGAACATTTTTAAACATAGATGTGTTACATTTGAACATTTAAAAAAATAGATGTGTTACATTTGAACATTTTAAAACATAGATGTGTTACATTTGAACATTTTTAAAAATAGATGTGTTACATTTGAACATTTTAAAAAATAGATGTGTTACATTTGAACATTTTTTCAGGCTATTAATATACAGTAAGGAATTGTGAATACGATTTAGATATTTGTATGTTCAGGATGTATTCTTACACCAATTAATCGATGATTATTCATTAACGAACACAGCTTCTAGGCGTGAGGAGTAGTAATGTAGGATATATTTCGTATATATCGTTCCATAATAATTCCGATTTTTCTCAAATTTTAACAAGAGGTATTAGACATCAATTAATAATTTTCAGTTACCTTGGAATACATTCAAGTTTTTTTATAAGAATCATGATATAGGCACAACTTCTTATTCGAAAATTAAATATTTCAGATTTGCATTAAATTTAATCTTTCATTAACTCTTATCATCGAGTAGCCTATGGGCTTTGATAAACGGTGACTTGGTAGGAGATTAAACACATGTAAATTTCAAATTAGAATAAGGATTCTAGACACTAGGTGTAGTATCGTTATATTATAATTTTAATCTTCGTAAGTGAGAAAGAAATAAGTCTTGCAAAACTGCTTTGTTCTGGGAATAAATTTTACCGGTCCTGGGACGGGTATTTTTCTAGTTTAATATAAAACATATAAAATATTGAATAAATGTTGAATATTTTATTAAAATGCGATAATTCTTTTATTTTTGTGATTAACAATTTTTAAACTTTTATAGTAGTCTCTAGTTTATGCTCCGCATCCTAGATTAAGGTGGAGGCGATGTAAATGAAACACCTATATAGATATATTGAGAGGGTTTTAGATATAGATATAACATCTTTGTCATACCAGCCGATGTTCTTCTTCCCATCATTCTGGCAACATAGAGGTTGACTTGAAACATCAAGCCATTTTCTTTTGGAATAAGGTATGGTTCGATTCAGTTCTATGAGGTGCACCTCCCAGGCATTACTTCTTCCATAGTTGAGGTGGGTTTATTGCTGATCCCCTGAGGCGTCCATACCGGGAAATGTCGATTCTCGTACCCGATAAGATCGCCTCCTTGAGAGAGTTAGTTGTCCTTTCTTTCCTGACTTGTGTCAAATCTCTCTGCAGTGGGATGCAAGTACGTCCCGAGATACAATGGACGTTATTTTAGAAGTTAATGTGAGTTTGAATTGATTTTTTCTGTTTAACGCTGAATCAATACTTTTCGTGTTTTTATATGTGTTTTTATATGTCGAAGCAAGATAAATATTATAAACAATTCATTATATGTGATTAATTGAGCACAATTTTTACTTTAGCCGTAGCTGAAGGGGAAATGCGAGTTTATACATTTCCAATTCGTATTAGTACGCAAATAGCCATAAGGGATCCGCTTAAATATGAACTTTAGATAGACGATTCTGCAATACATCACGGTAACTATTTGCTATTTTAATGTTAAAATGTACTATATTATCTAATAATAAAGTTCCATGTTATCCCCGAAACTAAAGTTAGTCTAGTTAATTCTTTAGTCTTTTTGCCAATTCCCTCACCTAAATCTTATTATTACTTTTAATTGAGCCAATTGCAGTCTAAACAATTGTCCTTGGTCTGCGTGCTCATTGAGAGGATTAGAAATTTCCACATACCATGCACTAAAAAAACAGCCAACTCGAAAAACGGTAAGTCGTCCAGTTAGTCAGAAATATCCTTTAAATGTAACTAATGGACAAAATAGGCGGGAAGTGCGAGTGAGGAGGCTGCTGAAAATAAACGCATCGCCCACTTTCTACTCTCCATCAGTCTGGATAGCCGTGGGCCCCATCGAGCTCATCTGCCCTTTGACGGCTCTTGTTTTAATGCTGCTGGGTGTCCACCCACCTATTTCACTAGAAAAGGCAATGCTTATCCGATGGGGGGTGCTATTTTCGTCGCCGACAGTCCAACCATTGAACAAAGTTAATATATTTTGCGCTATTGTTAATACTATTTATGGTTTGTTTTTCTATGAAGGAAATAGATCAACAACGAATATCTGAATATGTTTCAGAATTAGCAAATTTCAGAATGAGCACATGGATACTCCATTGCTTGAAAATGACGTACTTTCACCTTGCGGGGATCTCACAGTGCAGAGTTATCCAAATAAGAATCTGTCACCTGCTAATGATGACGGACTTGTGATGCTGAAAGAATCGTCATCTTCATTTGAGTTGATGTGTTATTCTCGAAGGCGTTATAAATAAAATCATGCTCACAATTGTAACATTAAATCTGGCAGAACTCAAACTAGTAATTGTTATTCAAGACATGCGAGGTGTGTTATGTATGTTGCAACTCAGGCGGTAAGCATAATAAACATTTGCGAAATCGTTCATTCAATCCCTATAATTTTGAGTTTCTCATCCTCATTTTGTTTACTCTGTTTAGTTTAAATATACGAATATAATCTTCGGTTCCTGTGCTATTTAAATCCATGTAATCATTTTCGAGAAACACTCACTATGGAAATAATGACCGGAAAATAGTTTTATCTTTTTGATATATACATATATACATATACAACATTTCTTTGGAACGAGCATCTAATAGCTATTGTTAAACGATTCTATAAATGAGAGTAAATATGAGAGATTATTACATTACTATAATTCACGATTAAAAGAATTAAAATAAAAAAATAATGATCTTAAATACAGTTCAGCTTAGAGCCTTCTTTATTTATGGAAAATAGAACAGAATAAATAGATATATAAATTAATAAATAAATAAATAAATATATATATATATATATATGTATATATATATATAGTCTTAGAAGTTTCTCAACCATTAAAACTATATTTTAAAAAACCCAAAAAAAACAAACCTTAAGTCCCAAGTCGTTCAGTGGAAAATCACTCATGTAAGTCAATTTAGTTTTTACAGCTATTATATTAGTTTGCTTCTAACATTATTTAAGGGATTATCAGTTGTTTACCATGAAAAACTGTTTCGGGCATTTAATATATATATATATATATATATATATATATATATATATATATATATATATGTATATGAGAAAGGGAGGATGAGAGTGATCCGACGTAATCGGAAATGAAAAAGGAAAAACCAAGAAATAGTTTTATTATATTCATAAACGTTTCGTCTTTATTTTAAGACGTCCTCGAGATGATAATTTGAAGAAAAATGTCATGCAAGTACATCGAAGTTTGGGGTTGACATGGTGGAGAGATGAAGAAAAGTAGTAGCCGTGGCTACTATGAGCGCTGGAGGAGAGTCCAGACTAGAGGAGTCAATGGTCGCTAAAGAATGAAATGAATATGGAAAGCTTTGAGTAGATACGATTGAGGCAGCTATGAAATGGGGAAGGGTGAGAATATAATTGAAATTGCCTTCGGGTGGGAGAGGTGAAAGGGGGCTGATATTTTTGTAGTGGTGAGGTTTGGCATGGATTTTGAGAGGCTGGGAAAACAGGATGAGGGGGGACATTGTGTGTTTAGCATGTAGGTAGCCACGGCTACTACACCCCTTCATCTGTCCACCATGTCAACCCCAAACTTCGATGTACTTACATGACATTTTTCTTCAAATTATCATCCTGAGGAAGTCTTACAATAAAAAGGAAAAAATAACAAGATTAACCAAAGGGGAATATCAACAAAAGTAGTACTGCAATTTAGCCGGTGCTGGAGAGTGAGAGAAGAACAAAAGTGAAAAAGGTAGAATATAGCGAGATGAAAGAGACTAATTTTTGATTTATCTATTTTTTTGTTTTATATTTAACTGGTTTTACAAACTGACTTTTTCCTGATCACACTTCAGCTTAATCTGTGAACGTGTGGTCCAAAGGACCACCTTTTTCTAATATATATATATATATATATATATATATATGTGTGTGTGTGTGTGTGAACGAGTTAATGTAAGGCTTTCGAAAAAAAAAAATGCGGCACCTTTTTTACTTCTTCTTCTTCTCCTTCACCTTCTCCTTCTCCTTCTCCCGTTCGCTCTCACCTCCCAACGAATCACCAAATCACATTTTTTTCGTGCATCTTGTAGTAACGACATCCCGCATATGCAAATGAGCACGCCAAAGCCGCCCGCCGCCGTTTCATCTTTAAAAAAAAATTAAATTAAACTTTTCGTGAATTAGCGTTTCCGGGTTCGCGCCCGCAGCTCTCCTCCGCACAAGTAGCAAACCAACCGTCTTCTCTTCGACCGTCGCGGACAAGCTTTTTGGTCCACAGCAGTTGGCTGCCTCTCCTGCTCTGCGCTACAGTGTGTGTGTGTGCGTGTGTACGTGTGTGTGTACGTGTGTGTTGGTGTGTGTTATTTTGAAAATAACTCAATAAAATGCTAGATCGTAAGAATGCGAGAGCTAAAATACTAATTATATCGCTGAAAAAGAACACCTCCTTTTCTATTAGATATCAGGCCCGACCTTCACGCCTCAACCTAGACTTAAGATAAAAAGGTTCCTTAAGTAATAAAAACTACAATATAATAACACATTTATACTGAACATAAGCATCCCATTCTAAGGATAAGTCCTTTAATAACATTAATATATCCCAACTTTGTAAATTAATAACATTATGTCACACAGGAACTTATGTCACACGCAGGTCTATAAATAAATTACACTCAACACCAACACCCCTAAATACGAATACACCGTAGAAACAGATAACAATACAACCTCCGTAATAAGTAATCACGTTGTATTTATATAATGTTTAGTTACTATTAAGGACCATACATTCATATAGACAGCCCTGTAAACTCGGTACTTTCCTCAAAAGGGACACTTGATTGAAATCACCGGATGATAAAAACAGTGATCATCACCGCCTATTGCCTTTTTCAAACTGTCTTCATTCCGTGCTGATGGTTTGTAAAGGCGTTTTCTAAACAGTAAAAGTCTATCCCTGTCAATAAAAAATTAGTACGTCTCCGCAATCTGTAATGTAGAGTTTATATATATATATATATATATATATATATATATATATATATATATATATATATATATATTGTGTAATATAAGTGACAACTCATGTCTAGATATCCTTTGGTAGATCCTTTCAATAGTCCGAATCAGGATCTTAGTTTCTAAGTACGAAACTATATTTAAAATTGCTATAGCTCTAAATATAGTTTCGTACTTAGTACATAATTCCCGCCAAAACCTTCTATAATATTAACACATGGTCTGTACCTGATTAACCTCATTCCCCTGACGAGTGTCCCGGATGGGTCTGAAAGTACTTGGGGGCAAATCCAAACGATGGCAAATTCATCAGCCAATTCCCCTCTGGAACTAAGATCCTGATTCGGACTATTTAAAGGATCTACTAAAGGGTATCTAGACGTGAGTTGTCTTTTACATTCAACACTACTTGCCTGAAAGTGAAGATGCTTCACATATATATATATATATATATATATATATATATATATATATATATATATATATATATATGTGTGTGTGTGCGTGTGTGTGTGTGGGGGGGTGTTTTAATATGATGGACATAAAAACGTACTTTTTGAAAACATCTTGAATTTATATTCAGGAAATAATGTTTTAAATGTTTAAAAGTCAATGTTTTTTAAAAAATGGCAAAAACTATTGTATAAATGAAAGAAGTTTCTTTTTAACAAATTCTGAACATTTTTTAAATAATTATATATATATATATATATATATATTATTTTATAAGAATGCAAAATTAATCACATCATTAATATTTTGTAATTATTCTGCAAAAATTTTAGCACTAAACAATATTTTCCATGTGTGCACGCATTTCAGAAAATTCGATTCTATTATCACTTTTACACTTGGGTAAAGACTTGACAATTTAATGACTTTCCTTGTCAGAACATCTACTTTATCAATTCCAACTCAGGCAATTTTTCAATGGAAATATTCAACAAAAAACAACAACACAAACTTAAGAAAAAATGTAAATTGTGCAACATCTTTTTCCATAATAAATACGTTAGATAAAAAAAGGTAAAAAATAACTCCACAGGATAGGATCCACTTTAAGGGGCTCTGATAATATATATATATATATATATATATATATATATATATATATATATATATATATATATATATATATATATATATATATATATAAGTAAGACGGAATCACATAATCATCGGACCAATAATTTATTTCGACCCTATGGTCTTATCAAGCCTCCAAGTGAGATGATTATATATATATATATATATATATCTATATATATATATATATATATATAATGTTTGTTATTGTTTATTATCTATGTACGTATACGTTTCGTCCTTAATAATCGAGACTCATCAGCATAGAGATATGACTATTCACTACAGGTCATGTGATTCGAACCCCCGGATTACGAGTATTTTGCAACTCAAATCCGATGCCTAAACCACTCGGCAATGTTGAACAGCGAATAAACGGTGATAATTTTGAACACTTTATACGGCGGCTTGACGTCATAGAGCGTTCGACTTTAATGAAAGGAACGACGTCATGCTGTGTTAATACTACACTTGCAGTGCTCTACTAGACGGGTTTATATATATATAATTCATTTTTATATCCTCAAGAGAAAAGCATTTATTTTTTTTTTAAATTAAAAGAAAAAGCAAAAAGTTATGGTTGAACGGTTTTGCGTGGTAACACCCCCACACAACGCTAAATAGATGCACTGATAGATGGCGTCTCCCACGTCAATCCCATCCAAGCCGTCACCTACCTAACTTCTCTCTATCATAGTATCCGGTGAAGCGACGGCATCCCCGGTTGATTGGTAGAGCAACGACGCCGAAACCCGGACTCCCTTCAAGCGTGTCATGTGATCAAAAGGGTCACAAGTAGAACATTAGTGGCGTCGAAACACTATGTCGGTAGACGAGAAAAGAATGATTAATAAGAATAGTCGTCGTCCCGGCTGTGTGAAACTCCGGGTCCGCTCCCGTGTAACCCTGCTGGCGTGGACCATTTGGCAGCGACGAAAAAGGCGGAAAAATAGATAAATAAATAAATAAATAAAAGGAACCAACTGATTTAGGGGACTTTTTTTTAGTGTTTAAAGTTTGTATGAATTTACCTGTAAGGTGACCCGACGCTGTCAAATACAAAGTGGCTCAAAAGTCATTACGAAAAACAGTTTTAAGAAAAGAAAAATACAGGGTTATATTGAAGCGGTCAGCTTTCCAAATCGCTGTCAAATATTATTGACTATTTTTGTCTGGTTGTCTAAGCGGTGATATGAGAAAATTAATCAATTGTATAAATTTGTTGAATAATTTTTACGGATTTCTCTTTTTCATTTTTAGTTTGCCTACATTAATTGTTGCGACTCGGACTTAGGAATAGTATTAGGATTAAGAATGTGTGTGTTTTAGTTTGTATAAAAAATAATAAAACTAAACAGTTCTTATGAAAAATGAAATTTAAATATATTACAAATAATAATAATGGCGTCACCAGAAAAGAATATGACCGAGGACTTCCTGAAATTGACTATTGAAATTTAAAAATCTAAAATTTAAAAATCAGGGAACAAATTAATATTAGCAAAATAAAAATTTTTAAATGGAATATCCGTAAAAAATTAACATGATAGATTTATTTTCACTGTCACCGCTTGGAAAAGCAGACAAAACTAATCGATAAAAATTTGCAGCCATATTAGGAGCTAACCGCTTCAATATAACTAAATATATTTACTTCAAAGTATAGTCAGTGAAGAATAAAATATCTAAATCGCGTCAGTTGTTGTTTGTAAAATCGAATAGATTTTCGAAATTATTGTAATTTCGTTTGAAAACTCAAGGATAGCGATGTCTGTTGACCTCTTTTATGAATTTCTTCTGTTAGTTTTCTGTAATTCTTACGAATTTCAAGTCCGTTAACTTGTACAAAACACTCGTTTTCTACGTTCATTATCGGTGATATAGCTCTTAAATGCAAGATTTTTTGATTACACAAAATTCGAAATGGACCAAATAACGTTAAGCACATGTAGACATTTCTACTAAAGCTACAAATCTTTACGATAACATCTAAACCATATAATATTACACATACACATATGCATATAATGACATGAAAGTAAAACTTTCATAACTCCTTAGCTAGATTCGCATATGTACATGCATACGCGCACAGACCAAACCACATACATACATATATTGCAAATAATAAATCACAACCAGCTAGCGACAAACAGAAAATGCATGTTTATACACTCGTATATAAAGTTGAATATATCGCTTTGTTTAGGTCTGTAGTGCATAGAACAATTGTAAACATGCATTAGGCTGCATGTTTTGGTTGGTGCATGCGAATGGCAGACGTTGCAGGTGATAGATGTTCGGCCAAAAGAAAAAAATGAGGGGGGGGGCACAGAAGAAATTGAAATTTGAAAATATCTCTGATTGTTAGTTGGACCACACAGAATTTGTCTTTTCTTTGAAATAAATAAGTGTCAGGGTATCATGCTGAGACCGGCCTACTTGAGAAAAGTAATTTTCCGAGATGGGCTCCTTGGATGGGAACTTTCTGTCCGTTATCTCCGGTGGATATATCCGGTGGTCAGCTTCTGGGTGATCGAATGGTGGCCACTGAGAGAGTCTAGAAGCCAAGATTTGCGGTCAGGAGTGAAAATATTCCAGATGCGAAGGGGATCAGTCATAACCGGCTCTCTGGGTATAACACATGGAATTAGTGTTTCTAAAGACAGTCAGTCAGTTGGATCGGTGTGCCTCCGGGAAAAGAAGGCTCTTGGGGCTCTTAACCAAAGGGTTGTGTTGATTGGACTTATATTTTATTTGGCCGGGATGAAAGATTTCATTTTACATGGCTGCTATTCAACCTGGGCAAACGAGTACCATTTGTAATTTCCAAAAAATAAACATATGTTAATTGTTCATAAACTGGACTCATGGTTTTACTTGGAATAAGATTTTTTATTGCAGTACTGACTGAATCGAACGGCAACTTTGCGCCAGGCACAACGAGCGGTGATCACGACCGTGCAGCGAACGCACTCATGCACTCATGCATCTTCAGAAAATGACACGTGCGTTTATTTCAAGACATTTTTCGGTAAATAAGATGTGAATGGCGCCGCTTTGGCGTGTTATCGTCGTATCAATTGTTATCTATGTATCATTAATCTGCTTTGGCATAATATCTACACTTACTATTTTCCACCTAATGTCTAAGTTTTAAATATTTTAGACATTTTAAATTTTGTCTACTGTTTCTATTAAATTATACATTTCTATATATTTTTACAGTTTCAATAAATGTTCTGTTATATTGTGCAATGGTTGATACTACCCTAAAATCTCGACACTAAGTCAATCATCCGTTACTCAAAATGATAAGGTACTTTAAACGGGCTGATTGAGAATCCATAAGAGATCTCATTAGAGACGCCCCATGGAGTAAAACGTTTTTTCTCTCCCTGCTGATCAGTGCACAGATAAGGTAACAAAATGGGTCAAAGTAGGCATTGAAGCACATATCCCCACGCGGAAGTTTTCTAGCAAGCCTTACTCTCACTAATGGCTCAATTTGACATGTGCAGCTAATATTGCTCAGAGGCAGAAAACATTCCGCAAATTCAACCGTTATAAGTAAACTACAAATAGACAGAAATTTATAGTATCAAGAAAATAAGATTGCCATAACTGCAGCTAAGAGAAGGTATACTGAGATGACCAGACAACGCATCGGAACTTGTAATTTCTGGAGAATCTATAATTGTATGGTGAATAATAGGCAATCAACAATTCTCTCGCTATCCAACTAACATGATGTCGCATGCATGGCAACTGATAAGGCTGAACTAATTACTTGAACTCCACTTTGAAATACGCAAACCACTCTCCCCCAAATGTCGTATTGCGGACTGAAGCCACACTTGATGACCTGATCATCATCCCTTTCCATGTCCGGGATATCATAAAAAACACTTTGACACTTATCCCAGTTATAGTAATAAAGAAATGCTCTACTGAGATGGTCCCTGTACTCTTCAAACTGTACAACAAATGCTTTGCTGAATTTTGCTTCCCTAATAGCTGGAAAATTGTCTCTGAGGTAGCAGTGTTGTCTCTGTGGTAGCAGTGTTGCCTCTATGGTAGCAGTGTTGCCTCTGAGGTAGCAGTGTTGCCTCTGAGGTAGCAATGTTGCTTCTGTGGTAGTAGTGTTGCCTCTGAGGTAGCAGTGTTTCCTCTGTGGTAGCAGTGTTGCTTCTGTGGTAGCAGTGTTGCCTCTGAGGTAGCAGTGTTGCCTCTGAGGTAGCAATGTTGCTTCTGTGGTAGTAGTGTTGCCTCTGAGGTAGCAGTGTTTCCTCTGTGGTAGCAGTGTTGCTTCTGTGGTAGCAGTGTTGCCTCTGAGGTAGCAGTGTTGCCTCTGAGGTAGCAGTGTTGCCTCTGTGGTAGCAGTGTTGCTTCTGTGGTAGCAGTGTTGCTTCTGTGGTAGCAGTGTTGCCTCTGAGGTAGCAGTGTTGCCTCTGTGGTAGCAGTGTTGCTTCTGTGGTAGCAGTGTTGCCTCTGAGGTAGCAGTGTTGCCTCTGAGGTAGCAGTGTTGCTTCTGTGGTAGCAGTGTTGCCTCTGAGGTAGCAGTGTTGCCTCTGTGGTAGCAGTGTTGCCTCTGAGGTAGCAGTGTTGCCTCTGAGGTAGCAGTGTTGCCTCTGTGGTAGCAGTGTTGCCTCTGAGGTAGCAGTGTTGCTTCTGTGGTAGCAGTGTTGCTTCTGTGGTAGCAGTGTTGCCTCTGAGGTAGCAGTGTTGCTTCTGTAGTAGCAGTGTTGCTTCTGTGGTAGCAGTGTTGCTTCTGTGGTAGCAGTGTTGCCTCTGAGGTAGCAGTGTTGCCTCTGTGGTAGCAGTGTTGCCTCTGAGGTAGCAGTGTTGCTTCTGTGGTAGCAGTGTTGCCTCTGAGGTAGCAGTGTTGCCTCTGTGGTAGCAGTGTTGCCTCTGAGGTAGCAGTGTTGCTTCTGTAGTAGCAGTGTTGCTTCTGTGGTAGCAGTGTTGCTTCTGAGGTAGCAGTGTTGCTTCCGTGGTTGCAGTGTTGCTTCTGTGGTAGCAGTGTTGCCTCTGAGGTAGCAGTGTTGCCTCTGAGGTAGCAGTGTTGCCTCTGTGTTAGCAGTGTTGCCTCTGTTGTACCAGCGTTCAAAAATTTCGGTGAAAAAATAAGATTAGTATTATTTGGATCATTTAGGATTCTTCTCTCATCTTGGATATTATTTTCACAACGTTTCATTTTTATAACGTTTCGGTCGATGTTACCTCAGATTTTTGTCAAGTGCGTTTTGTCGCAGTCCGAAAGCTATATGGAATTTCGACATGAACTTTTTATTACATAGGTAGATTGTTCTCAGTCTGTCAGTCATGGCCAAGTAGAATTCTAAAGTAATTTTCATTTCCTTCTTAGTATAGCCTGTAGTGAGGAGTGAACACTCAACCTTTATAAGACAGTCGGACGTTACATTGGTCGAAACGCTGTGAGAATAAAATCTAAGATGAGAATAGTAGTCCGAATGATACAAATGATAAACCCTTGTCTAAGAAATTTCGAAACAAAATTAAGTATAAACATCAAATAAATCCACTTATAATCAAATACTTATTGAATTGTACTGACATTATCGTTACGTATATGATAATATAAATGTGTTTTATCTTTTGTTAAATACGTTCAGGTTAAAATGTAAATGCTAGTTTTAGAGAAGAACAAAAATAAGAATCATAATATTTAATGCATTATCTGGATTATTCGGACTACTATACTGGCAGCTTATACATTTTGGAGATGATTTAATGGGGCAATAGAACTTTAATTATTGGCATAAATTATTTTTGTATTTTAAAGCCAAGAGTTCTTTTACAAATATTTTGTATATATAAAAAATCAACTTATTTGACAACCGTGACGTCAACCGTGAAGTAATCCGTTGTATCCCTGTACAAGGAAGTTGTATTATTTGTTTATTTCTATTACCAAGTACAATAGATACCGTTGTGAGTTCATTTTCAACCATCTATATCAGACAATAGTTTATCGCCGGGGATTGGTTCGACAAAGGATTAAGTTATGGGCGGGTTTTTTCTTGGACAAAGGGTTAAACCCATGTGGGGTTCCCCAACCAAAGGTTGTGGGAGAGATGCTTTTATAGCAGCATGTTATTCCCACTGTTCGAAGCAGCCCAACCACGTGTCGATAAAATTAACAGATTAAAATAAAGGGAATAAAGAAAACATTATTATTATAATATCTGAAATAATATTCGAAAGAAAACAAAGGAATAATAAAGCTTACACACACGAATGGTATTTTGTAAAATCAATAATTAGAGTAAAACATTTATATTAAAACAAAACAATTTATTTGACTAAGACATTTTGTAAAGCTATCAGTTACAGAGTTCATATTTTTAAGGAGTGAAAAGTTCCGTTTGTATGAACGTGTACGAGTAAAATGTTCGGTTTGTTTAAGTTCATGTTTGTGTGACAAAGTGTCCGGGGCCCCATGGGGATCGAGTACCCTGGTTACGCGCTAGTATACGTCTTGGTGATGATGCTAGGCCCTTCGTAGAGACGAAATGGAGATATAAAACTAGTATATATTTGACGTGAAAACGATCTTATTCAACCAACGGAAAAGGCGCCGGTTTGTCTGGCAGAGTCGTGTTTGGTTGTCAATACCGATCACCACTACAACGGGGAAACGGTCCAGATAGGAAGTTAAAGATTAAGGAAAATCCATGGTCTTAGCGTTAATTCTAATAAATGTCAACAAAGACATATGGTTGTTTGAGTGAGTGATACTCTTTGGGTTGGCGATACCGGAGGTCTGCTCTAACTTGGGAGATAATCAGTTAGTCCTGTCATCGTTAATTACGGCGAGAATGAGAAGGCAATTGTTTTTGTGATAACACCACGGGCCAGAAAGAAAATCCCATTTATTTTAGAGGCAAGGGAGTAGGGCGCCCATCCTCCCACCCCCTTAGAGAGGAAGAGACGCAGAGAGAAATATGGCAGCGAAAGGGGGTGAAGAATGTTCGTGTTGGACGCACGAGAGAGACGAACGAGGAGAGACGTCGTTAGAGTCGGACGCGCTCGATGCCGCGCGTCGATGATGGTGCGCGACGAAGAGAAGAAACCCGAACGAACTCCCCATCGTTTTCTTAGCCAGTTGATTTGTGACTAAACAACCACCTGTGAACGAATTTACACACACACGGAGAGCCAACGAGATAACCAAGAGCAAACAACTTTTACGAATACGGTAGACATTAATCTAATTCTTTAATTTTATTAATAATTACTCTTCAATGCAAAAACCCCGACCGAGTTGTTGAACATTGTTCTTTTCCTTTTATTCTGCTTTGGATAATCTGTCGCCCTCACAGAGCCAACCGATTGCTGTTCGCCCAGCGACCACTCGCTGATATAAAAAGTTTCAACGTGGGAGTGTATTTGTAGCTGGACGAGACAGCAAGATCGGCGACGCGACGTCATCATCATCATCGTCGCCATCCCGGTCTAGAGGAATTTCGATCGACATATTTTTTTATTGCCACTACGACGATCGGCTGAAGTGTGTTCACGTTCTGGCAAGACTGTGCGAGCGAGTGGGGTTCACAACTTGGCACCGTGACCAGGATATCATACACCTGTGTGTGCGGTTGACCACGATCTCCACGGTGCGTGTGGTGTTTACATTTGTACGAATGTGTATATGCGAGCACGTTTGATGTAAAGTGATTTTTGTGGCAATTGTAATGTGTGTGTGTGTTTGCCAGAATAGTTCGTTATTCGTGGTAGGAATCAAAGGAGATTACCTACTTTTTTATTTTGCCCCCCACCTGCTCGGTCGAGCCGGTGGGGGGGGGGGGGGGGTCGACAATCTTCTACGTGTGCGTTCGGCTGGAAAGCGGAAGAGAAAAAGAGATCGAAATGAGAGTGTGTGATTTGTTTTATTAGAGAGTCAAATCACGCATGGTAAAGCTGACCTGTTGGTCCCTGATTGGCCGGATCTTCGGTCAACGTGCTTTCACGAGATCATTCCTTCTTTTCTATCTCAGAAACGAAGAAGGGCTGAGCAAACAAAGAAAGAAAAGAAGTCGCAACAAATATGCCCTGGCCGCTAATAGCGTCAGCTACAAGTGTATGGTGTGTTTAATCAATTTTAAATATTATTAGACAGAAACCAGTCATTCCATAGTATTTTTATTGGTTTACTTGAGTCATTTTGTCCTTTCCTTTTCTCTCATGTACTTGAATATTTTTAAATGTTACTCTTATTTAAACTGTGATTCTGCGCTATCCATCCACCCGGATAACACCGAGTAATCCTGTTAGTAAGAAATAAAATCGAATAATTCTGAGAAAACATAGGTGAAAATCTTATCTATATAGAGAAAACAAAGATTGTATGTGTGTGGCTGTGAAAGTATGCGGACATGAGATAGCATATATTGTATAGACAATAAATACTAATCTATTTGTTAGGAGGGCAAAAAAATAATATTTGCACAGAAAAGGGATGGTAAAATGTTTATGTTAGCATATAGCCTAATGATTTTCTTCGGAGAATGAAATACAATTGTTTCTGTATGGCTCGTTTGCCATAAATATATATGATGCTACTCATAATGTACAGTAATTTATTGATCACTGTTAAAGTAAATATTCATACAAATATATATGTATATATATAAGACATTAGCTTATAAATATATCCATTAACCATTAATATGTACAGTGGAGGAAAATAACAATTTCCACTTATCGAAAAAAGCATTACTCGTAATTAAAATTGAGATCTTCAGAACCGCGAATGTAAATAAAAACAGTATAAATATGTTTTTGTGACGTGTCAAGATAAATCAGGAATAAAAATAATGACTACAATACTAGCGGTCGGATTTTAAATCTTAGCTTAAAACAATCATAATGTCTAACCATCTATAACAGACGAAAATAGACGGTGAAACAGCTGTATATGATCTACAACACACACACACACAACATCAGGAAACCAGAGCAAGCAGAACAACCATCTATCACAAAACTGGCCAAACATTTTGGACAGGACTGTCTTACAAATGATGCAGAAATAGACAATAATCCTGCCACAGAAATAGCTCGCAAAAGACGTCAGAAATACACCAATACCTTCTATTCCAGAAAACTGGAAGAATGGGCCAACCAACAACGTGCTAAGTATTTTCTAGGTGAATTATCCCAGGAATATATAGATAAGGAAGACTCTGTAGACTGGCTGAAAAGAGGATATCTCCACTATGATCAGGAGAGAATGATAATGGCTGCTCAAGATCAAGGCTTGATGACCAAAGGCCTTTAAAACGATGAGTGGTCTCAGCAACAATAACAAGTGCAGGTTCTGCCACACAGAAGTAGAGAGTGTGAGCCACCTGACATCCAGTTGTAAGGTCCTCCTGGGGAATGGCTATTATACAATGCGACACAACGGAGTGTGTATATATCTTCACTGGATTATTTGTAAAAAGTTGAATATCCAGTGTAGCAGCATGTCCTGGGAGCATATACCAGAAAGAACAGTTGGAAATAATTTATACACCACCCACTATGACTATGCACTCCCTACAGCTACATGTCTAGAAAACGGAGCTGTGAAACCTGACATCGTAATATGGAACCAAAGGGAGAAAGTAGCAACCCTAGTTGAAGTCAGTGTCCCTAATGATGCAGGATTAAACAGAGCTGAAGGGGGGAAAGATTACGAAATACCAAGGTCTTATGTACGACATGAAAAGAAACTGGAATCTTAGGAAGATCTCCATCATACATACCAGTAATTATAGGAGCAACCGGACTAATGAAAAAGAATTTCAAAAGCTATCTGGCGAGTATACCCGATGAACTGAGTGTAAGATAAATACAAACAATTGCACTTTAAGGGACGGTTAGAATCTTAAAAAGATTTCAATGCTGGAGCGTCTGAAATAGCCGGTGAATGTCTGGCATCCGGTAGGATGCTCCATATCCAGAAAAAACGGAAAGATGAGAAAAAGATTATATATATATATATATATATATATATATATATATGTATATATATATATACGTGTGAAACTTGAGAAATCGATCCAATACATTACATTGGGTACTATATAAGCTTCGATGCTGATTTCTATCTTACATAAATAAGTTTTTATTTATCCGATCTATATAGAAATGAAAGGGCATTTATCTGTTTTTCTGTGTCTATGGAGTCTAAAATTCTAAGAACTAGAATATGTAAATCACGAAAACGCTTATATAAGGCATATTCCGACAACGTTCGTAAAATATCTAGTCAGTCTTTCTTGATATACCGCCCTTCGCATAAATAGAACTTAAATCCCTCCTTGAATGTGGTAATTTCCCATCGCCTAATGGTTACAACGCTGTCTTACGGAGTCTAGGTTGACTTAGTGGCAGGGGGTCGAACAGTGCGACCGTCCGAGATTATCAACCCTGTATGTAGGTAAACATAGTGTATTTAAAATTATATATATATATATATATATATATATATATATATATAAAGAAAGAGGTAAAATGCCTTCAAAAAACCATCTGTTAGATGCATATTGTTTTATTAAACTCAAAATAAAAAATAAAAACATTTTTTTTCTTCTTCATCATGACTTTTGATCTAATATTTCGCTTGCTATTACAAGCCTCGTCAGAGCTTTAGACAAATAAAAGGTATTAAACTATTTTTTTTTCGTAATAATCCTTCCTGGTCTTGTAGAATCACATCCCATGTGTGGACTTAACGGTGCAAATGTCTCTCTTAAATTGAACTTAAATCGCGCATGGTAGCTGGTAAGTATAAATTTTGGAAAGTTCATTATATATATATATATATATATATATATATATATATATATATTATTTAAATACGCTTATTTAAAGTTTACATATTTGGATAATTCGGACTACTCTTCTCATTTTGAATAGCATAAAGTTTCGGTCGATGCAACCTTTGACTTTCTTCAGGTGCGTCTTTTCGAACTTGGGAATTTTTATGATGAACTCGGGAATCTTTATGATGAACTCGGAAATCTGTATGGAATATCGGAGTGAACCTTTTATTTAATCCGCGGAGGTCAATTGCTTTTCTTCCGCCAGCCATGACCTAGGAAAAGTCCTAAGTCATTCGTATTATAATCTTAGGATCGCCTGCACTTATTGAACTTTAAACCTCCAGAAGACTGTCACTTTGAACTGATTATTTATTCGTACTTTATTCGTTGCACTATGAGTTCATGTGAGCCTTAAACCAACACTTGAGTTAGACATGTAGTGCCACTACGTACTACCACTTATTACAACTTATTACTACTTATTATTACTTATTACTACTTATTATTATTTATTATTACTTATTACTACTTATTACTACTTATTATAACTTATTATTACTTATTAATATTGATTACGTTGCCCAAGATTAAATATAAAATAATGATTTAATTAAAAAAAATATCAGAGTAGCAATTCTGAAAAGAAAAAACATCAGAAAAGAACAAATATCACTGTAAGTAATTTAGGTGATTAAAATAGGTTTTCACTATGTTTTGTCGAAATAAATCCTTCTAGACTGAGGCATTGTTGTTGGCGCGAATCCAATGATCCGTTTTGGGAAGATGTGTTCTTGCCCACACTAAATATCGAACGTGTCTTTAAACCCGCTCTCGTTGGGAATCACATCAAATCGGTAAACTTAATTACGTTATTTATTGAATTTTAAAAGCAAGTAAAAGAAATCACAGGAAAAAGTTCAAACTTTAATAAATTTTTTAAAACGTGACAGACCAACAAAAATGCAATATCAAGCATGAAATAATTATAAAAATGTTTATTCAAAACTTAAACGTGACAGACCGGCCGACAGAGTCTCTTAAAGCGATGTTCAGACGCATCTAAGGTAAGATACGTCCATTCAATCCACGAGTCAAGCGATGAAAATGATATTTTAAACTGAAGCGTGACAGACCGACAAACGGACCGACCGACGGACAATGCGTATTATACAAGAGATGTGGTGAAGTATGTTTGTCATAAATAAATTCTTGCGGAGTAGGTTAACGTTTTACATTCGAGAAACGCCAAAAAAAAAAGCACACTTATATTCTCTCTGACCTGCTAACCCTACAGAATGTCGACTAACCCTACAGAATGTCGAAACAAAGGATGACTATTAGCCATTAGCATTCAACTCCCTAGAGTTAAGCGTTGAAAAATTTATAAATTTGGTAATAGTTGTCAGGCCAAAGTGTTCTGTGTCGGAAGTTTTTACTTAATCAGTTGTTCCGGTTCGTGATTACGATTTCGGAAGGGGGCAATGTTGGTAAAAGGTGATCCTCTGGGGGTCAGATCTTTGTATTTTATCCCCGCCTTCCGTTTCCCAGTCTAAGGTCGCAGCTATATCTGCTAGTTGCCCCTTTCCCCACCACCCAGCCAGCTTGCTCAGCCTCTGAAATGTAGATAGTAAATGCGATGCCAAAATTGGGTCTGTTCGCATTACTAAGTAATTGCCTACCATGTTTAACCATGCCGCCATAACAAAAAGAGCAGTGAACATTATTGCTTATATCGTCGCCATTGTTTTTTTTGTTGTTTTTTTTTGTTTGTTTTTTTTTGTTTCTTTTTTCGATGTTACCTTTTAAGGACGTTTTACGCTCAGAAAAGCTCACATATTTCAAGGGGTAAATCATTTAAAAACAGTATATAAGATTCGTTTTACCTCTGTGAAATTTTTGTGATTTCTAATTTTCTGCGTATTTTTTCTAAATTGTTAGCTGGGGCTTTTGTGACTTTTCATTTTTTATTAGATTTTGTTTTGTTTTTTATTTTACGTTTTGATCTTGTCATTTTGATTTATCATGTAATAAATCGGATTAGGTCGTTCTTTCACCATCTTACCTTTCGTAACCAAGTGAATGGTTGTATTTCCACAGAGGCGTGTTCGTGCAGTGATGTGCCCCAATGAGCAATCTTCGGTCACGTTCTATTCCTCATATACGTTTTTAGGTTTGTATCAAAAATGTTGTTTGGCACAAGACAAATGAAACGGACCGTAAAAATTCGTTTGTATATATATATATATATACATTCGTTTACCTTGGTTAGGCACAGTAAGTGAGAAATTTGCCAAGCTAATAAGCTCAGCAGCTGAAAATTGCTATTTTTCTTCGAATGTGCGCGTTGTGTTTTCTACAAAACCTTTATTGGCGTCTTCTCGTAAATACGTTTACCCCCCACACACACACACCATAAAAATAATGTAATTTATTATTTTAAATGTAGTTGCAGTTCTGACTACGTGGGTAGGACGACGTTAAGATTGGATAGTAGAGTCCAACAGCACATTCCGAGTAAGATCAGGAATGGAAACTTCCGGTCAACGGACGTTTAAAATAACACGTACGGGTCTTCCATTACAGACCATTTACTTAAAAACCCGCCGTGCGCTAGGAATTTTAGCATGGACTCCTTCGCCATTCTTAGTCATGCTCACTCATTATATCATCTAAAAATCTTGGAGACGATCCACGTTCGTCTTAAACGTCCTTCCCTTTGTAAGCAAAGGGAATGTCTATTGGGACTTAATGTGATCAGTCCTTCATTGTACATATAACATAACGCTATTTTCTTTTCTGTACTCTCTCTTTTCACCCCGTTTTTCTTTTTTAAATCCCTCGTCTTTTTTTTTAATCCCTCGATACAGCCTTTGTTAAGAGAGAGCGAAACTGGTCGGCTGGCATTATTTTTTTCTTAATAATTTTTTTTCTTGATTAACTTTTAATTATGAACGATAGAATTCGTCTTCCTTTCATGCTTGCGATAATAAAATGTTGTACCCCCCAAAAAAATTTTAATACACGGATTACGGTTTCTGTTGGGAATTCACGGGTTTCTGAATTTATGAGAAAATCCGGTTACTTTTGTTACGTCGGTCCCGTTCGATGTTGATCCCTCCGAGATTGGGATTAAACAGGATCACCGGTAGGATTCGTGTCTGACAGTGTACCTTTTTTGCTCTTCTCCTATGAAAATTCTTCCGGTTGTTGCTTGCTGTTATGTAAACAGGGGTGTATTGAATGTTTGTTTATATAATAAACTAGTAGTGCACGTGTCCCGGCGTTGCCCGGTGGAATAGAAAAGAATGCTTTTTACTATAAAAAATATCCTTAAAAAAGAATTTAAAAAAAAAAGAAAGATGTTAGAGTGAGAGATTACTGAGTGTGGATTGGGGGGGGGCATTTTTTCTTGTCTATATGCTTCTACACAATACGAACGGAACGAAGATAGATAGATAGATAGATAGATAGATAGATAGATATAGATAGATAGATAGATAGATAGATAGATAGATAGATAGATAGATAGATAGATAGATAGATAGAAAGAATGATAGATAGATAGATATACATAGATAGATAGATATATAGATAGATAGATAGATAGATATACATAGATAGATAGATAGATATATAGATAGATAGATAGATAGATAGATAGATAGAATGATAGATAGATAGATAGATAGATATACATATATATATATATATAGATAGATAGATAGATAGACAGATTGATAGATAGATAGATAGATAGATAGATAGATAGATAGATAGATAGATAGATAGATAGATAGATAGATAGATAGATAGATAGATATACAAATTGATAGATAGATAGATAGATAGATAGATAGATAGATAGATAGATAGACAGATTGATAGATAGATAGATAGATAGATAGATAGATAGATAGATAGATAGATAGATAGATAGATAGATAGATTAACCTGGAAACCTATTTACTTTTTATTCGCAACAAGTAATACAATATTTTGTTAACATTTTATGAAAACCAATTTCGATGACTGCGGCTAAGGGTGTACTCTGCATTGGTGTGGTGGGAGAGGATGTAAGTAAGGTGCCATTAATTAAAATAAACATCTGTAAATTCATAGACTTTAACCCCCTTGAGTGACACTGGTGTTTCGGGGACAGGTCGATGAGGAGGTTTGTGCATTCCTGCTCCAAGCCCTGAACCGCTATGAACGTTGCTATATTTATGTTTGCATTTCTGTAATTTTCAAGTTATGAAAAAATAAAACGCCGCATTTTCTTTTCCACGATGTTAAACACGAACGCAGCGATAATGTTGTACCCCCTTTTCATCAAAATGAAATATACTTATCCAAGTTCCTGTTGCAATGTACTTTAAGAATAATTATGAGATTTTATCGCCAAATATCTCAGAGGAGTCCGTGGGCAAACAAATAGATAGGAACTTCAACGTATATATGTTCATTTATGATGATTGCCACTTCTTTACAGAAGAAGGCCATCCCTACAAGATTGCAATGCCCGGTTATGGCCACGCAGAGGACTAAGCAAACCCGACCTATTTTTACAGGTCTTGCTGCAGACATTAGATAGAAGGCCACTGGTTTGCGTTTGTATGGAGCTATATTAAACTCCTGTTGTACACTTGTTTATTTGGCTCTTAACATGAGATCTCATGTGACTCAGTAGACTAGCTCTTGGCAGACAGACTCTCCCACATAAACCGCACACATGGTAAGGTTGAAATGTGGCTAACACTTTTAGCACTGATTTCTACCGCAAAGTACATTTAAAGATGGAGTGCTCTATATGCTTTGCCTCAAAATTGCCACAGCCATTATAGATACACTTGCTCACTACCGATCGCTCCAGTAACTTCTTCTCCCAATTATTCACGTTCATATCAAGGGCTTTAATGTTGTTGTTTTTATTAAATCTTTAAAACGTAAATTAAGTTAGTGTCTCTGACGTTTTCCATGCTGCAGACCCCCATATAACAGTTAATTAGGGAGCCTGTGCTCTCCCATCCTAACTAAGTGTCTTGCCCAGCGCATCTTTGGGGAGGAGTAAGTTTATTGCTTACTGTCTGAGGCGCCCCTACCGGGGAATGCCGATGGGGCTGCCCAGGCAATTTTTAATGGCCAGAGTGCTCATCTCTAGGGCGCTGGCTTTTCAAACCCCACTTTCCCGACCCGACCTTGGGTCACATCTTACCTTGTGGGAGTAAGATAAAACTGGCCTTGTGCCTACTTCTGGAGAGGAGTAAATAAGTTCAAAGAACTTTTCCTCGTCCTTATCTAAAGCCGCTTTGGTATTCCTGAATAATAGAGTTATATATATATATATATATATATATATATATATATATATATATATATATATATATATATATATATATATATATATATACATATATATACATATTGTGTGTATTTAGGCAGCATATTTTCATTTAGGCAAACATTATTAAATAACACGGAGTGGTTTTGTTTGATGCGACTTTTTTTTATTTTTTCAATTTTCCGAATTGTCCATCTAATGTTTCGGTCAAATTGATGTAAATATGATCCATATGTTTCTTGTTCCATTCTTTTTTCTTTTTTGCAAGTACTTTCGATTTGAATCGTCAAATCATGTTCAGGCGGTATTAGTTTTAGTGTCTTTACAAATTATGACTTTACTGTTGTGCTCATTTTTTAATTATAACGGCAAGTAGTTTACAACTTGAAAAAGCGTCTGTAAAGTTGAAATGTACATGAGAGCGTGATAGCGTTCTACACATATAAGAGATTTAAAAGTTTGACTGTTTAAACCGTTAAGAAATTGATGACGTTAAAGAAAGTGCATACAATTCAAACGTATAACTACCTAATGGCTAAGAATTTATTGATGTTAATTATTATGCTAGACACTTAAAAATGTTGCGACTAGTTTCATAATTGACATTATTAATTCTGGGATGTTTAGTTTTTATGTAGAGGGATTCGAGTATTTTTGATTTTTGGATATTGGTATCGTGGTGTATTATTTTGGTATTGTTAACAAGGATGTTTCTATATTGGGAGGGGGTGCAATTATGTTTTTTAGGTGTTGGTATATAGAGCTAGTGTCGGAGAGATGTAGGGTGAGTCTTCGGGATAGTGTTGTGGAAGTAAACCTATGTAAGAATTAGTTTTTTTTTATTGTTGTCGGGGATACATTCTCCCATAGGGCATTGGAACTGATATATTACATTGGTTCTTTCTAATGTATTTTGGGTTTGAGAAGTGTTATTTTTAACAACATAGTTTGATGTTTTCATTTTTTTATAATAAATGATAAATCGTATTTTATCATCAGAATTGGTGGGGGATATATAGCGATGTATTATATTTTTAAGAGCTTTTTCATCCAATTTAAAGTTTGAATGCATTTGGTTCCAATAGAATAGATTTATGTAGTGGGAATTATTTAGCTTATTATTAGTAGGATTATCAAAATTTCTAATCATTAATTTTATTTGTTCATCAACCATATAATTGGGAAATTGATTATTAATTAGGACTTGCTTCATGTTTTTTAATTCATTAAAAAATATTTTTTGGGATGATGAGATTAATTTTGCACGGTTTAATAGATTTTTGACCATAGCAATTTTATATCTATATGGGCATTCACTTTTAAAACTTAAAATACAGGTGTTAATAGATGTAGGTTTTTTATAGGGAGAGGTGATGAATGCATTACTGTTGGAGTCAATAAGAACATCTAAAAACGGAATTTTATTGTTAACATTAAGCTCATGAGTGAATTTAAGAACTGAATTATTTTGAAAAGTATCTTGTAGTTTTTTTATTTCATCCATACTATTTACTAAAATAAGAATATCATCAACGTAGCGGGCATAAATGGAAAGTTTAGTTATTATATTAAATATTTTATTTTCCAGGTCGGCCATGTAAAAATTACTAAAGGTCGGTTCAAGGAAAGACCCCATCAGTTAACTAAACTATTAATGATCTTATATCCCCTTATTTACCTAGTAAATATAGTGTAAAATCAACACATGAGCTCTTACACATACTGCATACCCAAAAAACAGATAATAAAATTACTGCATCACTCGACGTTGAAAGTCTGTTTACAAATGTCCCTGTATACAAAACAATTGATATAATTATTAATATCATATATAATAACCCATCCCTTCCCCCTCTAAAAAATTGATCCTGAAATACTTAAAAAGCTATTATTAATTTGCACAACTGAAGTCCCTTTCCATGACCATGAGGGCAACATATATACCCAAATTGACGGAGTTTCTATGGGATCTGTCCTATATATATATATATATATATATATATATATATATATATATATATATATATATATATATATATATATATATATACATATATGTATATATATATACATATATGTATATAGATATATATACATATTTGTATATATATATGTATATACATATACATACATATTTGTATATATATATATACATATATGTATATATATACATATATGTATATATATATGTATATACATATACATACATATTTGTATATATATATATACATATATGTATATATATATAAATATATGTATATATATATACATATATATACATATATGTATATATATACATATATATACATATATGTATATATATACATATATGTATATATATATGTATATATACATACATATATGTATATATATACATATATATATATATATATACATATATGTATATATATATACATATATGTATATATATAAATATATATATATGTATATATATATATATATATAGATAGATAGATAGATAGATAGATAGATAGATAGATAGATAGATAGATAGATAGATAGATAGATAGATAGATATGTAGGGGATAAAACGCGGGAGCCCCTGTGTAGCTTAATTGCCATATATATATTTTCATAGCGTACTACCTAGCTCTACTTACGTATCGAGCACTGTTGAAGTAAATACTGAAAATTGATACATAAAAAATTATATCTCCTTATAAAATTTTATGTGGATGCATGAAATACTAATATATATATATATATATATATATATATATATATATATGTGTGTGTGTGTGTGAGTGAGAGTGGGTTTTTTTGTTATTGTTTTTAACTTGCGAAGAAAGATAGTTGTTCACGTAGTACCTACACACTTCCTAAGCGGTAATGAATATTGCATTAAGTCGCCATTTTTAATAAGATGTGTAATTATTTTTTATTTTATATATATATTTTTAATATTGTTTTACGTAGGTATAAAAGGAATCCATGGACACGTGTTCCTGACTATCAGCCGTTTTATCATGGCTAATCTGGTCAAGGATCGAACCTACGATGTTACTGTTTGCAGTCCGGCGTACTACCACGAGACCACAAACACCTTGTCGAAATACGGACGATTTATTATCGCCATAATGTTACGTAGTTGTTTGTTATCGTTTTTACTGGCGATCGAAACATAGCCGTTCTATTTGTACTTTTCCACTTCCTAAGCGGTAAAGAATATTTCATTAATTAATATATATATTAATATATATGTGTTTTTCTCATCTTTCTGTTTTTGCTGGAGATGGGGCATCCTACCGGATGTCATACATTCACCGACTATTTCAGACACTCCAGCCTAGAGATTTTGTTAAGATTCTAACCGTCCCTTTAAGTAAAATTGTGTGTATGTCTCTTGCACTCGGTTCACCGGGTATACTCACCAGATAGCTTTTGAAATTCTTTTTCATTAGTCCTGTTGCTCCTATAATTACTGGTATGATGGAGATTTTCCTAAGATTCCAGTTTCTTTTCATGTCGTACATTAGACCTTGATATTTCGTAATCTTTTCCCTTTCTGCTCTGTTTAATCTTGCATCATTAGGGACACTGACTTCAACTAGGGTTGCTACTTTCTCCCTTTTGTCCCATATTACGATGTCAGGTTTAACAGCTCCGTTTTCTAGATATGTAGTTGTAGGGATTGCATAGTCATAGTGGATGGTGTATACATTATTTCCAACTGTTCTTTCTGGTATATGCTCCCATGACTTGCTGCTACACTGGATATTCAACTTTTTACAAATAGTCCAGTGAAGATATATACACACTACGTTGTGTCGCATTGTATGGTAGCCATCCCACAGGAGTACCTTACAACTGGATGTCAAGTGGCTCACACTCTCTACTTCTGTGTGGCAGAACCTGCACTTGTTATTGTTGCTGAGACCATCATCTTTTTAAAGGTATTGGTCATCAAGCCTTGATCTTGAGCAGCCATTATCATTCTCTTCTGATCATAGTGGAGCGATCTGTTTTTTCAGCCAGTCTACAGAGCCTTCCTTATCTATATATTGCTGGGATAATTTACCTAGGAAATACTTAGCACGTTGTTGGTTGGTCCATTCTTCCAGTTATCTGGAATGGAAGGTCTTGGTGTATTTCTGACGGCTTTTGCGAGCTATTTCTGTGGCAGGATTGTTGTCTGTTTCTGCCTCATTTGTAAGACAGTCCTGTCCAAAATGATTGGCTAGTTTTGTGATAGAAGTTGTTCTGCTTGCTCTGATTTTTTTATGTTGGCATACAATCATACGGTTTGGGTTCTGGGAGCTCATCAGATATTGGCTGTAAAGAAAGTCAAGTACAAATAATTTAACTCTGTTATATATTACAGATACAAAAACCTATACTTCACCTGTAATAAATTAAATTAATTTCTTTTGTGCTGATAGCGATATTATTAACAAAAAAATCTGAAACATATGTACACATTAATATGTTTGATGTTTAATTTTTGGGGCTTCATTCCAAAATAGTGATTACGTCATATCTTGTTTATTCTACTGAATTATAATATGCATATATATACACATATATACAAATATATACAAATATATACGCATATATATATACACACACACACACACACACACATATATATATATATATATATATATATATATATATATATATATATATATATATATATATACGTATGCACTATTTAAGAATAAATGTTTTTTAATAAGTATCTATATACTTATACGTTTCATCACAATTGAATCATCAGTGTGAAAGATAACGTTTCAGCTGATCGCAAGATTCGAACCTCCGGACACGAGTCACCTTTAACTCAAATCCGAGCATCCTAAAAAAGCCAACTTCGATAACTATGCGACAAGCCGAGACATAAAACCTTCTTATGTTATATAAAGCGGACAATACAGTCAGCCATCTTAACAGTGTTAAACAGATCACGTCAACAAGACTTTGAATTTAGCTTAAACAAGCAGGGATACCGGGCGTTGCCAGAGGCTCTCTCTTCCCTGGTCACCCGATTTTAACGCCCCCTCTCCCCTTTGCCTTGCGTGAAATGTGTCTTTTCCGTGATCGCCCCCTCACCCCCGGCACCTCTCCCTGTTGCCCGGAACAAAAGCTATCTCTTTACCAGTCGCCTCCTATCCCTCGCCCTCATCTCCTCCACTCCGCCTATTCCCGTTGTCCGGGGCAAAAGTGTGACATATTTCTATTAAAAGTATCACCTCTGTCTTCGCCCTCACCCCCTTCGATGTATATCTGTTATCGTTAAAAACGTTCTTATGGGTCAGTTTAATTCTAACACTCGACTTTCTGGTCGTCGTTCTTTATCTGTAACCGTTATGCTACCGAAATAGAGAACAAAATCTATTAGAAAATAGGTCACTTTAATGTTGTGTGTTTTTAACAAACCGCACATCCGCACAACGTACACATGACTGGAAAACGAAGAAATTTGGTATCTCCCCCAAGAAGTTCCGTATTGGTTCGGCATGACGGAATCGACGTTTTTCCCTTAATTTTTCGATATTTTTGTCGAGAATCTTGTTAGCCTTTTGCAGACATACAAACATGAGCACATACACGCACACATACATATTTCCTTTATATTATCTCCCTAGCAAATTACTCTCCCTGCGGTCGTATATTTTTTGCTAAGCTGCCGCGTCAGCCTCTTCTACCTGAGAGGAATGTATCATGACGAATGAAATAGTCTACACAGAATAACAGAAATATAGGAACCATTAATTATAGTTATAGGAAATTACAACACGGCCGCCAGCGACTGAGGCATTGTATTTAAAGTTTTATTTTCAACTTTTAAAAAATAAATCAGAATTTAATTTCGGGTTAAAAATACAATTGAAGACTAATTAATAAATTTCATCCAAAATTTGTGCGAAAATAGTACGGAATAAGCGAACGAAAACTTCCCTCACTCTAAAAAGTAGGAATTAATGCCTGGGAGCATGATTTGATGACAACAGAATATTTAGTACACTAGTCCTCGATAAAAAAGAGAAGGTAATCCTGGGAGAATGGTATTGTGAGGCACACATGTATATCATAATACCCCTTCCACAGAAAGTGTAGGTAATTCTTGAGAGGAAAGTATCATGACGAATGACAATTTTCAACACAGAATTAATAGACGGAATTAAATCGATTTATTTTTTAATGAAAAAGTAGGAGTTAATGCTTGAGAGCATGATATCACGACAACGAAAGTTTAGGGCATTACCTCTGTTGTACAAAGGAATGGAGAGGTTACGGCCGCGCCTCTGTTGAACAGAAGAGTTGAAAGTTTACGGCTGCGCCTGTTGTACAAAAGAGTAGAGAGTTTACGGCGGCGCCTCTATTGTACAAAAGCGTCGAGAGTTTACGGCGGCGCCTCTGTTGTACAAAAGAGTCGAGAGTTAATTGTGGCGCCTCTGTTGTACAAAAGAGTCGAGAGTTTACGGCCGCGCCTCTGTTGAACAAAAGAGTCAAGAATTGACGGCCGCGCCTCTATTGTACAAAAGAGTCGAGAGTTTACCCATGATTCTATCTTCGCGGTGGAGGTTGAAGGTCGTCCCCAGCACACACGTAAGTCAGCATCAGAATCCGAATATGAGACCACATTTTACAACTTTATTCTAAAATTCACTCACACTAAATCGACTAACTGTGGTATTTCGGAAGTACAATTAAGACAAAAACATACTATGACTGTCTCTCAGATTACATCACGTCCGCCTTTCCGTACGCGGGGAAAACTCTCGTTTCTCTCTTAAATAGACATCAAACATCTCTTTTAGATCCGCTGAGCAGCCCATACTATAGACATTGCGAGACTTCTCGAAAAATAGCATAATCTATCAGGGTTTTCTATAAATACTAATTTGACCTCAACGACACCTCTATTCGAGCCTCCGTAAAACAAAGTACCCCCCCCAAAAAAAAAAATTACATATCACACTTGTCACCTCGCAACCTGAATTAACTACTCGGCTGACCACGAATTTAAATACTTAATGAATCCTACTTAAACTTTAAAAAAAAAATTCAAATAACTATTCAAATAAAAAAAAGTTTTCTTGGTTAAATAACAAAAAAGAAACCGTATCTAACCTTGGTCCCAAATACAACAAAATAAAGACATCAATTCAATATTTGACATAAGTAAACACATCTCTGAGTTCATAAAAGAAATTACAGAATTACGCGAACATTGTTGTTTTACCAAAGCTGAAAAGTTTAGCGAACTGCAACATGACAAAAACTTGCTGCTGGCAAAAATCCACAATATCACAGAATTCAGATATCAATGCAATATTTGACATAAGCAAACACATCTCTGAGATCACTGAAGGAAATTATAAAAGTATGAAAGCTGAAAAGGTCAAAAAACTTCAAAATTACAAAAACTTTATTTTAATATAATGTTAAGTATGCAATAAAAAGTACACACAATATAAAATTGAACAAGCATAAAAAATGTTTTCCTTTGCCAAAACTGAAAAGTTCAATAAACTGCAGAATGACAAAACATTATTTGTATTTCCAACAGAATGCTGTTAGCAAACAAAAATCCACATAGTTCACCACCACTCCGCAGTATGGAAAGAGAAAACAAAAAATCATGATCACACACCTCACTGCTCTTTTTTTCTCTCTCCTCTTATGTCTCTATTTCCTTCATTTCACGCTCTCTCTCATTTTCTGCCTCCCTTTCTTCTCTTTTTTTCAACATACATAACAATGTCTCACACTCATCCTTACACATTTTTCTCCTATCATTCCTAATACAAAGAAAGCCACAATTAAAAACACAGATCACCATACATTGTTGTCCTCAATAAACCTTATTCCGTTCTTTTTTTCTGTTTCTTCTTTTTTTGTATGTGATCTGACTGTCTCCCGTTAGTCACGACCTGTAACCTGCACGTTTTCTCTCTCTCTTTCTCTCTCTCTCTTTCTCTCTCTCTCTCTTTCTCTCTCTCTTTCTCTCTCTTTCTCTCTCTCTTTCTATCTCTCTCTATCACTCACTTCTCTTCTCGTACATAAAACAAGGACCAAGATAATCGGAGGCGAAAGATAAATACACTGTACAACCGCCGCCAACCGATGGCAAATCACCTCGTTCTGAACAACAACCTTTTGAGTTTGTGCGTGCATAAGTGCTTATGATCTGATTGAAATCATACGCTGTTCTCTTATCTTTTTTGTTTCTTTTCTAAGTGCGTATCTAAGTCCGAATTTAGAACAATTAATAATAGTTATTCACTTTACCGAAGCCAAATGACGGCATATCAACCTATTTTTGTGTTACCTAAGATGTCCTTTTTACTGCGTTTTCTTTGTCTTCTTTCTCTTTTCTCATCAGGTTTTTTTCTGAATAAACTCGATCATAAAGTCCGCTTTTAAGCGTCACAAATTGTTCATCTTCTTTTTACCTATTTTCTGTAACCAGTACATTGGTACAAACAACGATAAAATCCAAAGTCTACAAGTCTCTCGTAACATTTCCGTTAATTAACAATTCATAAAACTTTAAAAAATAAATTAGAATTTTTGTCGATTCTTATGCATCTCTCTTTTCACTCCCCCTTTCTTCTTGTTTTATTGTTCTCTTTTTTTGTCTTATTCGACTTTTCCTTCCTTCCTTTTTTCTTCTCTTTCAGGCTCAACCACACGGCACCAGAACAGTATCTGTTACATAAACCTTACATATCTCTGCAAATTGAGCCCTCTTTGTGTCGTCCATTAGTTTCTTCTTTACCTTTTTAAAACTCGTAATCGACCAGCGTCGTGCGTATCTTTAATATAAACGCGTACGTGTATACCTTTTTCCATTCTTCCTCTTCGTTGTTGAATGTGGGTTGCGCTGCACGATTCTCTTTCTCTTCGTCGTCTGGATTTTCTGTCGTCTCTTTCTTATATATCGCTATGTTAACATTTTCCCGCCGCTGTGTTCCGTGCTGATTCTTTGTTGTCTTATCTTTTTATCATGGCTGCATAGTCTCTTCTACTACGTATCTTCTCTTCATCGGTGTGGCCAGAACAACCTCGCCATGCAATTATAAAAAGAGAAATTAAATTACAAGACATATTTCATTATAGAAAGAAATAGTCAACGTTTAACAAATACTATTTCACTTCCGGTATAAAGGAGAGAGACGGTTATTTTGCCCTAATTATTATATTTAGATTGGGAGATAGATGGATAGACGGATACTTAGATATACTGACAAATATAATGACAGACAACCATATCAACGCTTTATTGGCCCCGGACGATTCTCATAGTTTTATTTTTGGTTATTAAAGCATTTTATTAGGCGTCCGTTCGCAACGAATTCCAAGCAAGGCTCATTTTCAAATCCAATTTTCTTTGTTTCTGTTTTCCGTGACGTCATGTCCGCAGATGATCTCATATCTCTTTGAGCCTGACTAATCTAACTTTATCTAGTCAAATTTTTACCTTCGAGTGATACGGTCTATAACTTACCATTGGAGAGTTGTTTGCTTCGGGAACGAGCTGTCATTGAAACCTGTGCCGACCCACATTCATACTAGTACACGTATCATTCCCAATCCAACATAGTATCATCCATAACTCAACATATTCACCATTTTTTCAATGAGAAATCTGTGTTCAAAGTGGGTACCGGGTTTGTTCACATAACAACAACCCGTAGACGTTTCAGAGTCTTGTTTGCACCTATTTCTAACCCACCAAAAGCGTTTTAGCGTCAATATGTGCTCTATATATTTCGGTTTTGTTATCTATACATATTGCTCTAAATATTGCGCTATCTATAAATATTACGATTTTGTTATCTATAAATATTGTTCTATATATTGCTCTATCTATAAATATTACGATTTTGTTATCTATAAATATTGTTCTATATATTGCTCTATCTATAAATATTACGATTTTGTTATCTATACATATTGTTCTATATATTGCTCTATCTATAAATATTACGATTTTGTTATCTATAAATATTGCTCTATATATTGCTCTATCTATAAATATTACGATTTTGTTATCTATAAATATTGCTCTAAATATTGCTCTATCTATAAATATTACGATTTTGTTATCTATAAATATTGTTCTATATATTGCTCTATCTATAATTATTACGATTTTGTTATCTATAAATATTGTTCTATATATTGCTCTATCTATAAATATTACGATTTTGTTATCTATAAATATTGTTCTATATATTGCTCTATCTATAAATATTACGATTTTGTTATCTATAAATATTGTTCTATATATTGCTCTATCTATAAATATTACGATTTTGTTATCTATAAATATTGCTCTAAATATTGCTCTATCTATAAATATTACGATTTTGTTATCTATAAATATTGCTCTATATATTGCTCTATCTATAAATATTACGATTTTGTTATCTATAAATATTGTTCTATATATTGCTCTATCTATAAATATTACGATTTTGTTATCTATAAATATTGTTCTATATATTGCTCTATCTATAAATATTACGATTTTGTTATCTATACATCTTGCTCTAAATATTGCGCTATCTATAAATATTACGATTTTGTTATCTATAAATATTGTTCTATATATTGCTCTATCTATAAATATTACGATTTTGTTATCTATAAATATTGTTCTATATATTGCTCTATCTATAAATATTACGATTTTGTTATCTATAAATATTGTTCTATATATTGCTCTATCTATAAATATTACGATTTTGTTATCTATAAATATTGTTCTATATATTGCTCTATCTATAAATATTACGATTTTGTTATCTATAAATATTGTTCTATATATTGCTCTATCTATAAATATTACGATTTTGTTATCTATAAATATTGTTCTATATATTGCTCTATCTATAAATATTACGATTTTGTTATCTATAAATATTGTTCTATATATTGCTTTATCTATAAATATTACGATTTTGTTATCTATAAATATTGTTCTATATATTGCTTTATCTATAAATATTACGATTTTGTTATCTATAAATATTGCTTCATGTAAGTTAAAATTTACTAGTTATTTGTGTATACTTATTTTTGTTAATATGGTTAATTTTAATTAAGGCAACAAAAATACAATTTAAGATTATTAAAAAGTTTATGCATCACCTCTGTCGACTTAAATTAGTTGACTTATATGAGATAAAAGTTAGTAAAATGTCACTAGATGTGTTAGACATATGATGATATTTTAAGCGAAACGCTTGGATACCCATTCATTTATATTTTATTGTAAAATTTATTAAGTTGACTAATTAATAGAATAAGAATTTTTTTTAATATTATTGCTATCTTTCAGATTTATCCTTGAAATTATTTTGAATATATATAGATATAAAATCAAAGAATTATAAACAAATAATAACGAAGAATTAATTATGAAGATAAGGCATTTAATTAACTCTTTTAAACTATTTATGTGTAAATATATCTGTATAGATTGCTTATTAATATACATACTTATGAAATAAGAAGTAACAAATTAAGGGCCATTGTTTCGATTACAGACGGACACATTTTTATTTTTTTAACATATTTCACCTCAAACAAAGCAGGCCGCCACTGTAGACGTAAAGGGTTACTGATAATTAGGGTGTGGGTTTTGGGTGTTACTCAAAGTTGGAAACAGTGTAGCGAGATGTCTGTTTACATTAGTTTTAAACCTCTGCATGTCCGTACTGTCGGGGAAACAGGGAGCAGAGATGGAGTTTCAGAGGCCAGAAGCACGAGGAAAGAAGCTATTGGAGTGGAACGCTCTCCGGTATCTGGGGACCTCCACAATGAATGGATGGGATTTAGCTGGTTGTCAGGTTTATCTAGTAAATTCGCGTCGAGGAGGGCACCAGAGTAGCCAGTTCATCGGAGCACATTCCATTGAAGTATTTGAAGTATAAAATTAACATACGGGACTATAAACACAATTGGTATGAGCCAGAAATGGACGTGTTAGGACTTCCGGTATTTTGTCGGCATTATTTTCCCAAATAGGTCATGAAGGAATCACATGGAAGTTTCCAACTTCCCTAGTGATACCAAGGATCAGTCCAGGAGACAAACATAGAACGCCGAGTCATCAATCCGCCACTGGTATCTATTCCAACACATTTACCTTCGATGGTTACGTTAAACCGGTGTTGTTGTCTCAGGTTACTAACGCTTGTTTGATATTGGCGACATTTTTGACAGCTTTCCTTTTTAAATATTACCGCACGCTTATTTTTATGGTTTCAATTTAGAGATGCTTTTTTTTATCGACGATCAGTCTGTCACGCTTAAGTAGTTGAATACTTCTTCATATGTGAGAGAGTGTGCAGTCATGCATATGAAAATAGTCGCGGTACACATGGGCTTAGTTTTAGCTTTGATTGGGTCAAGAGGTTTTAGTTATTTAAAAAAGACAATTTTCGCTGGTTTATATTTTCACTGGTCTGTCACGCTTAGCTTTGAAATAGAAATTGAATCGCATACGCACGTAGATTGACTGAACATATCTTACGTTGGATTCCTCGGTCTGTCTCTTACGCTTATACAGAATCCGTTCTTGTTTTTCTTTTCGATTTAACGTGCATCAATAATTGCGTCTACAACTCTAGTAGTTTTTGTTTATTACAGTTCTGTTTTGCGTCGTTCCTGCTTTTATGTAGTCAAAGTTGTTGTTGTTGTTGTTGATGATGATGATGATGATGATGATGATGATGATGATGATGATGATGATGATGATGATGATGATGATGATGATGATGATATAATTATCATCATTATGTACGAATCTGTGTCGCCTGATTACGCGGTCGATGCCAAAGTGTTTCTGAGCATGTCACAATAGTCGTTACTTGGTACCCCTTTGTTGTTGCTATCAGCTTGCTATTTTCATGGCATCTGTCATACACCTCGCCCCACCGCTTAACTTCGTTGACTCTGTTGCTCGTTCAGCTAGTTCACACCGCATTAACACGACAGTAGGTGGCGTTTCTGTGCAATCACCTCTTAATGTAGAAAGACCTTTTCTACTGACATGCAATTGGGCCCCAAATTTTCTCCCATAATACAAAAAGTTATTGTTTCTTTTTTTTTCATCAAGATATTTCAGCGTCTAATGCTTATGGAGGACCGGGATTTCAATCTGAAGTTTGGCTGAATTTTATGGTTAATACTGAAATCTCTTTATTGTTGAATAGTTGTGGTGGGCGTGGTGGGCCTGGTGGGCGTGGTGAGCTAGAACCCGGATCGAGCGGTGGTAATAGCCTTTACTTACATCATCTTCGTCATAAAAGAGTCCGCCTCTGTTTGGTGTGTAGAACCTGTATTTGAGAAAGAACAAGTGCATATCGGAACGAGAGTATTTATATGTATCGTTCACATATGACCGTCGTTCTTTGCAATGAATAATAAACGAGTTGAATAGAAGACGTCGGATGTGTTTTAGCACTCAAAGGGCTAAAATCTTTGAGTATTAAAACCGGTGTTGTTAGAGAAAAGAATACCGCGTAACGTAGTTCCAGTGGTGAGCACATTATTTCCAATATCGGTATTAAAAACGTGTTGATGGAGATACGTATAGTACGGGATAATGATATAGTGGCAAACCCGTTTTTTCATTGAATAAAGTGTGACCGGCGAAAAGTATACCACGTTAGAACTCCCAGTAGCAAACACATTGTTTCCACCAACAGAGACCTTTTCTCCTCTTTAATTTCTTCTGTATTCCTTCAATATTTTGAGAAGGATGAAAAAGTTTGCGATTTGTGCGGAGTAAAAAAATATTACCAGCGTTTTGCCACTTATTTTGACAGTCGATGCACTTGCGGGGTTCCAGTAACTTCTTCAAGAATAAAGAAAATATCGACGATAAAGTATACACTGGCTTTACGACTGATTTGTACGTATTGTAGTGAGACACTTGAAGTTGTAAAATGTGTAAATATATACTTGGAAGATCTTCTTGTAAAAGCAACTTTTGCCCGGTTTGAATAAAAAAGAAATATATGAGATTTACATTTAAAATATAACAAAGACAGTCTCAGAGTACATCGTCGGATACAGAATTATGTAGAAGGTTATTACACATTCGTGAATGAAAAAAGGAACCGAAAATGTAATCAACCTTCATTCACCTGGCACAAGACAGATTGGACAGCAATAACACGCTCTTCACGGTTTCGTTGTTCTGTCACGCCTAAGTCTGAAATAGCCTTTTAGTTGATCTTTCATGCTTAAGTTTGAAGTAGTAGTTATTCCGTCACGCTTATGTTTTAACGTAAATTTTAATCACTAAATAAATGGAAGCATGTTGTTTCTTGTTTTTCTATTAATTCATTAATTGTTAACTTTGAGAATAAAATAAAATGTGTTTTAAACAAACTTTTCTATCACGTTAACAAAATCAGTAAAAATTGGTTAGTTGTTTTGTTTTACGGCATATCAACCCTTTCAGCTCATTTAATACCGAATCAGGTCGCATTGGTAAAATATTTTACGTATCAAATTCTTCATATCTTCTTTTTTTGTTAACATAGTTCACCCCAAACAAGGCAGGCCGCCACTGTAGACGTAAGGAGCTACTGAGAAAAAAGAAAAGGGGAGAAGGTTGGGGGGTCAGCCTAAATTGGGATCTGAGCAGCGAGATGTCTGTTTACATTAGTTTTAAATTTCTGCATGTCAGTAATGTCGGGGAAACAGGGAGCAGGGAGGGAGTTCCAGAGGCCAGCAGCACGAGGAAAGAAGCTATTTGAGTAGAAGGCTCTCCGGCATCTGGGGACCTCCACAGTTGATTGTCGAGTTTTCTAGTGAATTTACGTCGAGGGGACACTAGAGTAGCCAATTCATCAGAACATAATCCATTGAAGTATTTGTAAAACAAACATAAGGATGCTACATTGCGGCGATGGGACAAGGACTGGAGTTTGGTTGACAGTAAGGGACCTATTAGGTTGGCCACTCTTTTTTTTACCTTGTCAAGGAGGGAGAGACTAGTAGATGATGCACCAGCCCAGATGAGGCAACAATACTCCATGCATGGGCGGATGGTGGCTTTGTAGAGATACAGGATAATGTCAGGTGAGAGGAGTTTACTAGCACGGTAGAGGGATACAACCTTCTTTGCGGCAACCTTGGCAATGTCTTCAATGTATTTGTTCCAATTCATGTTACCTGTGAAGGTTAGGCCGAGGAATTTTGAATTATGAACTCTTAGGTAGGGTGTTATTTGCCATGACAATCGGTGGTTGGACAGGCTTCTTGTAGTTATTGAAGGAAAGGAGCTTTGTCTTTGCGACATTAAAAAAAACAACCATTTATGACCCTAATCCACTACAGCATGGAGGTCATTTTCTAAAGATTCAGCCATTGCCTCGGATATGATCGCGTCTGTTTTGCCAACATGGCGAGAGTAAAGCGTGGTGTCGTCAACAAATAAACCAATCTCAGACTATGTCATCAGGGAGATCGTTTATATAGATCAGGAACAACAAAGGTCCAAGGATGTTGTTTAGATGAACGGCCATCGAGGACAACCATGGATTTTTCTTTTGTTTAGGAAGGATCGAATTATATTGAGTAGTTGCCCAATAATACCGTATGAGCGTATTTTCAGGAGATACCCTTTATGCCATACCTTGTCAAAGGCCTTGGATATATCAGCGATACTGCCCTAGCTTCACCTGCCTTGTCGAGTGTATGATATATTCGTTCAGAGATGACCGTTAGGATGCCTGCAGTAGATCGTGCTTGTCTAAATCCATACTGGCGGTCAGATAGAAGTTTAGCATTAACTAAGTGCCGTACTATCGCTAGATTGATTAAGGATTCAAAGATTTTAGCAAAGATCGGCAGTAGACTGATTGGGCGGTAGTTCTGAGGATCGGTTCTATTCCCAGAACTCTTGGAGACTGGTACCACAGAGGCAATTTTCCAGCTATCGGGGAAGCAAGATTCAGCTAGGCATTTATTGTAGAGTTTGGAGAGGACAGGGGCCAGTTCAGCAGAGCATTTCTTTATTACTATTACAGGTATAAGGTCAGGCCCACAAGCTTTAGAGGTGTCAAGGTTTTTTATGATGTATCTGACCTGGGATGGTGTGATGACTAGGTTATCAAGTGTGGCTTCGGTCCGCAAAGGGAATTCAGGGAGGGGGTGGTTATCTGAGTCTAAAGTAGAGTTAGAAGCGAAACGCTGGGCAAGTAATTCAGCCTTATCAGTGGCCGTGCAAACGACATCATTGTGGTTTGATAGTGGGAGAATCGTTGATTGACCATTATGCACTACACTATTGTAGATTTTCCAGAAATCGCGAGAACCTAGTTTCTGTGACTGTATGCGTATTTTTGTTAACTCATTGTACCTTCTCTTCGCTTCACCTATCTTAACTCATTTATTTATGCTGTACGTGTATGTTTTGCATACGATTAGGGTTAGGGTTAGTGGTGTAGATTAATTTCTTTTGATTAACTACCATTGATATGAACAAGTTATTATTATTACTTGTGAGTGTATTATTATTATTATTATTAGTAGTAGTAGTAGTAGTAGTAGTAGTAGTAGTAATATTATGTACTAAGAAGTAGTTCTCACACAGGTCATCAGTGATTGCTCACCGACAACCAGTAGTATTCCCTGGAGTCTGAGTGACAACAAGTCTCCCCAGATTTCCAGTATTCTCAACCTCTTTTCAATAGCCACCGCAAATAAACTTGCAGTATCACAACAGCCGTTTACCATTAATTTCTCGCTGGTAAAGACCATTGGTCTTCTCTGCCTGCCCAGCAGTCTCTGCACTTCCAGTGGAGTTCTGGTTTGTGCTGTCCCTTCTCGGTCTTCTCATCCTCCTTGACCCTATGCAAATATTTTGTGTGGTGTCAGCCTAGGCTGCTACCATTTTGGGGGGAGGGCGAGGGGCTGATGGTGTTTCTTGCTATTTCTATTCATTGGTTCATTTTTGTGTCGTGTCAGTTGAGGTCGGTGTAATTTATTGGGGGGGGGGGGCTTGTGAAGTGATATTTCTTGCATTTTCTGTTCCTTTGTTTGTGATGTGTACTTTCTGTGGTTTTGTTTTCTTCCTGTAGTGGATTCCGTGTGACCCTTCGTAGCTTATGCGGGTTGGTTTTTTGCATTCAATGATTGTTCTTAAGATTGTAGCCGTCCTTTGTATAGTTCCAATGATCCCTTTGATTCCAATTTCTCCCAGTCTTTTTTCCAGTTTTTTTTTTATTGCTCCTAGTGCTCCTATGATTATTGGTATTATACTGACTTTCTTCATGTTGCGTATTCCTTTCAGTTCTCTGGCTAGTTCCGTGTATTTGCTTCGTTTTTCCGTTTCTTTGATCTTCACTCTGTGGTATGCTGGAACGACGAAGTCTACGATTTTACAAGATTTTTCCTTCTTGTTCATTATTATAACATCCGGTCTCCTTGCTTGGATGAGTTTGTCTGTTTGTATATCCATATCCCAGATGATGTTGTGTTTTTCGTTTTCCAGTACTGTTTCTGGTTTATGTTTGTACCATTTGTCTGAGTATTCGAAATTTAATTGTTTGCACAGTTCCCGGTGTACAGCTTTCCCCACACAGTTGTAATATTTGTCACTTTAAATTTTTATTTTGTTTTTCTCTTTATTACTGTTATTTAATATTTTATAATTGTGAGCTTTGCCGATCATTTATATATTTTCACAGCAACCGAAGGACAGTTTTAATTAATTTTCATTGAATATTTTATGCAATGTATTAGTGATGAAAAAATGTTTTTTTCAATAAGATCTAGGAATTTCTTAGTTAAGTTCAGTTTTTAGTATCTGGTTATATGGCGGTGTGAACCACATATTTATCATTCTTCTATATTTCTTCTTCTTCTGTTTCTTCTTCTTCTTCTTCTTCTTCTTCTTCTTCTTCTTCTTCTTATTATTATTATTATTATTATTATTATCATTAAAAAAGGAATCACTAGCTATATATATATATATATATATATATATATATATATATATATATATATAGGGTACGATTTGAAATATTCAAAACATATTAATTTAAATTGCGTAATATTGCAATCGAATTACAGAAATAAATATTCAACCAATCTTGTATATGTATGTTATTATTATTACTATTATTGATATCTCGTTTCTTTAGATTTAATGTACATGTACGTATACCCTAACTCTAACCCTAATCCTAACCCTAACCCACTGTTTCTTAGAGCTGTATTATTATGTTGTTGGGTTTTACAGCATATCAACCATCGTTTAAGTCATTTTATGCCAAAATCGTACATGTTTTTGTGTCCGATCGATTTGTAGATTAATTTTTGAAGACAGTTTAGTTACATACGGCACCGGTCTTCCGAATTGTAACCGATTTTAGGACTAGCCAGCTCGACGTTCCTTAACTTCGCTGATACTACGGGAACCGGTATGTCAATATAATTATAGCCTTATCATATATTTTGCAGACAGATAGTTTGTAAACAATATACTCTATTTAACCCATAGACTGAACCCTGGCAGCTACTACTTTTCCAGATTAGAGTAGACCTGTGAGTAGTGGCAAATATCAGGTAACTCCTCATTCGTCGTAGTTTTCAAATTAGGACCTCATATCATTGGAGGATATAGTTTTGTATCATACCTAAGATCGTTATGGGTAGAGAGAGCGTCAATGTTTGATAGGGTATGGAGAGTAGAAAGTGGATCCTGGGGTTGACTTTCGACAGCCTTGTAACTCTCGCTTCCTTTATTTAATAGTCTTAAATAAATAGTTTAACAATTTATAGTCTTCACATTCCATGAGCGATGTTTCTGAGAAGGGGGGATGAGTTGCTGTTTTCTTATTCGGAATCGATTCAACTTACATCAAGTGGCTTTATGCCTTGTCTGGAGCGACAGAAAAATGGTCAAATGAGCTAGAAGTAATGAATTCTTGGGTTGTGGGAAAGATAGTGGTGAACACCTGGCCCAAGGGTGTCCAGCGTAAGTTTTATTTAATCCATATATCGAAACTTCGGGTCACAGTTAACCTCGGATGAATGACATCTAACGAGTTACTCAATTTTCCCTAAAACTCCCAAATTTAGGCTTCACCACCGGATGACCTCTATAGTCATACCAAGGATAACCTAGTTAGAGAGTGAATACATTTATTGATATTGCAATAAAATGGGGCTTTAAGAAAACAAAAACGAGAACCATACTTATCGCCATTTCATGTCCTTTAATAGACAATTTAACATCACCCAGAAAGACGATAGAAAAAAAGAAATGATTAGAAATTTTTAAAAAAAGAAAGATTCTTCATTTTAGGGCACGAATCGCCCACATTCTTAATACAGTTTAATCTAACGAAAGAAAAACAAAACTATTTTTTCACATGATATACGCTTCGTTTATAATTCGAAACAATAAACATTTCTTTCAAACCAACTCTCTATTATACAAACATCAGCTCCATCGGGTTCTTCTGTTACAATTTTAAATTGAATGAAGATCTTCCTTTTCTTTTCAATTTCAGCTCCAGTAAACAAATGATTCACTACGAGTTGGGAGCAAAAAGTATTTACAATGAAATCGCATTTTGTGAATCATCGCCGACTTGGTATTTACAAAGTTAAATTCCTCCTAAATTCCAAGCTAATTTCTGGTGGCCAACTGGTAACTCTCTTGACTGCGAATCAGTGGCGATTTGTGATCGAAGTTCGCGCCTTTCGACCTTCGGGAATTAGCTTCCTGCACAGAAGATTGCGTAAGCATGAAACATCGATGTCTGTAGGTAATAAATAATTTATATACAGGGTGTCTCAAAAAAATGTACTCACTCGTAGAATGACGTGAAAACTTTGCTTCATCGCTCCACAAAATTTTGTGTGCAAACTCGACATCTTCTGCAAATTTTGCCATTCTAAGAGTGAGTACATTGGCAAAATGTGCAGAAGATGTCGAGTTTGCACACAAAATTGTGTGGAGCGATGAAGCAAAGTTTTCTCGTCATTCTACGAGTGAGTACATTTTTTTGAGACACCCTGTATATATATATATATATATATATATATATATATATATATATATATATATATATAGTATATAAGCGTGATTGGGATGTATTCGTTGATGTGTAATGTATTTATTCTTATCTCAGATCATTTGTCTTCGTTGTCTTTGTCTCAGAAAACACCTTTCGTTTTGATTCCTAAAAAGTCATACAACCAAATCTCTGTGTTTTTTTTAATGATATTGGGTCTATTTTTAATGCTATTGGGTCTATTTTTAATGCTATTGGATCTATTTTTAATGATATTGGGTCTATTTTCGAATCCAGGAGTTGTTCAATAGGATTCATCTCAAGTGGCCAAGTCTGCATACGAGAATAGCTTAACACCATTTTAGATTCCTTTAGTTGCGTTATTCGTTATTTCACCTTGGAAATAGCACCTGTTTCACTCAAAGTACTATAAATGGATAATGGGGAAGTGGACGAATAAATAAGACACAAATAAATGGATATAACAGACTAAGAGTAGGGCTATATAGATAGACAAGCAAGGAACGTGATAATATAGAAAATAGAGCAATATAAATAATTGACGATAGATAGATAGATAGATAGATAGATAGATAGATAGATAGATAGATAGATAGATAGATCAGCGTGACAGAACAAATCAACAAAATATAAAACTGGAGTTCTCATGGAGCAAGTATTGTTATTTGTAGAACTCTAACCTTAGTTCGACCGTAGGGTTAGGGTTAGGGTTAGTCAAGTGGTAAAAGTAACACCCGTGATAGGTAGTCACTCTCCGGACGCACAAGGGGCGAATCCAATACAAGACTCATTCTGTCATGTTCTGTTTCAGAACTGTGGACGAATGTAATCGTTTTCTTGAAGGATATTATCCATTCGTAAACTATTTCAGACAAAGAAAAACATTATAGTACATATTTTATACTGCGTTTACTTTATCATATACTAGCAAAAACCACCCGTCCTCGTTAATCTAGATGCATCATTATCTACAGACAAACAAAGAAACAATGCTGTGTTCGCATTTTCGTAATTTGAAGAAAAACAACAGAAAGGTGATTGTCATGGTGTTATTTGATATATTCAAATGTTGAGATTTGATTTTGTTTTAATATAAAAATGAATTCCTCATAATAAAAAGATGGAAAATTCGGGCCGATTGTCAAGAATAACAAACAGAAAGAAAAGGGTTGAATAAACAAAAACAAATAATCAACAAATAACTGATACCAAAGGCAATAAAGTTAGTTTTCTTCCTACCTGCCTATTTTCTTGTTTTGTTTTAAAGTATTTTAAAGCGTTTTGATTGCATTTTAATAATTCCTCCAAATCCGATGATTTGCACAATGGCGTAAGCGGATGTCCCCGAAGTTTTTCTTTTTCAGGTAAACAAATAATTGTCCCAAACGCCTTACGATTTAATTTTTACCTAATTTAAAGGAGAACACTACAATAAAAACCCATCAGACTTCGTAGACATAATCTAACGTAATTGATTTGACCGGACTTTTTAATTGAAATTAAAGAATAAATGCTTTAAAATACTTTAAAACGAAAAAGAAATTATGCAGGGAGGTATAAAAGTAACTTTTATTGCCTTTGGTAACAGTTATATTTTTGCGCATCCTTTCTTTCTATTGGTTTTTCTTGACAGTCGTCCAAAGCGGAAATCAATTGGTAAAAAAAAAGAAATTTTATTCCTGAACAATTACAACTGGTTATGTTTTTCGCTTTCGACAGTAAAATAAAAATGGAACTTAATTACGATTTTTTTAAATATATGAATCTATATTTTTTGTCATTTATATAGCTTTTGTAAATAAAAAAGCTTAGAGGAGCAGGGGTTCTTTATTCTGAGAGTATGATATCATGATGAACGAACAACATGTAGTGACCCCAAAGAATAGGTAATGACTGAAAGTATGATATTATGACGAACGAACCCTGGTCCTCCATGCCTGAGAGCATGATAGCATGACAGCAGAATAGAGAGTACACTACCCCACACACAAAAAAGAAGAAAGTGATCCTGAGAGAATGGTATTGTGAGGAACGAGCGTATACTATACTGCCCCCCCCCCAAAAAAAAACATAAAGGAGGTGATGCTTGGGAGGAATGTATAATGACGAATATAATATACTACACAGAATTAAATAAGCATAAACTGTTTTAATGTTAATATAATTAGGTTAGGTGGGGAAATCTTTCGCATATTATTCATATAGATGACATTAAAAAAATGGCAAGTTTGGTTGTCCACGTAAATGAAAATTGGGCTGAAAAATATAGTCACCATCTTCATTAGCAAATAGAAATATGCTAACCAAAGAAGAACGATAAGTTCCTTTCATAATTTTCTAGTTAAAAAAACATGTATATAAACTTGAATTATAGTTCTTCCTTAGCTGGCCTCTTTCTCGACTTGCTTAGATGGCGACTATATTTTTCCGACCTATTTTTCATTTCGCCGTTTCACGTGTACGGTGAAACTTGGTATAACAAATAAAACATTAAACACCCTAAATTGTTTTTTGTTTTTTACTAAAACATGGTTTAATTTTTTAAATATAAGTTTATAAGTAATGCCGAAACCTATTTCACTCTAAATAATTTACGTGACCGACACCAGACGGGTTTTGCAATTTACATAATTCATTTCTTTCAAACTTCTAATAAATTCATATTTATAAATATACACTTATAACTGCGATATTGTTGTTTCTATCTATTGAACATTGCTGTTAAGCATCACTTATCTTCTAAACTTCTTAATAATATGAACAATCTTTAGAAAAGTATATATATGTCTTGGCCAACTCTGGAGCAATGTTAAAATGTGTTTTCGGATATTGACGGAATTGTAACAAGGTGCATATTTTTGTCTTCGATTTAGTTTTATTTTCCTAATTTTCTTGATACACATTTTTTATTCAATTCATTTATTTACATTGAAGTAAACGTGAATTTAGTAGCAGCAATAAATATAAAAATCGTTACTGTTTAATGCCGTGTTCTTAAAAAAAAACATTCCACGTTTTCGGTAGAGACAGACACCAAATGTTCATTATAATATAACGAACCGCCATGACACATTTGTGCAACGTAGACGTCACTTAGATGACGTCACGCAAGCAAGTCGTTTGAATGTCGGCCAATTTGTTTTTGCTGGCAACCAGACAGTGACAGGCTTATCGAGGGCAATGTACAGTTAATGACAGCGGAAATGGTGGCAAATGCACACACAAAATAAAAAGTTCTAAAATAAAATTAAAAAATTAAAAGCAACAAGCTATCAGACATATATGGGCGAGAGTTCGTTTAACCCTACGAGATCGCTGATAGATCGGCTCATGGTAGACGAGCGAGAAAACCAGCCTAATGACTTTTCTCTGTCTAAATCCAAACCACATGTAATGAATGGCATTTAATCGCTAGAATAAACCGTTGACATGTTAATTCCTTGTTGAAACGGTGACAAGTCATTACTTACCTCCGCCAAGGAGGTTATTTTTTCGGTTGAGTTTTTATTTTATTTTGTTGTTTGTGTACAGCCAGGTTTCAACATCGCTTGACTAGTCGTTACCAAACTTGATCAAATTATCAGACATATTCTAACATAGAACTTCTTTAATTTGGGAATATCAGAGATCAAAGATCAAAGGTCAAGGTCAATGTTAAGTAAAAAGTGAAAGTCATACGTTCGGAGATTACTTCCGTTCTTTTTATCGTCGAGGCCCGCTACTTGATCCAGATTGTAGCCAATGAAATCCAGCATCTTACATGGATGTTGACCTTTGACCATAACCTTAGAAAGTTTCGTTATGAATTTCTACTTTCAATGTTTCCAATTTGATGTATGCATCTTATGATCTTTTATAAAAGTAGCCGCAATGAACAATTTCAGCCTGATCAGATGAAAAGATTTTGAGCTATCAATGTTTCCATTGCATAAATTCGAGAATACTTCATACAATATGGAGAATTAAGGGCCAAATAAGACTTTTGCCATCCTTACGTTGTCAGTCGAAGATATGCTGTCTCACTATTGACTTATGTTCTTGTTTACTAGAGTGGTGCACAGTTACATATAGAACATTGCAAGTATTTCTGTTATGAACGTTTGATCCCGTAGAATTTCTTATGTACGAATTAGATATTTTTTTTATTTATCTGTTTCACAGTAATTCCGTCTTTGTTTGATTATGTAATACCAAAAAACCTATTGTAACTGTATGTTTTGTTCCATGGCCTACCAATCCTTTTCGCGTTATTAAATGCTGAATTTGCTAATTTTAATAACAACAATTATGCTTCAAGTTATGAATATGTTTAGGGTTATTCGGACTACTATTCCCATCTTGATTATTATATTTCGGCCAATGTAACCTCCGAACTTCTTCATGTTCTCGAACTGGGAAACCTCTTAGTCGAGCTTGAAAATCTTTAGGGTTTAACATGCGAACCCGTATAGAATTTCGAACTGAAACATTTATTTCATCCACGGGGGTAGATTGTTCTCATTCTATCAGCCATGACTGAATAGATGTTGTAATTTATGCTCCTTTTAGATACTATCGTTTGTAGTAAAGCTTGAACCTTTAATCCTCAGAAGACCGTCAGTTATAATGGATTGTTAACCAACTCTATTTCCTGTTACGTCACATGTCCAAGTTGACACTGTGGATATAACAACCAAGATGAGAATAGTAATCCGAATAATCTCATTAATACAAATTATCAATCCTCATCTAAAACATAAATTTCCGAAACATACTATATTCATGGGTTTCGATTTAATTCTTTCTCTATGAAGTAAATGTGTGTGTGTACACATGTCATACCAACGATATCTTGTATCTAACCCATAAATATGAATATGAGAGGAACTATAACTCCGAGCCAGAGTATACTTTAATTAATCTACTTCTTTCGTGTGAATCAGATGATTCTGGTGTTTGCGTTAGTTTCCCCGATGTTTTTCTAGTTAGAAATCTTTCTAGAAAGACATCGGGTACTTACGGGAAGGACCACTAGAAGGTTGCCAACACCCCTAAGTGAAAGTGATAGTGTGGAACCGACTAGATTCGAACTTGGAACACCCAGGTCTTCAGTCCGTGTCGTTATCCACTTAACCACCGTCACCTCCCAGCTCTAGCCCATTAATATGGTTTCATTCATGGCGTTCAGTCCAAAGCCTTGCTTATTTAAATAACTAGGTGGGTCCCCTCGCTATTCTCTGAGACCTATGACCATAGAACCACAAGAAGGTGCACAAGACCTCTCGGAAGAAGTTTTTATCTCTTGTCCACAAATCTAGTTGCTTTGCTCAGAGGCTTTAGGATACCCCACTTGCTGTCTAGCCTGTCACACTGTATTCACTTATTCCAATTACAGAACCATCTAGCGGTAGATCGATAGATGTTTTCATCTTGTGAGTTTGCAAGTGATCTGCCATGTAAGACTTGGATTCTTCTCTGCACTGGGAATATTTATATTCGAAGCCACCTTTGAAATACAATTATTCTCTTCAACAGTATGCGCTCTTCCATCGAAGGCTGCTCGGTTTATGAACAATGGAAAATCACTGTTATACTATTTCTTCAGTAGATTCGGAGTTCAGTCTGGTTGAGGTGTTTGGAGTTATATAGCGCTGCTGTGGTCCCTGCATTCCCAAGGGGAAATCCGCATCTACAAGATTCAATTGCTATATTATTGTACTGAAACACCCTTCACTTGTCCTCGAATTAAAAGGGTTTATATGCTGTATGAAGAAACCAAACTCAATGGGGAAAATACTGTGAAGACTGCTATGCAGAGTAATTTGCTATTGCAAAAGGAATGATAAATAGCATTTTGTTGATGGAAATAATGTCTATTGTATAAAATGGTTGTACAAAGGATACTGTTCTGACCCCAACAACTCCACACACATGGTAAATGGCAGTGAATATCGAAGCCGCTTTTATTGGGAAATTGATCTTTTGTCAAGAGACAGTTAAACTAGAGAGACTAATTATATGACCGTCTCTCTCTCTCTCTCTCTCTCTCTCTCTGTCTATCTATCTATCTATCTATCTATCTATCTGTTTATATATATATATATATATATATATATATATATATATATATATATATATATATAGGAAGAGGACTAAATCCCCTGTAATCTCACTCAGACAATTTTTAGCTTGAGTTTAGAGACCTAGGTTTAGTTAGGTCAAACATGGCAGTGAATACCGAAGCCAATGTTATTTAGAAATTGATCTTTGGTCAAGAGGCTGAAAGCTGAGTTAAATAGCTATTCAACTATAGAGACTAATTAAATGACCAACTCTCTCTCTCTCTCTCTATATATATATATATATATATATGTGTGTGTGTGTGTGTGTATGTGTGTGTGAAGAGGACTAAAGTCCCTGTAAACTCTCTCAGACAACTGTTTAACTTGAATTTAGACACCTAGGTTTAGTTAGGTCAAATATGAACTCACATATGTTATCAATAAGCTGTTTCAAATCCTTGACACCTCTACTTAAGCTAGGAATTTTGTAGAAGATGTATCAAAATTATGTTTCTTGCTCTGATCTTACGTGAATCGGAACTCGATCTGATAAGTTTCGTTTAAACTGCAGTGGTCGAGTTCATCTTGAGAGAGAGAATAAAAGTTATAATGTTCTGCCGACAAAACTCGTTTAAATGTTGATTCATCCGCCGTAAAAAAGCCCTTGCTACGTGCAGTCAGTCTCTGTTTTTCTCATAAAAAACGTGCCAAATTTACCCATTCTCTTTTTTATATGAATAATTTATAATTGGTGACAACAACTGTCGTCGTAAAGGAGTAAGGGCACCGGAAAATGACGTCGAACTGTTTAGACGTCACCAGAAAAACTCGGCTCAGTAAACAGGTCTTATATTACGACGATCGTACCACAATCCGAATAAAAATAGAAACTTAACAATGAAAAATTCAACGAAATAGACAGGAAATTAAAAGAAAAACGAATTCTAGTAAAACAATTGAATGAAAAAGAAATAATAGAATGAATATAACCCCACCAATTATTGACCACAATTCACAGAATTACAATTATTTGTTTCGATACCGTAAAACTAAGAAATCTTGGACTGACAATACAAGTCGATTCGCTCAAGCATAAACTGTGGAGAGTTCTGTTGTAATTATAAGCAATACTGTAGCGGTCGAACATAGGACCTATTTCTTCTTGTCCCCTGTGAGCAAATTGGTCATACACTGACCAATCGGCTTGCAGGGCGTATGGTTTTCTAGCTGTCCCCAAACAGTTTAGTCTAAGGACGAGATCACCAGAGAGAAACAAGACGCGAGCGAGGAAACATCATCTCTCTCCTGCATGACCATCGTTCCAGCTGCAGCCACAACGTTGACACTTCTTTGGTTTTCCTTTCTGGACACTGTCCAATATTTTGTTACTTTACCAAATAGTAAAAGTTACCCTTTTAAATAAATCATATTTCGTATGTTGTTATACAGTGTTTGTTTGCTTGATTCAATTTCGTGCATAGAGATGTAAGAAACATTTCTACAATACTACGTCCTTCACGAAGATCTCTCTATCTCTCTCTATCTATTTCTCTCTCTCTCTCTCTCTCTCTCTCTCTCTCTCTCTCTCTCTCTCTCTCTCTATCTATCTATCTATATATATATATATATATATATCTTTATCTATCTATCTATCTATCTATCTATCTATATATATATATATATATATCTTTATCTATCTATCTATCTATCTATTTATCTATATATATATATATATATATATATATATATATATATATATATATATATATATTTATCGAATTTACTCCTTTCTGTTCTTCTGCCAATTTTCTTCTTCTTCTAACTATGGCGTTGCTTAATCGATTGTCTTTTCGCACGAAACTGTTCAATTTAACAGTTTTGCATCGAGTGGACTAAATTCTCAAGGCGACTCACGACAAAACAATAACAACATTAATCACAAACAAACAAATAATAAAAAATAAACCTAAAAATTCCGTTTTCTTTTTTTAAATTCAGAACTTTGACAAAATAGTCCTCCATATTCAAGGAGTGTCGCAAACATTTCCTTCTTGTTTCGCGTTTCACAACCAGTAAAATACAGAATTCTATTATTGGTCTGTTAAATGGGATTGTAAAGAGAAAAACGGGAAAATTAATCAACCGGAACGAAGCAAAAAGCGGAAATCAGAAACCGATCAACATTCTGACGGGATTAGTTTTGTTTATCCTTTAGAAGTGTGTGGGGTGTATTTATTTATTTATTTATTTATTTATTTATTGTAGTTCAATAAATAAAATCTCGTTTCCACAACCCGGTTGTTCGAGTTTTTTTTTGTTTTTGTTTTTTTTGTTGTAATATGCTCTCTTTTTTTTCATTCATATAACAAAGATCTTTCTCATAAAATTACGTGAAGTTATTGAGAAATTCTTGACCCACTTCCGAAATCTGTGCACAGAATAGGCTTTCTATTCATTTTATGGTGCTAATATAATCAGTGGTCGACTCAAAATATTCACGATCTCTCTGAAAATAAAATAAGCGCTAGACGCATTGATTTAGTAACTAAACATAATATGAGCTAATTTGACCACAAATTATAAATTATATGGTGGCCGTGTGGTTAGAACGCTTATTTGCGGAGTCTAGGGTAATTCTGTAATTGGGTTAGAATCTTGCGACCGTCTGAAATTATCATCTCCTACACTGATGATAGCAAAAGCCTAAAACGCCATCGTATGTAGGTAAAAATAATGTAATATTTACTTATGAAAATATTTTTATAGCCCCTTCAAGAAATTCAAGTTGAGGCCTGTTCGGGGGATTCAAAATAGACTGTCACGTTGCTATATGCCAAGTTCCGACAACTTTAATCTATGATTCCATTTGTAAAATATTCGCAGCAAAACCTCGTCTAGCTATAACAACTGTCAATAATTTCCCCTTTTCTTTCTTCGTGCTTAAAACTAAGCTTATTTCCTAGAGCTATCTGTCTGTGGAACACAATACCACGGGGTTGCTCCTCAACTGACTACAGCAGGGTTGTTTACAAGTCTAATGGTTATCAATTATTGCTGAGCAGTCCTCTTTAATAATCAAAGTGTTCCCAATTTCCATCACCATTATCAATCATCACGGTGTTGTATCACCGTTCACCACACACTCAGTAACCCTTATCCTCGAGTGGCATTCGTAAAAAGAAATCCCTATAAATAATAACTGAAAACATCTACTACAAACACTCAATCTCCCCTTTCAGCCATAAAACTTACAATTTTTTGCAAAACGTGTACTCTTAGGTATCACACACGTCTCCTTTTATATACACCCAGAAAGATATACGCACGAAGTCAAGATGGGGTCTCCTCTCGGTTCCGTATTCTTTGAATTCTATACAGCGCATATCAAACAAAATATTTGAAAACTACATAACTAAATTCTATTTTTAGAGCTGATACATAGACGAGTTAGTCATAGTAACACAAATAGAAGATAATTAACTAAACCAAACCCTTAATATTATAGTTAGTCTCCGAAAGCAATAACTACAGCCATAACATGTCTATCAATAATGCTAGTGCGCAGCGTCTGGACATGGGGCTTCATCACAGAGAACACTCATATGTCTTTACAGTTTAATACGAATGTGAACATTCACCTGAATCATTTACCAACTCTTGTGTCCAGTTTTTTTTATTCTGAGATAAATTATCACAACACGGTATTCCGAAGCCTCAAGTACAACGCTAGGCGTCAATCATACATAAATTTGGTCAGTAAATTAAACTCATATATTAATTTAACTACTAAATTCAACTCATATATAAATTTGATCACTAAATTGAACTCCTATATACATTTGACCACTAAATTGAACTCATATATAAATCATATCACTAAATTGAACTAATATATAAATTTGACCATTAAAGCGAAAGAAATATTTGTGTTAAGAAGTTGAATTGGGTTCTACCACCTCAGCAACGAACTTTTCTTTTTTCCTCTGTGGGCTTAAAATCAAACGGAATTTCCATGAACATATTTTATTTCAAAAAACTTCCCATTCGTAAAACACATTGCCACATGATTGCTTCCCTTGGAGCTACAACATCTTCACATCGGTTGTCAGTAAACAATGTCATAAAGTGCCCTCATAAGTCATAACATTTTTTTAATTTCATTCAATATCTTAAGTATTCTCATAATATTCATAATTATTCAACTGTCAATCTGTCCAGCCCATTAACACTTATACTCGGGATGCTTTAGCCTTGATAACTTGTGAATCATTACTATGAAAAAGTGCTGAACATTCCGATGACATAGTAAAATTCCAAGATTACTTTTTTTTCCTTGAAAATCTGCTAATTCTGTTAATATTTCAAATTTATATATGAGTTCAATTTAGTGGGCAAATTTATATATGAGTTTAATTTACTGGTCAAATTTATGTATGAGTTCAATTTAGTGGTCAAATTCATATATGAGTTCAATTTAGTGAGCAAATTTACATATGAGTTAAATTTAGTGGTCAAATTTATATATGAGTTTAATTTACTGGTCAAATTTATGTATGAGTTCAATTTAGTGGTCAAATTTATATATGAGTTTAATTTAGTGGTCAAATTTATGTATGAGTTTAATTTAGTTGTCAAATTTATATATGAGTTCAATTCAATAGTCAAATGTATGTATGAGTTCAATTTAGTGCTCAAATTTATATATTAGTTCAATTTAGTGATAAAATTTATGTATGAGTTTAATTTAGTTGTCAAATTTATATAGGAGTTCAATTTAGTGGTCAAATTTATATATGAGTTCAATTTAGTGATCAAATTTATATATGAGTTCAATTTACGTGTCAAATTTATGTATGAGTTTAATTTAATGGTCAAATTTATGTATGAGTTCAATTTAGTGGTCAAATTTATATAGGAGTTCAATTTAGTGATCAAATTTATATATGAGTTCAATTTAGTGATCAAATTTATATATGAGTTCAATTTAGTGATCAAATTTATATATGAGTTCAATTTAGTGATCAAATTTATATATGAGTTCAATTTAGTGATCAAATGTATATATGAGTTCAATTTAGTGATCAAATTTATATATGAATCCAATTTAGTGATCAAATTTATATATGAGTCTAATTTACGTGTCAAATTTATAATCACATTATTCGGTTGTAGTTATCAATATATGTTGATGAATTCTATTGCAATTAATTATCTTTATTTGTACTAGATATTGTGTGGGTTTTATGTTTTGGTTCACTGCAGATTAAAAAACGCACATGAATTTCGTTCCAACCTTGATATAGAAATACAATTCGTCCATTAAGTTTCTTAGAATTTTTAAATTTTGAAAGTGCTATTACCTCCTAAAAGTTGAACCCGTTTTGTACTTTTAAATGTTCACGATCAGCTGTCGAAAAATATTTTAGCTGCCATTTTTTAAAACTCCCGCTTCAATATTAACATATCGAATTGCGCATGCGTGCAATCGAATCGTTTCGACGTGTAAAAAAGAAAGTGTGAATTTTCGTCTGCTTCAAAACTGATTGAGTTTGACTTGACGCCATTACGATTTCATCGGCTGCTCATGAATATCAGATGTCCGCTGGGCGATGGCGGCGAACAGGTCAGCGTTAAACGAATTTTCAACGCTGACACAAGGTTGAACTTGAGTGATGAAGTGGCAAAAGGGTCAGATGAACATTCAACGATTAACGTCGGCCAACACTCTGACGACTTCAATCACGGAAGGTAATTGCAAACGCGAACAAAAGGTAAAAGCAATAATAGTGGAAAATTTTTAAAAAGTAGGCATTTAGCAACATTTGTTTTTTTGTCGATTTAGCGGCAAATCAACTTTTTTTTCGATTATACTATGCCAAAATACAAAACACTTACTGTAAACGATTCATTGTATGAAATTAATTGAATAAAAGTTGCTATTTCACTCATAGTTAACAGGATCAGTAGTTTAATACTTTTCCAAAAAGTATTAATCCGTAAATGACCACTATAGAGGCAATACGATTAGAACCAGCGTTATGCTACCACAACTTCAAAAGAACTCGTCCACCAAGTGTAACGAACTTTCCTTTATCCCTCCGAGTACCTAACATCAAACAAAATATCCATGAACGGAGTTTCCTACCAAAACATTTCCATCTGTTGAACACGTTGCCACAGGATTACTTTCCTGATAGCTACAATATGGCCCTCGTTAAATGTAATGCCAATAAACACTTTACATATTCTCGTCCGGAACTTGATAAGTGGTGACTCATTTAAAACATCAGATTGCACGAGCTGCAACAGTATCCATTGTTGTAATCACACACCCACTTCAATGGAAAACGAACAGGGTAGATTATATGTAATACCTAGATGCATGCTCAACCCGAACGCAACTATTTAATTGTTCTACTATAAAGACATTTATACCAATACCGATGAATGCGTCTATGTGTATCTATCTTCCTTTATAGTAACTTTTATTACGTTTAGAATATCATATAGGGTGTATGTTATACAGTTCACTGTCGGCGCCGGTGTATTTCGTAGGAAAGTATTCGAACAATTAAGACCAAATTTCGTATAAGCACAGAGACTTCCTATCAAGGTTTTCCAAAACATTTCAATGGTTGTTTTCAGCTGATAATTTAACACTTATCGAATATCAGTTTAATAGAAACATAAGCAATGTCTCAACCAGCTTAACATATGAAAAAACAAACAAACACCGTGTTCACTCTTTAGGGTACGTTTTATTTCTACATTGAACATATTTTTAAAAAATGTAAAATTTTGAGTTGAGCACGGTTCTGAAGAAGGGAAGAGTTCCCGAAATATTAAAATAAAAAAAAAATATTATATCATACGGAATTTCCACCAGACCATCTTGATACAGGTATTACATAACATTGTAACATTGTGTAGATAGACAGATATATATGTGTTTGTGAAAGGAAAAAAATAATAATAAATAAATAAATATATATATATATATATATATATATATATATATATATATATATATATATATGTGTGTGTGTATGTACACATTGTATTAAGGTTGAAACTAATTCAGGCCGCCACTGTAGACGTAAAGGGTTACTGAGAATTAGGGTGTAGGTTTTGGGTGTCACCCCAAGTTGGGAGCTGTGTAGCGAGATGTCTGTTTACATTAGTTTTAAACCTCTGCATGTTGGTACTGTCGGGGAAACAGGGAGCAGAGAGGGAGTTTCAGGAGGCGCCAGAAGGAGGAAATAAGCTATTGAAGTAGAAAACTCTCCAGCATCTGGGAACCTCCACGGTGAATGGATGGGATTTAGCTGATTGTCGAGTTATTCTAGTGAATTCATGTCGAGTGGAGACACAGAGTAGCCAGTTAATCGGAGCCCAATCCCTTGTAGTATTTGTAAAAAAAAGCACAAGCATTGCGACGATAGGAAAGGGGCTGGAGCTTAGTTGATAGTGAGGGAACTATTAGGTTAGCGACTCTTTTTTGGACCTTGTCTAAGAGGGAGAGTAGTGGATGATGCACTAGTATAGATGTGGCAACAATACTCGCTACATGAACGGATGGTGGCTTTGTAGAGATACAGGATAATGTCAGATGTGAGGCGATTACTAGCACGGTAGAGGGATCCCACCTTCTTTGCTGCAGCCTTGGCAATGTCTTCAATATAGATATGGTTTGTATTTTTGCTGCAATGTTATGTGTGTGTGCCGGGGTTTCTCGATGTAAGTATTGTCGTTATTTTGTCTCTTTCTAGGATGTTTAGATATTTCTAGATTTCTTGTCAAATCAAATCTATTCAGCAAAAAATAGTAAAATGCAACAAAGCATATAAAGAGACAGGTAGAAGCTGTACACCTCTACATACAGTCTGAATGTTTGTTCAAGGCTGCTTTAAACCTGAATATGGTAGTAATCGTCACGATATCCTCTGGCAGGTTGTTCCATGAAGCAGAAACACGGACAATGAATATTGCCTTTTTTCTACCAAGCCGAAAGCGACGCTGGTACATCTGAGACCACGACTTGGTTCTTCCGTAAAAACTCCTCGAAATCTCTATTCATATAAAGTTAGGCATGTATACGTTCCTATATATTTCTATGCACAACACTCAATCGTAAACTAGTTAACCGACCTATATGAAGTTTTGATTGGTTGGTTGTTTTGTATTACGGCACATCAACCCTTTCCGGCTTATTTAATGCCGAATCCGGTCATTTTTGCAAAAGTGTTTATGGTTCAAGTTCTTTATATGTTTAAGTATTTATTTATTGTGTTTGGTTGAGTTAAAAGAGGGAAGGGAGTAAGAGGAGAAAGAGAGATGGGGAAGGAAAGGAGAGGGGGAGGGAGAGGGGAGGGAAATTGTTGTTTTATGTTTTGGGCTTTTCCCGTTGAAGATGTTGACGTCAGAATGAAGTCTGCTCGCATCCGCCGCTGGTCAAGTGAGCATATATTTAATGATTGGAGCCGTTCTTTATAAGTAAACGTAGTGTGTCCTTTCACCATCCTGATTGCCAACCGTCGAAAACGTTCCAGGTGTACGATAGTGTCTCTGGAAGTTTGTTTTTCTCTTGAAGATTCTGCAGTTAAACTTGTATTGTTGGATTGCCCAATTATCATATCTGAAAGATATATACAGAAGGTTTTATATAGCAAAAGGGGAGAACGTCACCTTTAAAGGCTTCCGGCGATTTTTTCTAGATGTCTTTATTCCTTGTTGTGGACAGGGTTCGTTAACACCTAGCGTGATTCAGGATGTTCTCTCCTGATGTGTATTTCATACGGAAGTTAGCTGAGAAATATTTCACTTTTTATAGAACATTCAATATTTGGGGCAACCTAATCTTACACAAGGGCATTTATCTATTTTACATCGACTTGTTTTGCCTCTTAATCATTTGTTGATACAAACAAGTGACGTCGTTTTCATTTTTTATGGAAATTGCTCCAGACAAGGCATGAAGCTACTTGATGTAAGGAGCTAAAAAATTACTACTCCAAAGTCAAAAACTAGCCAACTATAAGTGTTAGATGGATAGATTCCGACCCAGAAAACAGCAATTCTTCACCCTTTGTCAGAAACATCGCTCATGGAATGTGAAGACTAAAAGACAAAATAAGGGAAGCAAGAGTTACGAGGCTGTCGAAAGTAAACCCAGGGTCAAATTTATATTCTCCTTTTTTACTGTTAGTTCAAATAAGTATATTTTTTAGTTGAATTTTATTTACAGAGAGATATAGAACGATAGCGTTCTCCTCCCTATGCCTAGGGATGGATTAAAAGCCGTCGGTTAGTAGACATCATATCCTGTTGAATGACTACCTGTATTATTACTACCTTCTTGATCATAATTACATATCTGAAATCAGAGGTTCGGTTGAACAGGAGTCAAATTTGATTCCCTAAAACATCGGCTATTCGTATCTGCCTGGCACAAAGTCATTCAATATTTGACTTTACGGCACATCAGCACTTTTAATCTTTTAATTGCGAAACCTAAAATACTTGTTGTGATCGACTCACTAGAAACTAATTGGTATCCATAGCTGCACGAATTTAAGTATCTAATACTTTTTTTTAGCAGTCTCAGTGCATAATATATATCTTAGCCGGAATTCAACTCCGTGCTCAAAATCGCTAATCGTTTTCCCGCGTGTATCCCTCAAAATGAATACGTTAAATTCAAACCGCTAATCTAAAATTTGGGGTTTCTAAAAAAGTGACATATTTTCTCATTTTTGTTGAACATATAAAACTTTATAATCATTCAATTGCTAGTGGATGTATTTAGTGGATAGTTTTTGGTGCAAGACTGTCGAGAGAGTAACCGTGATTTAGTCGACGTTTTGGCTAATAAGTCACTAATAGAGAAAGGTTAATGAAGATAAATAGAATGTTTCTCGCAGAAAATGAGGTTCATCGGCGAACTATGGTGAAAGAAAAGTAGTAAGTGGAATGTGTCAAGCTAAGAAGTTATTAACAAAAGCCATTTTATATTTTATTTAAGTCTTTTAATATCTATGTATAAATCTGTTTATATATCTACCTTAGTTTGTTCAGTAAACATAGAGCTCACTTGAAAGCTAGTTTTTAAAATAAATATGTGATACTGTAACTCTCTCTATATTTCTATTTATATAAAGTTAGGTATATGTACATGTTTATATATTTGTATGTATATGTATATAAAGTTAGGTATGTGTATATGTTTATATATTTGTATGTATATGTATATAATGTTTGTGTGTGTATATGTTTATATATTTATATGTATATGTATATAAAGTGAGGTATGTGTATATGTTTATATATTTGTATGTATATGTATATACAGTTAGGTATGTGTATATGTTTATATATTTGTATGTATATGTATATTAAGTTAGGTATGTGTATATGTTTATATATTTGTATGTATATATTTATATATTAAAGTAAGGTATGTGTATATGATTATATATTTGTATGTATATGTATATAAAGTTGGTATGTGTATATATTTATATATTTGTATGTATATGTATATAAAGTTTGGTATGTGTATATGTTTATATATTAGTATGTATATGTATATAAAGTTAATTATGTGTATATGTTTATATATTTGTATGTATATTTATATAAAGTTTGGTATGTGTATATGATTATATGTTTGTGCGTATATGTATATATAGTTAAGATTGTGTATATGTTAATATATTTGTATGTATATGTATATAAAGTTAGGTATGTGTATATGTTTATATATTTGTATGTATATGTATATAAAGTTTGGAATGTGTATATATTTATATATTTGTATGTATATGTATATAAAGTTTAGTATGTTTATATATTTATATATTTGTATGTATGTGTATATAAAGTTTGGTATGTGTAAATGTTTATATATTTGTATGTATATGTATATAAAGTTATGTATGTGTATATTTTTATATATTTGTATGTATATGTATATCAAGTTTAGTATGTGTATATGTTTATATATTTGTATGTATATGTATATAAAGTTTTGTATGTGTATATATTTATATATTTGTATGTATATGTATATAAAGTTTGGTATGTGTATATGTTTATATATTTGTATGTATATGTATATAAAGGTATGTATGTGTATATGTTTATATACTTGTATGTATATGTACATGAAGTTTAGTATGTTTATATGTTATATATTTGTATGTATATAAAGTTAAGAATGTGTATATGTTTATATATTTGTATGTATATGTATATAAAGTTAGGTATGTGTATATGTTTATGTATTTGTATGTATATGTATATAAAGTTAATTATGTATATATGTTTATATATTTGTATGTATATGTATATATAGTTTGGTATGTGTATATATTTATATATTTTTATATATATATGTATATAAAGTTTGGTATGTGTATATGTTTATATATTTGTATGTATATGTATATAAAGTAAGGTATGTGTATATGTTTATATATTTGTATGTATATGTATATAAAGTAAGGTATGTGTATATGTTTATATATTTGTATGTATATGTATATCAAGTTAGTTATTTGTATATGTTTATATATTTGTATGTATATGTATATAAAGTTTGGTATGTGTATATGTATATATATGTGTATGTATATGTATATAAAGTTATGTATGTGTATATGTTTATATATTTGTATGTATATGTATATAAAGTTTGGTATGTGTATATATTTTTATATATTTGTAGGAATATGTATATAAAGTTAGGTATGTGTTACCGTTTATATATTTGTATGTATATTTATATAAAGTTTGGTATGTGTATATGATTATATATTTGTATGTATATGTATATAATGTTACGAATGTGTATATGTTTATATATTTGTATGTATATGTATATAAAGTTAGGTATGTGTAGATGCTTATATATTTATATGTATATAGATATATAAAGTGTGGTATGGTTATATATTTATATATTTGTATGTATGTGTATATAAAGTTAGGTATGTGTAAATGTATATATATTTGTATGTATATGTATATAAAGTTTGGTATGTGTATATATTTATATATTTGTATTTATATGTATATAAAGTTTGGTATGTGTATATGTTTATATATTTGTATGTATATGTATATAAAGTTAAGTATTTGTATATGTTTATATATTTGTATGTATATGTGTATAATGTTAGGTATGTGTATATGTTTATATATTTGTATGTATATGTATATAAAGTTTGGTATGTGTATATGTTTATATATTTGTGTGTATATGTATATAAAGTTAGGTATGTGTAGATGTTTATATATTTTTATGTTTATGTATATAAAGTTTTGTATGTGTATATATTTGTATATATTAGTATGTATATGTATATAAAGTTAGGTATTTGTTAATGTTTATATATTTGTATGTATATGTATATAAAGTTTGGTATGTGTATATATTTATATATTTATATGTATGTGTATATAAAGTAAGGTATGTGTAAATGTTTATATATTTGTGTGTATATGTATATAAAGTTACGTATGTGTATATGTTTATATATTTGTATATATATGAATATAAAGTTAGGTATGCGTATATGTTTATATATTTGTATGTATATGTATATAAAGTTTGGTATGTGTATATGTTTTTATATTAGTATGTATATGTATATAAAGTTAATTATGTGTATATGTTTATATATTTGTATGTATATGTATATAAAGTTTGGTATGTGTATATGTTTATATATGTGTATGTATATGTATATAAAGTTAGGTATGTGTATATATTTATATATTTGTATGTATATGTATATAAAGTTTGGTATGTGTATATATTTTTATATATTTGTATGTATATGTATATAAAGTTAGGTATGTGTTAATGTTTATATATTTGTATGTATATTTATATAAAGTTTGGTATGTGTATATGATTATATGTTTGTGCGTATATGTATATATAGTTAAGAATGTGTATATGTTTATATATTTGTATGTATATGTATATAAAGTTAGGTATGTGTATATGTTTATATATTTGTATGTATATGTATATAAAGTTTGGAATGTGTATATATTTATATATTTGTATGTATATGTATATAAAGTTTAGTATGTGTATATATTTATATATTTGTATGTATGTGTATATAAAGTTTGGTATGTGTAAATGTTTATATATTTGTATGTATATGTATATAAAGTTATGTATGTGTATATGTTTATATATTTTTATGTATATGTATATCAAGTTTGGTATGTGTATATATTTATATATTTGTATGTATATGTATATAAAGTTTGGTATGTGTATATGTTTATATATTTGTATGTATATGTATATAAAGGTATGTATGTGTATATGTTTATATATTTGTATGTATATGTACATGAAGTTTAGTATGTTTATATGTAATATATTTGTATGTATATAAAGTTATGAATGTGTATATGTTTATATATTAGTATGTATATGTATATAAAGTTAGGTATGTGTATATGTTTATGTATTTGTATGTATATGTATATAAAGTTACGTATGTATATATGTTTATATATTTGTATGTATATGTATATATAGTTTAGTATGTGTATATATTTATATATTTTTATATATATATGTATATAAAGTTTGGTATGTGTATATGTTTATATATTTGTATGTATATGTATATAAAGTAAGGTATGTGTATATGTTTTTATATTTTTATGTATATGTATATTAAGTTAGGTATGTGTATATGTTTATATATTTGTATGTATATGTATATCAAGTTAGTTATGTGTATATGTTTATATATTTGTATGTATATGTATATAAAGTTTGGTATGTGTATATGTATATATATGTGTATGTATATGTATATAAAGTAAGGTATGTGTATATGTTTATATATTTGTATGTATATGTATATAAAGTTTGGTATGTGTATATATTTTTATATATTTGTAGGTATATGTATATAAAGTTATGTATGTGTTACCGTTTATATATTTGTATGTATATTTATATAAAGTTTGGTATGTGTATATGATTATATATTTGTATGTATATGTATATAAAGTTACGAATGTGTATATGTTTATATATTTGTATGTATATGTATATAAAGTTAGGTACGTGTAGATGTTTATATATTTGTATGTATATGAATATAAAGTGTGGTATGGTTATATATTTATATATTTGTATGTATATGTATATAAAGTTAGGTATGTGTAAATGTATATATATTTGTATGTATATGTATATAAAGTTTGGTATGTGTATATATTTATATATTTGTATTTATATGTATATAAAGTTGGTATGTGTATATGTTTATATATTTGTATGTATATGTATATAAAGTTAAGTATTCGTATATGTTTATATATTTGTATGTATATGTGTATAATGTTAGGTATGTGTATATGTTTATATATTTGTATGTATATGTATATAATGTTTGGTATGTGTATATGTTTATATATTTGTATGTATATGTATATAAAGTTAGGTATGTGTAGATGTTTATATATTTGTATGTTTATGTATATAAAGTTGGGTATGTGTATATATTTTTGTATTTTAGTATGTATATGTATGTAAAGTTAGGTATGTGTTAATGTTTATATATTTGTATGTATATGTATATAAAGTTTGGTATGTGTATATATTTATATATTTATATGTATGTGTATATAAAGTAAGGTATGTGTAAATGTTTATATATTTGTGTGTATATGTATATAAAGTTACGTATGTGTATATGTTTATATATTTGTATGTATATGTATATAAAGTTTTGTATGTGTATATATTTATATATTTGTATGTATATGTATATAAAGTGTAGTATGTGTATATGTTTATATATTTGTATGTATATGTATATAAAGTTAGGAATGTCTATATTGTTTTATATTTGTATGTATATGTATATAAAGTTAGGTATATTTATATGTTTATATATTTGTATGTACATGTATATGAAGTTTGGTATGTGTATATGTTTATATATTTGTATATATATGTATATAAAGTTGGATATGTGTATATGTTTATATATTTGTATGTATATGTATATAAAGTTAGCTATGTGTATATGTTTATATGTTTGTATGTATATGTATATAAAGTTTGGTATGTGTTTATGTTTATATATTTGTATGTATATGTATATAAAGTTTGGTATGTGTATATGTTTATATATGTGTATGTATATGTATATAAAGTTAGGTATGTGTATATATTTATATATTTGTATGTATATGTATATAAAGTTTGGTATGTGTATATATTTTTATATATTTGTATGTATATGTATATAAAGTTAGGTATGTGTTAATGTTTATATATTTGTATGTATATTTATATAAAGTTTGGTATGTGTATATGATTATATGTTTGTGCGTATATGTATATATAGTTAAGAATGTGTATATGTTTATATATTTGTATGTATATGTATATAAAGTTAGGTATGTGTATATGTTTATATATTTGTATGTATATGTATATAAAGTTTGGAATGTGTATATATTTATATATTTGTATGTATATGTATATAAAGTTTAGTATGTGTATATATTTATATATTTGTATGTATGTGTATATAAAGTTTGGTATGTGTAAATGTTTATATATTTGTATGTATATGTATATAAAGTTATGTATGTGTATATGTTTATATATTTTTATGTATATGTATATCAAGTTTGGTATGTGTATATATTTATATATTTGTATGTATATGTATATAAAGTTTGGTATGTGTATATGTTTATATATTTGTATGTATATGTATATAAAGGTATGTATGTGTATATGTTTATATATTTGTATGTATATGTACATGAAGTTTAGTATGTTTATATGTAATATATTTGTATGTATATAAAGTTAAGAATGTGTATATGTTTATATATTAGTATGTATATGTATATAAAGTTAGGTATGTGTATATGTTTATGTATTTGTATGTATATGTATATAAAGTTACGTATGTATATATGTTTATATATTTGTATGTATATGTATATATAGTTTGGTATGTGTATATATTTATATATTTTTATATATATGTATATAAAGTTTGGTATGTGTATATGTTTATATATTTGTATGTATATGTATATAAAGTAAGGTATGTGTATATGTTTTTATATTTTTATGTATATGTATATTAAGTTAGGTATGTGTATATGTTTATATATTTGTATGTATATGTATATCAAGTTAGTTATGTGTATATGTGTATATATTTGTATGTATATGTATATAAAGTTTGGTATGTGTATATGTATATATATGTGTATGTATATGTATATAAAGTTAGGTATGTGTATATGTTTATATATTTGTATGTATATGTATATAAAGTTTGGTATGTGTATATATTTTTATATATTTGTAGGTATATGTATATAAAGTTAGGTATGTGTTACCGTTTATATATTTGTATGTATATTTATATAAAGTTTGGTATGTGTATATGATTATATATTTGTATGTATATGTATATAAAGTTACGAATGTGTATATGTTTATATATTTGTATGTATATGTATATAAAGTTAGGTACGTGTAGATGTTTATATATTTGTATGTATATGAATATAAAGTGTGGTATGGTTATATATTTATATATTTGTATGTATATGTATATAAAGTTAGGTATGTGTAAATGTATATATATTTGTATGTATATGTATATAAAGTTTGGTATGTGTATATATTTATATATTTGTATTTATATGTATATAAAGTTGGTATGTGTATATGTTTATATATTTGTATGTATATGTATATAAAGTTAAGTATTCGTATATGTTTATATATTTGTATGTATATGTGTATAATGTTAGGTATGTGTATATGTTTATATATTTGTATGTATATGTATATAAAGTTTGGTATGTGTATATGTTTATATATTTGTATGTATATGTATATAAAGTTAGGTATGTGTAGATGTTTATATATTTGTATGTTTATGTATATAAAGTTGGGTATGTGTATATATTTTTATATATTAGTATGTATATGTATGTAAAGTTAGGTATGTGTTAATGTTTATATATTTGTATGTATATGTATATAAAGTTTGGTATGTGTATATATTTATATATTTATATGTATGTGTATATAAAGTAAGGTATGTGTAAATGTTTATATATTTGTGTGTATATGTATATAAAGTTACGTATGTGTATATGTTTATATATTTGTATGTATATGTATATAAAGTTTTGTATGTGTATATATTTATATATTTGTATGTATATGTATATAAAGTGTAGTATGTGTATATGTTTATATATTTGTATGTATATGTATATAAAGTTAGGAATGTCTATATTGTTTTATATTTGTATGTATATGTATATAAAGTTAGGTATATTTATATGTTTATATATTTGTATGTACATGTATATGAAGTTTGGTATGTGTATATGTTTATATATTTGTATATATATGTATATAAAGTTGGATATGTGTATATGTTTATATATTTGTATGTATATGTATATAAAGTTAGCTATGTGTATATGTTTATATGTTTGTATGTATATGTATATAAAGTTTGGTATGTGTTTATGTTTATATATTTGTATGTATATGTATATAAAGTTTGGTATGTGTATATGTTTATATATGTGTATGTATATGTATATAAAGTTAGGTATGTGTATATATTTATATATTTGTATGTATATGTATATAAAGTTTGGTATGTGTATATATTTTTATATATTTGTATGTATATGTATATAAAGTTAGGTATGTGTTAATGTTTATATATTTGTATGTATATTTATATAAAGTTTGGTATGTGTATATGATTATATGTTTGTGCGTATATGTATATATAGTTAAGAATGTGTATATGTTTATATATTTGTATGTATATGTATATAAAGTTAGGTATGTGTATATGTTTATATATTTGTATGTATATGTATATAAAGTTTGGAATGTGTATATATTTATATATTTGTATGTATATGTATATAAAGTTTAGTATGTGTATATATTTATATATTTGTATGTATGTGTATATAAAGTTTGGTATGTGTAAATGTTTATATATTTGTATGTATATGTATATAAAGTTATGTATGTGTATATGTTTATATATTTTTATGTATATGTATATCAAGTTTGGTATGTGTATATATTTATATATTTGTATGTATATGTATATAAAGTTTGGTATGTGTATATGTTTATATATTTGTATGTATATGTATATAAAGGTATGTATGTGTATATGTTTATATATTTGTATGTATATGTACATGAAGTTTAGTATGTTTATATGTAATATATTTGTATGTATATAAAGTTAAGAATGTGTATATGTTTATATATTAGTATGTATATGTATATAAAGTTAGGTATGTGTATATGTTTATGTATTTGTATGTATATGTATATAAAGTTACGTATGTATATATGTTTATATATTTGTATGTATATGTATATATAGTTTAGTATGTGTATATATTTATATATTTTTATATATATGTATATAAAGTTTGGTATGTGTATATGTTTATATATTTGTATGTATATGTATATAAAGTAAGGTATGTGTATATGTTTTTATATTTTTATGTATATGTATATTAAGTTAGGTATGTGTATATGTTTATATATTTGTATGTATATGTATATCAAGTTAGTTATGTGTATATGTGTATATATTTGTATGTATATGTATATAAAGTTTGGTATGTGTATATGTATATATATGTGTATGTATATGTATATAAAGTTAGGTATGTGTATATGTTTATATATTTGTATGTATATGTATATAAAGTTTGGTATGTGTATATATTTTTATATATTTGTAGGTATATGTATATAAAGTTAGGTATGTGTTACCGTTTATATATTTGTATGTATATTTATATAAAGTTTGGTATGTGTATATGATTATATATTTGTATGTATATGTATATAAAGTTACGAATGTGTATATGTTTATATATTTGTATGTATATGTATATAAAGTTAGGTACGTGTAGATGTTTATATATTTGTATGTATATGAATATAAAGTGTGGTATGGTTATATATTTATATATTTGTATGTATATGTATATAAAGTTAGGTATGTGTAAATGTATATATATTTGTATGTATATGTATATAAAGTTTGGTATGTGTATATATTTATATATTTGTATTTATATGTATATAAAGTTGGTATGTGTATATGTTTATATATTTGTATGTATATGTATATAAAGTTAAGTATTCGTATATGTTTATATATTTGTATGTATATGTGTATAATGTTAGATATGTGTATATGTTTATATATTTGTATGTATATGTATATAAAGTTTGGTATGTGTATATGTTTATATATTTGTATGTATATGTATATAAAGTTAGGTATGTGTAGATGTTTATATATTTGTATGTTTATGTATATAAAGTTGGGTATGTGTATATATTTTTGTATATTAGTATGTATATGTATATAAAGTTAGGTATGTGTTAATGTTTATATATTTGTATGTATATGTATATAAAGTTTGGTATGTGTATATATTTATATATTTATATGTATGTGTATATAAAGTAAGGTATGTGTAAATGTTTATATATTTGTGTGTATATGTATATAAAGTTACGTATGTGTATATGTTTATATATTTGTATGTATATGTATATAAAGTTTTGTATGTGTATATATTTATATATTTGTATGTATATGTATATAAAGTGTAGTATGTGTATATGTTTATATATTTGTATGTATATGTATATAAAGTTAGGAATGTCTATATGGTTTTATATTTGTATGTATATGTATATAAAGTTAGGTATATTTATATGTTTATATATTTGTATGTACATGTATATGAAGTTTGGTATGTGTATATGTTTATATATTTGTATATATATGTATATAAAGTTGGATATGTGTATATGTTTATATATTTGTATGTATATGTATATAAAGTTAGCTATGTGTATATGTTTATATGTTTGTATGTATATGTATATAAAGTTTGGTATGTGTTTATGTTTATATATTTGTATGTATATGTATATAAAGTTTAGTATGTGTATATGTTTATATATTTGTATTTATATGTATATAAAGTTAAGAATGTGTGTATGTTTATATATTTTTATGTATATGTATATAAAGGTACGTATTGGTATATGTTTATATATTTGTATGTATATGTATATAAAGTTTGGTATGTGTATATATTTATATATTTGTATGTATATGTATATTAAATTTGGTATGTGTATATGTTTATATTTGTATGTATATGTATATAAAGTTAGGTATATGCATATGTTTATATATTTGTATTAATATGTATATAAAGTTAGGTATGTGTATATGTTAATATATTTGTATGTATATGTGTATGATATTAGGTATGTGGATATATTTATATATTTGTATGTATATGTATATAAAGTTATGTATGTGTATATGTTTATATATTTGTATGTATATGTATATAAAGTTTAGTATGTTGATATGTTATATATTTGTATGTATATTAAGTTAAGAATGTGTATATGTTAATATATGTGTATGTATATGTATATAAAGTTAGGTATGTGTAAATGTTTATATATTTGTATGTATATGTATATAAAGTTAGGTATGAGTATACGTTTATATTTGTATGTATATGTATATAAAGGTAGGTATATGTATATGTTTATATTAGTATTTATAGGATGCACTCATAAATTTATTAACCGATGATTTCGGATTGTTTTTTGGTAAAATAAGTACGAGAATGATTTTAATTAAGAAAAAAGTTTAGAGTATTATTCGTCTGCTTACAAGCTCAATGTGCGTGCGCGACTAACCGGAAGTGAAAACGACCGGTGTCAACCCGAATTTGATCCTTTTCGTATTTTTTTTTTTTTTGGAGTGACTGAAATCCATTTGATCCAAAAAGATGTTACTGACACTTTTTTAACTATTCTTTTTTATTATGGCCTTGAGAATCTCCGGTTGGCCCTGTTTGTATTATATATATGTAGGTTTATAATCCGAGGCTGGAGCAATGTGATATAGGTACCGGAAGTTGGAGAAAGTGAACAAAAACAAACGAGAAGAGAAAACAAGAATGGAATCTCAAATCAATTTATTAATATTTCACGTAAAACAGATTAAATACCGGAACAGTATATAAAAACGATGTTACTGTCAGGCAAATAAAGTTCCGGAAGGTAATCTTAAATTTTCGAAATTTTATCGGTTTTACGTGAAATATTAATAAATTGATTTGAGATTCCATTCTTCTTTTCTCTTCGCGTTTGTTTTTGTTCACCTCTCCACCTTCCGGTACATATATCACATTGCTCCAGCCTCGGATTACAAACCTACACTTATATTTACCAGCACTGCTTCAAGCAAACTACAATCTCTTTATATATATATATATATATATATATATATATATATATATATATATATATATATATATATATACTAATGGAGATTTAGTATATGTTAGTCTGAAGCCGCAACTATACTCGTATTTCTATCATTTGTATTATCGTTCTACCTTTTAATTCTCAATTCAGTTTACTATACTATTTTAGACTAATGCACTTACTTCCAATACTAAATTCAGAGAGAAAGTGTATTACTATGCGACGATCTTCTTCACGTATTACCTACTTCTGTTGGGGGTTATGTAGTATCTGTTCACGGGACAATCATCCCTGTTCATGAGGAACCATGGCTAATGTTTGATGCAGCAGGGCTACCTGGCATTGTTCGGCGTCATAATAACACGGAATGGAAAAAAATCGCGTGTGTAACATCTTTATATTCAAACTTCTATTTTTCTCCCTCTCTCTCTCAAGCCGTCTCTTTATCTTTGTACCTATCTCTTCCCTGGTCGCCCTACTTTCTCCCTTTGTCTTCAGCGAAAGCTGTCTCTTCCCCACTATTCCTCTTACGTTACAGAATAAGTGTGGCTACGATATTCCATGTGTGAGCCATTGGTGGCTTTGTAAAGACAAAGGAAACTGTCACGTGTTAGTATTTTTCTAGCGCGGTTGAGGGAGCCGACGTTCTTTGCAGCAACCTTGGCAATGTCTACTATGCATTTGTTCCAATTCATGTTAGCTTTGTATGTTAGGCCGAGAACTTTGAATGATTAACACTCAGCTACTGGTTAAACGTGGCTGATTAATTTAATAAAAAACAAATAAAATAAAGAAATAAGTTAAACCTTACATAGATATATTTTTTACTCATAGTCACCTAAACAAGGCACATTACCACTGAGAGATAAGAGATACCATGAATGATATGTAAGTGTTGTTTCCTAATGAACAGCCAGTCGACTTTGACAATTTATTGTTGGCGTACACTACTCTCTATGGTAGTGTAAGAAAATGAAGAGTGGCAAAAATGAATCGTGAACGAGTCCATTGTGGGTGGGACGTCGAGAAAGAAATAAAGGCGACTTGATAACTGTTAAAAAGAAAAAGGTTCGGCAGTTCAAAAGGAACTTGAACAACGACTGTTTCAAAAACGCGAAGAGCCGAAACGCTTGGTGATCGGACTATCGATGTACCGGAAGAATGCAGGTTTTGTGTCCGCTGACTAAAAATGCGGACTGAAGGAATCCCCTGACTTGTACTTCACCAAAGCGCTTGTAGAACAATTGCTTCAGTTCACGCTCGGATAGAGAATGCAGAGCAAATTACTTTCCAATCAAATGTATATACGAACGAGTTTCTAGCGTAAACCAAGTCTGTGACCTCAGCAAGAAAAAGACTTTCATGAGACAAAAGTATGACAAAAGATTGTTTAATATGTGTGCGTAGCCGGCGTAAACTATCCGGTAATGGCAAATAAAGAAAACCAAAGTTTTTTCATATACGTTCTGTTCTTTGTCATTCTTGTTGGACCTTAACGGGTACCCTGAAAGAACGGGTAATGCAACAGTAGGAGCATATTATTGCTAGTGTATATAATGTATAGATCTAGAGGATCCTTGTTCCGCTGTAATTTTGATGGACTGAAGATAACCTGACGATATTGCTGGCAAAACGTTGCAACAATAAAAATAGTTTAAAATACAATTGGCTCGTAAATCCATAATTAACTAATGCCTTAACACGGTGTGTTGTTGCTTTTTTTTAAGAAACAGTAACGCTTAAAAGGGGGGGGGGACCATCTAGTGGAAATAAATACAAAACACAATACAGCTGTCATTTTATGTTGGTTAACGAACAAAATTTTAAAAGAAGCGAACGCAACAAAAATAATCGCTAACAAAAAAAACACAAAATGAAATTTAAAACACACAAAATATGGTAGAAAGGAGAAACGCGTACGGAATAAAGTGGCGAAAAAAATGGGAACAATGGTGATTTTTTTTAAAGAACAGAATCTGCTGGCTGTAATAACTTTGAAAATTGAGATTTAATAAACAGAACAGCGTGTGGAAACAGACGAGAATTTTATGGAGAAATGAAGACTGGCATTGTTCAGAGTCAATTTAAACATTTTTTTTGGCTACCTTAGAGTAAAAGATTGAAATACGCGCACATACCTCGATTTATATAAAGTTAAGTATATCTATATGTCTATATATTTCTATGTACAGGATTCACTCCTAAACGAATTAACAGATCAATATGAATTTTGGAACTGCATAAGGAGTTGAAATGTAGGATTTATTAAGTTGAAGTTTGTTTTAGGCAAAGGGATCAAAAAGAGTTGAAAATACTTCGTTAAGATACAGATAGCTCAGATTTGTGTGAAAGTAAAACAAATGCAGGATGTTCTCTCCTGATGTGTATTTCATCCGAAAGTTAGCTGAGAAATATTTCACTTCTTATAGAACATCTAATATTTGGACCAACCTAATCTAACACGAGACCATTAATCTATTTTACATCGACTTCTCTTGCCTCTTAATTGTTTGTTGATCAAAACAAGTGACGTCGTTTTCATTTTTTATGGAAATTGCTCCAGACAAGGCATGAAGCTACTTGATGTAAAGGAGCCCACCTTATTTATTCATAAATATTTCGCAACTGTCAGTTTCTTTGAAGAATTTTCAAGGGTTCTCTGAATTTTAAGACGACCCATTTAGCTGGCGTGCGGGGTTTGAGTCTCATGGTTGATGCGATACCTACGTCTAGCAACACTGATAAATTGTGAAACAACTATCGCATTTACCCCCTCCGCCTACCGCCTCCCCTATACTAGCTCAGTAGGTGTGAAAATGAAAAAGAAAAAGAAAATAAATAAAAATATAAAAAAGAATAAGAAATAAAGAAGAATATGCCACCCACTTGTCAAATCATATTTCAATGTCACTAAAAGTCTTCTCATATGGTCCAATCGGATCATCTTTTCCTTCTCCCATGTGTGTGCCTTCAAAATAAAATTGTTTCCAAATCTTCACTTTTTCTGAAGACGTTCGCTAACACGAACGAAACCGGTCAAATCTCTTGTTTTTGTTTTTCTCCTGCATTTTAACCTGTTTTCCATTTGTCTCTTTTTTCACACATATATGTATGTATATATATATTACAAATTTCTTTAAGTTTGCACAAAGGTTTATATAGTAACTCAAAAATACGACTTAAATTCTTAATTTAACATCATATACACCTAGTTCATCTAAAAAACATTTTATTCAGAAACAATTGTTTCTGCCCATTTTGTAAATATACACATTTATCGTGTACAAATTTTATCCAACACTCACACAAAGGCTTTATTGGTGTATAACCCGCCACAGTCAGGCTGAAAAATAGGTTTAATATTCATTTAATTAATAAAAACATATTTAGTTGTATATTCCTTTTTTATCACTCTATTTAAAAGGGAGATTCTTCTTGTATTTTGTGTCTAAGATTTAACAACACATTATGTCAGCAATATCTGTTTGTTTTCCATCAAAATGTTCATATTTAACCTACAAAAATGACATGGCGATATTCACATATACAAGAATAATAATTTAACAACAACCGTTAGTGTCCTTATTCAGTTTTAGATGATAATTACATTTTGTTGATTTACGAGGGGCGTTCAATAAGTAATGCCCCTGACCCACTTCCAGTTGTCTGATCTAGATGAAATTTTGCATGTGTTATGATTTATATCTGTATGGGTTACGCTTCACTTTTGATTAAATTAAGAGAAGCTATCAAAATCAAGCGACGGGGCAAGATCAGCAAAGGTATCCTCCTCCTGAAGGACAACGCTCCGGTCCACAACTCGCATATCGCCAGATCAGAAGCACGGGCGTGTGGCTATGAAATCTCCATCCCCCTTACTCTCCTGACCTTGCCCCCTCTGACTTTCATCTCTTCCCAGTCATGAAGTTGTTTTTGAAAGGAAAGCGTTTCCCAGATGGTGCAGACTTGATTTCTGAAGTTACGACGTGGGTGGAGGACCAACCTGGGGTGTTCTACAAAAACGGTTTCCAGAGCTGCATCAAACGATGGGATAAATGCATAACTCTGGGTGGTTCCTATGTAGAGAAAGACTAATAACTGTGCCAAGTTTCATTAATCTACTGCTATGGGAAATGGCTCAGGGGCATTACTTATTGAACAACCCTGGTATTATATAAAAATGTATGATTATTTAAAAAATAATTGTTATTTCAAAAAACATAAATAAACTACGTAATTTTATTTTTCTACAATAAATATTTCGCGACTTTCAGTTTCTTTGAAGAAACTCAGATTTTATATTTTATTTGTATAAATAAGTATAATTTTTGTTATTTATAACAACATTATTGGTTACAAATGTGCATACATATTTCGGTTGTACTCATCACAGAGTCATGCACATATGTAACCAATAATGTTTGTATAAATAAAAATGTATACTTAATAACAGCTCTACTTGTTATTGAGCACTTTTCATAAACACTAGAGTTTCAACGAATTTACATCTACAGAAACTAATACAATACGTGTACTAAGATATATATATATATATATATATATATATATATATATATATATATATATATATATATATATATATATAAGGTGAGTCAATGAAAAATAGTTAGACCTGCAAATGGAAACAGATCAATATCTTCAGTTGTTCAGAACAAGGAGCAATTAGTAAATAAAAATATTTATTCTTTTTCTCTTTCAATTTTATTCCTTAAGCAAGGCTTTTCAAAGATTAAAATCTTATCATCAGATGAAGTAGTGATTGATAAGTTGACAGATAAGAACAGTCATCATTCAAAATTTGAAAAATGTTTTTTTTTAAAGTTCTCCTTAAAAAAAGTCTTTTTTAAAAGGTTTTTAAAAGTTCAAACGGGTGTGTTTCAATGTAAATGAAAGTCACCAAACACGGAGATCCAAGTTGCATGGGGTTCAAATGTAATTGGTGAATCCAGGAGAATCTATATGAAAATCCAACGGCGGCGATTGCTCTATCCAGTATATTGAGCTTTCATCATCTCACAATAAGTCTAATTCTCTAAAAGTTAGCTTTTAGTTATAAACCTTCATATATATATATATATATATATATATATATATATATATATATATATATATATATACATATTACACTTAATTTCCCATCGTCCTTCTCCCATATTCTATCTTCTAATTATATTATTCGTATTTAAAATGAATATTGTACTAAACTACATTGACTTATGTATGTGCCACAATTTTGATACAAGTTCGGCCCTTTTGTTAAGTAAATTATTGATAACAGGGTATTGCAATACGGTATGTATAACTTGCATACCTCGTTGCTTCATTTGTAAACTCCTGTTCTCTTAGCAATTTCCCACATTATGTTAAGAGAGTGTACACTTGTGTCTTTAATGTTTCTAAGATGTGTAGCTCGTTTGGTGGCATTTCGATGTGTTGTGTGAGAGACTACCTTGTGGTAGTTGTAATCTTCGTTCCGTGCTAGCTGCACTGAAATGCACTTTCCGTTGTTGGTGTTATCTGATTTCATTGTGGCTTTGTTGACTATGCTCGTGGTGAGACTCTTATCTATTAAGGTGCAGTTGGTTTGATCTATACAATTATAACTTTTACTAGCTGTGTTATTTGCTTCTTGCAATATTTTCATGTCGTCTGTCTGGATTGTTTAGGCTGAAAATTAGAGTACAGCAATAACTTATCTTAACACCATTTTGGTTAGAGATTATACTTTAGTAGGGCTAAGTTAGTATTTGTTTTTATTTATTAACTTTAGAAAGTTCTTATCAATATTTATACAAATAATTATTTAATATTAATGTAGCTCTATATTCGAGAATTTTTCTGGTCGTAACAAATATTTCACCGGCGGCATTTTCATATTAATTTTCAATTAATCGCATCAGTAGTCGTTGTGGTATTCGCATTAGAAGGGATTGCTTTTTTTTCAGCGATTCTAATAGATATTAATGACAGCTCGCAATCTACATTTTGTTATTTCTTGGCATGTGTATAGTAATACGAAATATTCATGCAAACACCCTTTGTTGAGTGGAAGAATTTTCCCCCAAAAAACCAAGCACGTCGGTCCTGGTCGACAGATAAAAACCATGAGAAAGATCATAGTTGCTTATTCACCACGAGACTTCCTATGGCATCGCTTCCTTCGAACACGTTAACTTAATTTCTAGTGGAAATTACCTGTCTCTACGTAATCTAATTTAACCGTGGACATTTCCTCCTCTCTTCTTACAAACACACCAACTTCATTATAAACGCATCGAAAATATGACGTCATAATGTTTTGTGACGTATTCTTGCGTTACATTTTTTTCGTTAATAAAATTATTTTTTGTTTGATTTTAAACAAATTTTGTAGGTAAAAGTTTGCACGTATTCAACATCTAGTAAGCCAGCAGCATATGCACTATATATTGTATGTATGGTTGTTTCATAATATAACTAGCGGAATCCGTGTGCAGGTGTTGCCTGGGATAATAGAAGAAACCAAAGAAAAACCTGCTCCCATCCCTTAACCACATGTTTATATTTTTATTCGAATTTTTGTGTTCTATAAGTATCAATATTCAAGTTGTAAATAAAAGTAAGTAAAATGTTTTCTTTGCTATTTAGAGGTGTCACGATATTACTATAAAACATTAACAGAAAAAAATAAGGTACTGTTCCAAATGACGCGCCTAATCTCCGTGACTTCGCGTCGACAACGATCGGGCATGTCACGGAAGCGTCCGAGCGCTGACGGAATAATATCTTTTTTGTGTATTTCATCTCATAAAAACATTGACGAAATTAAACATTTTCACAAAAAAAAATAATTATAATCTATGTATTTTTTCTTAGTATTTATTCGTCTCATATTAGCGTCAGTCTTCCAGTTAGAGCTTGACAGTTTGAAGGCAGGGCTTGGCTATCGCTGAGAACCGGAGCCCTAACCCCTAACCCTAACCCTAACCCTAACCCTAACCCTAACCCTAACGCTAACCCATTTTCTTTCTTTCTTTGTTTTATGTTAGCAAGAAGAAAAAAGAAAGAAAAACAGCGAAAAGAAAACATTGACAAACCCCCCCAAACAAACATTTTCTTTCTACACATTTGATTGAAAATGGTTCATTTGCCCCCCCCCCTACAGTTTGTTCGGTTTTAATCTTTTTATCTATGTATTTTTTCTTTGAATTTATTCGTCTTATATTATCGCCTGCAAGTCTTCCATTAACGCTCGGCGTTTTTGTCTCGGCAACTCTCGGGCGTTTCCGCGGCCTGCCCGATCGTTGCCGACGCGAAGTCACGGAAATCAGGCGCGTCATCTGGAACAGTACACAAAATAATATTAAAACTGTAATTTGTTTATTTAAATGTATATTTATTTCATAATATTAACGTTTCAAATTGAATGCAAATTATTCATAAACGTCTTGGGAGGCAGACAATAATTGTTTATCTACTTCTTTTTGTCTCAGTGATGGGAATTTAAAAATATTACTTTTACTGCTTATTTAAATTATAGGGTTAAAAGAAAATTATGAAATAAATCGATAAATACATTTTATAAGTGTGTTCGAACAAACCAGAAAAATTGTGACATGAAAAGTAGCTTTGATGAAAGTTTGGTATCCAGAAAAGAAGCAAATCTAGATTCTGTTGACAAAGAGACGAAACTATAAACTATAAACCATGGCATAAGTGAAGATAGTAAACTGATAAAAAGAAATATAGGTACGGTTATAGATGAGGCGGCAGATTTCCGTGACTTCGCGTCGACAACGATCGGGCAAGGCGCGGAAGCGCCTTAGCGCTGACGGAATAATATCATTTTTTTCTTTCTTTTATCTCATAAAAACATTGACAAAATTGTAACCCCACTCCATAAAAACATTGTTTTCACCAAAAAAGAAAATGATTTTAATCTACGTCTTTGAATTTATTCGTCTTATATTAGCGTCTGCCAGTATTCCCATTAGAGCTTGGCAGTTTGAATACATGGCTTGGCTATCGCTAAGAACGGGAACCCTAACACAAGCCCCTAACCCTAACCCTTACCTTTAACCCTAACCCTAACCCTAACCCTAACCCTGACTCTTAACCCTAAACCCTAACCCTAATCCTAAATCCTAACCCTAACCCTAACCCTAACCTTAAACTTAAGCGATTTTTACTGGTTTCTTTGTTTTATGTTAGCAAGAAGAAAAAAAAGAAAAACAGCGAAACAAATGAAAAAGAAAACATTGACAAAATCCGCCCCCCACAAAAATATTTTTTCTTTCTACACATTTGATTGAAAATGGTTCATTTGACCCCCACCCTACAGTTTGTTCGGTTTTTATCTTTTTTTTTCTATGTAATTTGTCTTTGAATAGATTTGTCTTATATTATCGCCTGCAAGTCTTCCATTAACGCTTGACGGTTTCGCCTCGGCAATTCGCGGGCGTTTCCGCGACCTGTCAGATCGTTGCTGATGCGAAGTCACGGAAAAAACGCTGCGACTCTACGGTGTTGCATAAGTCAATGGAGTAGAGAATGAAATAAAGCTGATAGAGTCGAGACGAACGTCAAATATGAAGTGTTTGTATGTTTCGAATAAGGTAAGTTGAGATAAATAAAATGAGAACATTCTTTATATCAGTTCCAAGAATTCAAATACAACCACTATTTTGCGTACGATTGTTTCTAAAAAAAAATAGAATATTTTATTTTGTATTGAATTTTAGATGGACCGAAAAAGTATTTTCATCAGCGCCATCTTATAATATAATCACACACAGAAGTCAAAAGAGAACAACATCATCTTTTAGCAAAAACATATATCCCGTTAATGTTGGAAAACCAAAACTTTGATCATGCAATTTCGCAGTACTCAAAATGTAAAATCGACAACAATATCAATAATGATATTTAAAATACATAGCATACAGCAAATTAAAGATATTTAAATCTAGAAAGAACAAAATATAGATAAAAATAAGAATTTTAAAATTATAATTTAAAAATTAAAAATAGTAATTTAAAAAGTAATACTAAAAAAATGAAGGTGAAATATAACAGATAATAAAAATCATTAAAGCAATAAAAAAAATTAAAGTAATTTGAAGATAAAAAGCTAAAATAGTAAACATACAATACGCAACGAAAATCATTTTTAAATTATAATTATACGAAAAATATTATGATATATCATGATAAGAAAAATATAATAATTATGAAAACTTACAAAAATAATTAGAAAAAATAATTAGAAAAAATGCGAAAAACCAAAAACGGTTACTAAACATAAAATACATTTACAATGAGAATAAAACAATAAAAATATAAAAATTAGAAAATTATATTAATAAATAGAAAACATTATGACATATCATAATAAGAAAAATATGAGAATTATGAAAATTTAGAAAAAATAATTAGAAAAAATTAGAAAAAATATGAAAAACTAAAAAAGTTTTATTTAATTTACATAAAATACATTTATAATGAAAATAAACAATAAAAATGTAAAAATTAGAAGAATATATTAATAAATTGAAAAAAATTCTGATATATCATAAGAAAATATGTAAATTATGAAAACTTAGAAAAAGTAATTAGATAAAATAATTACAAGAATACGAAAAACTAAAGAAGTTTAATTAAGATAAAATACATTTACAATGCAAATAAATAAATAAAAATAGAAAAATTGAAAAAATATATTAATAAATAGAAAAATAGAACGATGAGAAATAAGATAATAATTATTATTAGAAAAGAAGAAGAAAATATTAAAACAATTGAAAATTTATTAAAAGGAATAATAGATATTAATAATAATATATCTATGCCAATCCAACCATATATATATATATATATATATATATATATATATATATATATATATATATATATATGAGAGAGAGATAGAGATAGAGATAGATATATATGTAAATAAAATAGAAAGATCTCTCTCTCTCTATATATATATATATGTATATATATATATATATATATATATATATATATATATTAAAAGATATATTATAAATATATATAAGAAGATATATAAATAAAATAAAATGAAATAAAAACAAGTCCAAATGGCTTGATATCAAAACAAAACTAATAGAAAACATTAAAAATATGTTTACAATACATAAAATTTAAAAAAATTAACAACAATAAAAAAAATAGGAAAAATAAACTAGCGAGGCAAGTGATTATTCGATTAAAGCATTAGAATGCAATAGAGGAGGAGGAAGTATCTATAAAATTGATTCCACGAGATAGGCAACGTCGTGTTTATTTTGTGAACGTTAAAAGTCAAATAGTTTCATTGATATCAAGTGAAACCTAAAATAAGGTTTGATGTAGTATAGGCAAGAATAGTAACTCCAAAAAGGGTCAAAATAGACCTTAAATAATTCAGAGTATTGATTTACTCCTCTCCAGGAGTTAGGCACAAGGCCAGTTTTTATGTTACTCCCACAAGTAAGATGTGACTCAAGGTCGGGTCGGGAAAGTGAGGTTTAAAAATTGCCTGGGCAGCCCCGTCGGCATTCCCCGGTAGGGGCGTCTCAGGCAGTAAGCAATAAACTTACTCCTCCCCAAAGAGGGGAGGCGAAGCCTGGAAGGGTGGACCTCCTAGAACTGCACAGGACAGACCCATAGACCGGCGTAAATCAAGCCTCGAAGGCCAAGACAATACCAGTCTATGGAGTGCAGTATCCATCAGAACAGATACTACACTTTGATCTTAGCCAAAAGGCCAAGAACATAATAATTCAGAGTATGTTAGAATCAAACTGCCATACATCCCATTCGGAGAAATTCAAAATGAAATGGATTTAAAACACACACACACACACACACACATATATATATATATATATATATATATATATATATATATATATATATATATATATCTTGCTGGAAGTCTCTAGCTGGCGCTCTACACAGTGGCGGCTGGTGGGTGATGGCCGTTTGGCACAAACCTTTGGGCAATTGTGCCGTTCGTATCCTCCACCAGTGACAAAGCAGGCCTATCTAGGATCACCACTGATTTCCCTATTTCAGGGAGGGGCGATAAAAGGAGCCCTAAACATTGCATGCCCTTCTTTGACTTGTCAGCCTACTGCAGCTGTCTAGTTATCCAATACAGCAGTCAAAAAACAAAGAAATTTATGAAGCTAAACATTGGATCTTGGAATGTGCGCACATTGCAGGATAGTGATGCGTCACTAGAAAGGAAAACGGCCCTCGTATCAATGGAATTAAGGAAACATGATGTAGATATTGCTGCCCTTAGATAGACGCGTCTGCCTGGTCACTCACAGCTGTGTGAGGTAAAAGGTGGATACACGTTTTTCTGGGCTGGTAAACCAGAAAACGAACCACGTCAATCTGGCGTAGGGTTTGCAGTGAAGACGGAAATTGCTAGATCACTTCCAACACTCACAGTAAGTCATTCAGATCGTATTATGACCCTAAGACTTCCACCAAAAAACAACACATTCGCAACACTTATCAGCTGTTATGCCCCTACTATGAATAGTTCAGATCAATGCAAAGCTGATCTTTACAATGATTTGCGTAGCTTAATCTCAAAAATTGAGCATAAGGATAAGGTTGCTTTGATGGGAAACTTCAATGCTCGAGTGGGGCTCAACTTTCAAACATGGGCTGGTGTTCTGGGTCACCATGGTGTTGGAAAAATGAATTCAAATGGATTGCGACTACTAACATTATGCAAAGAATTTAACTTCAGTGTGACAAACACGTACTTCCAACAAAAGCATTGTCGAAAAACATCATGGATGCACCCCCGATCAAAAGATTGGCATCTCATTGACTACATAATTACCAGAAAGCGCGACCTCAAAGATGTTAAGATAACACGCTCTTTCCATAGTAGCTGTTGTTTATCAGATCATGCGCTTATAGTCGGCAAGACCATCTTCCATTTAGACAAGAGGAGAGTGAAAAAGTCTTCTGTTCCAAAACGCCTAAATGTTCTGCCTCTAAAACAGGCAGATACACAAAATGAGCTGAAGGAAAAAGTTACGACCGCTATAGCTTCTGTAGAGGTAAATAGTGACGTTTCAAGTTCTTGGGATTCATTGCGCAATGCTGTTTATGCCTCGTCTGCTGGGGTTTTGGGCTTCCCTTTGCGGAAACATCAAGACTGGTTTGATGAAAACAACACTGAAGTGAAGAAGCTTATCGACCAAATGCATGTTTGCCACAAAACATGGTTCGAGGACAAAAATTCCACAGTGAAAAAGAAGGCGTATAGAGCTCACAAAGCACAAGTTCAGACGGCACTTAGGGCATTGAAAGAGGCTTGGTGAGCATCCAAGGCTGCGGAACTTCAGGACGCAGCCGACAGGAAGGATTCTAAGTCATTTTACTCTGGCCTGAAAGAGGTGTTTGGTCCACAAATGAATGGTTCTGCCCCAGTTTTTGCTGAGGATGGAGAAACACTGCTAACTGACAAATCTGCTATCCTTAAGCGCTGGAAGCAGCACTTTGAAACTGTCCTTAACTCTGCATCGGTGACTGACGAAAACATAATTTCCTCTCTTCCGCAGCATCCCGAAATTCCGGAACTGTCTTTTCCACCTACAGTTCAGGAAGTATCTCAAGCTAAAAAACAGCTATCGTCAGGGGCACCGGGCAGAGATTGCATCCCCATTGAGGTGTACAAACATGGCGGAAGAGCACTCGAGGAAAAACTGACCATCTTGTTTGTGGAGATATGGAAAGTTGGCGGAGTCCCACAGGACTTTAAGGATAGTAATGTCAAGTATCTTTATAAGAGCAAGGGAAGCAGGAATTCTTGCGATAATCATCGCGGGATATCTCTGCTTTCTGTTGCAGGTAAAATTCTTGCAAGGTTGATTCTGAACAGGATCATCAGACATCTTATTGATGAGATTTACCCAGAGTCCCAATCGGGAACTGTACATGGTTTTTATTGATTTGACAAAAGCATTCGATACGGTCAGCCGCGTAGCACTTTGGAAAGTTCTTCATAAGCTTGGAATCCCCAACAACATGATTGATGTCATAATCTCCTTTCATGAAGGGATGAAAGCACAGGTCGTTTCCAATGGGGAAACCTCAGAGCCTTTTGAAGTAACCAACGGTACGAAACAGGGTTGTGTGATGGCACCTGTGCTGTTTGCATTGTTCTTCTCGGTGATGCTTCGGCACGCATTCGCTGATGAAAGCACAGGTGTTAAGTTTCAATTCCGAACCACAGGTGGGCTCTTTAACCATCAGCGTTTTAAAGCCAAATTCTTGGTTCGAGAGGCCATCATTTGGGTCCTTCTCTTTGCAGATGATGCTGCCCTGGTCGCGACTTCTTTTGAAGAAGCTCAGAATCTTTTGACAAAATTTTCAGGTGCATGTAGGGCTTTTGGTTTAACAATCAGTTTAAAGAAGACTGAGGTGGTCCATCAACCATGCCCTACCCCTAAACAAGTTCAAGGAGTGAAACAAAATCAGCCTGTCCATGAATTTCCATTAGAAAAACTCAAAGTGGATGGCAGACCAATGAACTATGTCAAAAACTTTACCTACCTAGGTAGCAAAGTTAATTCTGCTGCTTCACTTGATGATGACATCGTAAACCGAATTGCAAAAGCGGCAAATGCCTTCGGAAAGCTGAAACATCGTCTTTGGAGTAGCAGAGGCATTAAGTTGAAGACAAAAATCAATGTGTATAGGGCTGTAATATTGACAGGTCTTCTCTATGGATGTGAGGCGTGGACGCCTTACCGGCATCACATTCGCCAATTGGATGTGTTCCACAGGAGCTGCCTTAGGACCATATGCGGACTTAGTTTGAAGGACAAAGTCGCCCTACCGATCTTTACAACAGATGCCATATTGGTGGAATTGAAAGTTTCCTGTTGCAGTCTCAATTGCGATGGGCTGGTCATGTAGCAAGAATGGACGAAGGGAGGATACCTAAAGCACTGATGTACAGTCAGTTAGCTTGTGGTAACAGAAATGTTGATCGGCCCTTGCTGAGGTACAAAGATGAATTAAAAGATGCGCTGACGGCAATTGGAGTACCCCCAAAAACTTTGAAGACCGTACAAAAGACAGGAAGACATGGCGAGCAGCTTGTTGCATTGGACTGGAAAGATTCAACGAGACCTGTGTGGATAATATGAGAACTGCCAGAGTTAGGCGAAAAGCTAGAGAGAGTGCTCCACACCTGGCATCCGATTACTCACACTCTTGCACTGTCTGCGGCTTTCCTTGCAGGTCTCTTGCCGGACTCAGGTGTCATGAACGATCTAGACACAAATGAAAGTTGTTGGAACCTCATACGTCGCAATCGACGGGAGAGTCCATCATCATCATATATATATATATATATATATATATATAACATGACTTCAGAAAAGCCTCGATTTTAATTCACAGATGAGAGAAAAAACTTTTTATATCAACCCATGACGCAAATATCAGTAGAATCTTTAGATATGCTGAATTGGTAAAAAATGGTGAAAGTTAAAATAAAGCAGATGGTTCGAAATATCGTCAAAAAGTCACACAACGCGCGAGCCGCCATTCTCCGGGAAACAAACGTAAACAGAGGCTAAATAGAATTTGATTATAGGTCCCCTTTGTTATGATTTGAAACCGTCGGTACCGCTGTTGTTTGGATCTTCTGTAATATATATGTATATATATATATATATATATATATATATATATATATATATAAAGAGAGAGAGAGAGACCGACATACAGAGAACAAATAGAGAGAGAGAGGGTGAGAGATGTGTGTAGACTTATATACGTAGTAATATACAGAGGCAGGAAATAGATAGATAGATAGATAGATCTACAGACTGAGATAGATAAATAGATAGGTAGATAGATAGATAGATAGATAGATATAGACATATTGATATTATGGCGTACGGTCGTTTCCAAAACATTCTGGAAATACTTTATTTCATTCTTTAATTAAAAAAACAAAAAACAAAAGCTACTCCAAAACGTCACTTCATCAGCGCCTTTAGCACCACATCTTACAGAAATTCAAGGAAAAAATAACAAGCTCGTCTTAGAGGAACATTCATTGGCAGGAGGGCGTACATAGACCAATATTGGAAAAAGAATAAGTTACAGATATAAAGTAAGAATATAAGGATAAAACTGATAATGATAATAATAAAACCTTATAGACATTATAAAGATTAGTAAGAAGAAATGAAAAAAATAAAAATAAGAACAAACATAATGAGTAAAAAATAAAATAAAATAAAATATAAAAATAATAGAATATATTAAGGAAAAATAAAATCAGAGGATAAGAAGTAAAAAATTAAAATAAAATAACAAATAAAAAAATTAAAATTAAAATAAAAGTAAAAATAAAAATAACAATGAAAATATAAAAAATATTAAAGTATATAGAAATATAAGAAAATATAAAAGAATTGAAAAATTAAAAATTAAAAAATTAAAAATATATTAAAAAAAATATTAAAAAATATTAAAAAATATAAAAATATGAAAATACATAAAATAAAGAATGAAGTGTAATAGAGTAAAATAAAATAAAATAAAAAATAAATCAAATATAAAATATAGAAAATAAAATAAAGTAAAATAAAAATGTAAATTCGATAATAGAAATATAAAGGAATACGAATATATGAACAATATAAAAATACATACATATGCAGACATATATACATACATATATATATTAATATACAAACGCACGTATATACACATAGATAAAAAATATATAAGAAAATAATAAAGTTAATAAAATTATAAATAAGTAAATAAAAATCGTTAACTTATAATATAGAATAACGGTAAATTAAGAAATAATAGATTTAAAATTAATAATAAATAGAATTAAAGATAAAAAACAAAGGTACTAATAAGGAGATGATATTAAAAATTAGAAATATAAAATTAAAATATAAGATAAATATAAAAGAGATAATTAATAATATTAGAATGTGTTAATAAGGACTTAGAACTATAAATGAAAATAAGATAGAAGTTTAAATAAGTTCAGGGGATAAAGGTTGATCATTATCAAGGCTCCTTTACTAGAGGTTTTTTAAGAAAAACATTGCGTAATGAGATGATTAGGGTAGGAGGAACAGCATATGGGAATATATGGACAACGGTAAAATTTAGGGGGAGAAAAGACACCTTATAAAATATTATTATAGGATAAGGGTCAAGGGTGACTAGGAAAATAAAGGATGTAATATAATAGATTAGCTGTATCGTTGGGACTATATTAACATCTGTGCACGGACAGGTGCATGAGTACATGAGAGAAATGGGGGAACAGAAGTAAGTTTTCTGTTAATTCTGTTGGTTTCTCGTTAATTTTGCTGGTATATATATATATATATATATATATATATATATATATATATATATATATATATATATATATATATATATATATATATCGTGAGAGAGAGAAGGGGGAGGAAAGAGAGGGAAAGAGAAAGAGATATAGATAGAGAGAGTTATACAGAAAGAAATAGAGAAAGAGAGAGAGAACATGATGACATCAAATAAGGAGAGACAGAGAAAGATAGATACAAGTATGGACGACCTAGAAGAATTACCATCCCAGGACAACTATAATGAATATAAGTTTTGAGTTCCTATTACGAAGATTCAAATCAAGATATAATTATACTAAACATTGTATCTAGAATCCTTCTTCTAATTTTGATCAATAACCTTTACATTATTTGGATTCTAAAAGAAATGTCTAAAATTTAAGGATTAACGTTGAGAAGAAATTGAAGTTAAGGGAATTTTTTTCAATTAGTGTCTAAAGTACTTGAGTTGATATGTTATGCAAATAAGGGGTTGTTCATATTTGATTCTCCCTAAAACCGTTCATAATAATTCAAAGAAACTAAAATCTTCGGAAAATGTAATAATTGATGTTTTAATGCCTATTGTGAAAATTTCATCAAAATAGAGGTATCTGAATTTTTACAAAAAGCTTCCATCACATTTTTTCGTCTTTTGCATGAAACTATATCAAACTGAATATAGCCTACATTACCAACCCAAACACAACATTCATAATAATAGGTAAATTAGTTTTGTAGTAAATCCGGTATATACAAATATATTAACATATACGCATACCCTACTTGAGGTGGATATTTAGAGGGACAGAATGGACCTCGAAGCAATGGAAGGGCAACATCCCGGTGCGGAGACGACCTGGACAGACACCTTCTCCCTCTAAAAACCCTGATAGTTAAGATAGATATATATATATATATATATATATATATATATATATATATATATATATGAACAATAATATTTTTATAAATAAATATTAATTATTTAAATACCTACAGACATCGATGTTTCATGCTAACGCAATCTTCAGCGTAGGAACTAATTCTCAACAGTCGGTAGGCGCGAACCCCGATCACAAATCGCCACTGATTCGTAGTCGGGGATCTTACCCATCGGCCATAGCCAATTAGTTAGTAAAATATAGAGGAACTTTAAATGTAAATAGCGAAATCGGCGGCTATTTACCAGGCAGATAGAGTGATCTACGAAACGGCGTTCGGATCGTGCATATAGCTATTTGTACTGCTTGTTATTAAAGCTACTCGAGAGTGCCCACCTATTGTGAGAGGGGGCTGATAAACAATAATATTTTTATAAATAAATATTAATTATTTAAATACCTACAGACATCGATGTTTCATGCTAACGTAATCTTCATATATATATAATTATGAATGACAATATATGTATTAGCATATACTATCAGTGCGTTTTTTAATTTTAGGATGTACTAACTCTGAACTGAAAAAATTCAAAATGCCGTACTAGTGGGGTCTCCTACATGTGAGTTTGCTCTTTCCTTTGTTTTTTTATTTGGTTTCACCCCAAAAATGAACCACTGTATAGTGTAAGTTTTTTCAAGACACTTGAAGTCAATAACTTTTTACTCTTTGTGAATTTTTCTGATGATTTTGTAGTGGTGCAGAGACGATGTTGACATAAAAATGTGTTTGGCTCACGACAAATGAAACGGACCGTGAAAATATATTTCACAGAAATGTTGTTTTTTGGAAATATGAAAAAAATAAAAATAAGAATAAAGAATAAATAGATGTTTATTGGAATATAAAATGAACCTGACTTATATATATATATATATATATATATATATATATATATATATATATATATAGTTTTCAGTCATGCTCACTCATTATACCATCTAAAAATCTTGGAGACGATCCACATTCGTCTTAAACGTGCCTCCCTTTGTAAGCAAAGGGAATGTCTATTAGGACTAGATGTGATCAGTCTCTAAGATTCATCTCCATTGTACATATAACATAACGCTATTTTATTTTCTTTACTCTCTCTCTTTTTACTCATGTTTTTAAAAAAATCCCTCGTTTTTCTTTTAAATCCCTCGATACAGCCTATGTTAAGAGAGGGTGAAACCGGTCGGCTGGCTTTCTTTTTGTTTTTCTTGATTAACTTTTAATCATGAACGATAAAATTCGTCTTCTCTTCATGCTTGCTTGTACTCCCCCAAAAATCATAATTTTTGACCCCTCAGGATTAATACCACCAATGTGAGGAGGAAGAAGGGAAGAAAAAAAACACTATAAGACAGTCTCGCTTGAGAAAGTTGTATTTTACAACGAAAATTCGCAAAAAAAAATTAAATAAATGAATTTTTCATTTAAAATTTGCACGATTGTTGATTTTCAAAATATTTCACTTTAATACTTTATAATCCGTGCTTCTAAGATGTTGACTTCCTTTCCTTACTTAAAAAAAACATATACAACATCGTCAGGACTAAAAAAAAAATTACATCGTGGGATCGTGACGTGTTTTCGACCCCTCAGGATTAATACCACCAATGTGAGGAGGAAGAAGGGAAGAAAAAAAGGAAAACACTATAAGACAGTCTCTCTTGAGAAAGTTGTATTTTACAACGAAAATTCGCGAAAAAAAAATGAATTTTTCATTTAAAATTGCACGATTGTTGATTTTCAAAATATTTCACTTTAATACATTATAATCCGTGCTTCTAATATGTTGACTTCCTTTCCTTACAGCGCCAAATCAGCGTGTGCAGCATCGCTAGGACTAAAAAAAAAAGGTAGCGTCGTAGGGTTGTGACGTATTTTCGACCCCTCAGGATTGGTACCACCAGTGTGAGGAGGAGGAGGAAGGGAAGGGGAAAAGAGGGACGCTTGAGAAGGTTGTGTTTTGCAACGGAAATTCGCGAGGGGAAAAAATTAAATAAATGAATTTTTCATTTAAAATTTGCACGATTGTTGATTTTCAAAATATTTCACTTTATATATATATATTACTTATGTAAAAGATATTCACCCTCTCGGCGACCATTAATTAACATTGGAAAGAAGTGAATTTTTATTCTATTTAATGTCGAATCTTAAAATAAAACAATTCTCCATTCTATAATTAAAAAACTTATGTCTATTCGTATATATATATATATATATATATATATATATATATATATATATATATATATATATATATATATATATATATGTCATTTTTAGTGATTGAAAGTTGAAATAAATTAAGAAATCAAAAATAGCAATGAACGAACGACGAGAAAATCCATGGATATTTCTGTGGTTGTTTCGCGGTCAATTTTTTTTTAAATTATATATATATATATATATATATATATATATATATATATATATATAAACTTTAAAGCAGTGACAGAACGTGTACTGTCAGTGATGATTAAGGCCTTTCGTAACTAAAAATTATATTTTTATGAATAAATGTTTGTTGGGGTAGTTATGATTTTTATTTTAACTTGTAGTTTTAACTGAATTTTCAATTGTACAATTTAAGCTTCTTTTCAATTGAAGTTGACCATAACCGTTTAGACGTGTCCGACCGGCCTAGTGTACGATCACGCGCAGTTCACCTGAGGACTTCAAAGGTGTCATTCTACGTAGTAATAGGCTCATCAAAGTGTATCATACCTGAAGTTCATCATCAAAACATCTATGTCTTGGAGGAAGTGGATCTGTCACGGATGTGTTATGCGATAACGAGCGTGTTTAACCGCAAAACCCGCGGACGAAAAGATAACGTCAATTTCCTTTTTTTATTATTTCAATCAAAAACCGAAAAAATGTGTCAGAATGATTGTTTCACTTTTATCTCTAGTATCACGGACCACAAGGCAGATTTCATTATTAGATATATAGACGAAAATTAAAATGTCTTGTATATACTGTGAAGCGGAAGCGGATTTCTTACCTATATAAATGTAAGATCTTTTTTTCTGTTAGTTTTAATTAAGCTTTTCTTAACACAGAAAACAATCTACTTGTCTTTATATGAAAATATTGCCTGTTTCCCCCAATTTCTAAACATTTTTAAATATATATTCTCCACTGCTTAATCCCTTTTTCCCGGATTCGACAGGCAAACTTCTAATAACTAAAACTGGAGGTAAGGTTTTAGCAAATAGGTGTGAAATTGTCAAGGTTCTAAAATATTTGTTCATACCCCTACGTTAGAGTTGGACGAGCTTAAACAAAAAGAGCTTAGGACTTTAAAGCGGTCACGGTTCAACTTAAACGAACTCACTTTCTCAAAACGAAGAAGAGCCTAGGACTTTAAAGCGGTCACGGTTCAACTTGAACGAAGTCACTTTCTCAAAACGAAGAAGAGTCTAGGACTTTAAAGCGGTCACGGTTCAACTTGAACGAAGTCACTTTCTCAAAACTGTCCTTAATATTTTTCTTATTGAAATCTATTTCTTGTCCAGAAAATACATCTTTGGAACATCAAGTGTCACATGATCGTATACGTCACGAAACCACCGACACACAGATTACTTTCCTCATATGTTGAGCAAGACATTTGTCAGTTTCATTTCCTGTCATCAGCGTTTACTGAAAAGTCGTTCTTAGAATTTTTTTAGACCGTTTATCTATTATCTGTTCAAAACATCAGGCACGCTGTACATCGTCTCAAAAATCGAAAGTAAAAGTAGCCTCAGAGAAGAACGCAAAATACTTGTTTTGCAATTCATCTGACCAATCTGATTACTGTAAAGAAAAAAATATTCAACCCCTTACCTTAAACTACGTTCCCCCTGAAAATCTTACGGTTATCTCTCTCTCTCTCTCTCTCTCTCTCTCTCTCTCTCTCTCTCTCTCTCCATATATATATATATATATATATATATATATATATATATATATATATATATATATATATATATATATATATATATATATATATATATATATATATATCATTATTTGGGAGTAGTACAACATTGTATCATCGCAAGCAAGAAGGGAAGACATTTTTTATCACTCATAATTAAAAGTAAATATAAAAGCTAGCTAACCGGTTTCGCCCTCACCCAACAAGAGCTGTATCTAGGAATTTTTTTAAGACGAGAAGAGAGAGAAAAACTGTTCATATGTACAGTCTTAGAGACTTGCTACGTCTAATCCTAATATACACTGCCTCTGTTTACAAATGGAGGGACGCTTTAAACGAACGTGAATCGTCTCCAAGATTTTCACGTGATATAGCGAGTGAACATTACTCAAGATGGTAAATGAGTCAATGCTGAAATTCCTTATGTCCGGCTGTTTTTTAAACAAATACGTCGTGACTCTAGTATTTCTAAATACTAGTCAGACTGACGAAGTTTTCCGAAGTGTTGGGAAGCATTTCACCTTTAGCCAACGATTGAACAGGTTTGTAAGAATGGAACTGATTCCGGTTGCAGCTTTTTAATCACTATGAGTAGAATATTGTCAGAGCCAGTTGCTTTGCTGGATTTAAGATCTTGATAAGTTTGGCAAAATCTCTGCCAGATGTCATTCAGAGTATCTTCAGTCTTAGGGGGGAATTCAGTTGGAAGGTGGCCCTAATCGCAAAGAATGGAGTTTGATGTAAAGTTCTTTTTAAAAAGTTTGGCTTTGTCGAATGCTGGGGAAATCACCTCAAGACCGTTGATTATGGTATATATATATATATATATATATATATATATATATATATATATATATATATATATATAATTTTTAGTAGAGAAGATCAGAACAACATCGGTACCGTCGGTTTCAAATCCTTACAACGGATACTTATAATAGTCCTCGTAACCGAACACTCTTCGGCCTCTGTTTATGTCTGTCCCTCCGGAAAAATCTTACGCTCTGATTTTTTATTTTTGTTAGTAATCGAGCACTCTGCTGGGGTTCTCTATCAACAACCTCACACACACACATACATATATATATATATATATATATATATATATATATATATAAGAGGAGATTGTAGTTTGCTTGAAGCATTGCTGGTAAATGTAAGTGTAAATTAGTCGTCCAAGGCTATAGCAATGCGATGTGGTTGCCGTGAGATGGAAAAGTGAAAAGAAATAAACGCAGGGAGAGAGTGAACCTCAAAACGATTTATTAATAATTTCACGAAAACTGATTAAATACCAAATAGTATTTTTTTTTTTTGGTAAGTAACAGATCGGCAAAGGGTAATCTTAAATTTTCGAAAGAACAACTTTCATTATCAGAAGACAACAATAGAAGGCCGAGAGGGTCGGAAAAACGTGGAAAAACCGGTGTCAGATCATCGTATTATAGGGGAAAACAATTGGGAGTAGGAACGCAGAAAACGTCAAAATTCAATTAAGCAATCATATAACTAAGGTTAAAACATTATAAACATTAGTTTAGTAATATACCAATTTTTTAAATTTATTTTTTTTTTTTTTATTATGTTTCATTTTAAATGACTCATCAATCTTTATTTATTTATTTATTTATTTATTTTTTTTTTTTTTCATTTATTCTCTTCAAATCTAAATTTAAATTCACTGTCAAAGGGAGATAACTTATTCTAAATAATATGTTCAGACCTTAGAAATGAGATGAGTACACTGTATTTTTAACTCTTCTCTACAAATCTAAATTTAAATTCACTGTCAAAGGGAGATAACTTATTCTAAATAATATGTTCAGACCTTAGAAATGAGATTGGAAACTTGAGAAGGAATTTGAGTTGTGAAGTGGATTAGGAACGCAGAAAACATCAAAATTCCATTAAGCAATCACATAACTAAGGCTAAAACATTATAAACATTAGTTTAGTAATATACCAGAAAACATCAAAATTCCATTAAGCAATCACATAACTAAGGTTAAAACATTATAAACATTAGTCTAGTAATATACCAATTTTTTAAGTTTTATTATGTTTCATTTTACATGACTCATCAATCTTTATTTATTTATTTATTTATTTTATTTTATTTTATTTTTTATTTATTTATTTTTTTTTTTCATTTATTCTCTTCAAATCTAAATTTAAATTTACTGTCAAAGGGAGATAACTTATTCTAAATAATATATTCAGACTTTAGAAATGAGATTGGAAACTTGAGAAGGAATTTGAGTTGTGAAGTGGATAAAAGCCAAGGATGGGACCTTTTTTCTTTTTTCTTTTTTCCTTTTTTTTTAATTTTATTAGCAGGGGAAGGGGGGGAATAAGAAGAGAGAGGATTATAAAAAAAAAAAAAAAAAAAAAAAAAAAAAGGTAAGTAAGTTGTGGGTGGGAGTGTGAGGAGGTGGGAGTGTGAGGAGGTGGGAGTGTGAGGATGTAAGAATCAGAGGATGAAGGGAGATGACAACTCGAATCTGTTATTCAAGGCAGGGCGAAATTTAGAGATGAGGATAGCTTCCGAAATTCGAAGCTGGCCTATATTGCGGACAGAGTTGAGGATGCGGACACTAATGGAGCGATGTGTGTTGCCACATGAAATTAAGTGTTTATGGAAGGAGGAAATGTGGGTGTTTAGATGTTCTTTAATACGTTGGTGTAGAGGCCTAACGGTACTACCGATGTAGAATTTTTGGCACTTAGAGCATTGCAGGTTGTATACTGTATATGTGCGGAGGCAGAGGCCAGAGTTGGGGATGGGGCAACTAGTTAGGGAGCAGGGGTCTGGGGTGTAGTGGCTTTTTTTGGATAAATGTTGTCGGAGAGAGGTGCCTGTGTGAGAAAGTTGTATGTTAAGGTTCTCACTACGTATGGCATTGCGGATAGCAGAAGTGATACGATCGCTAAAGAAGGGGAGTTTAAGGAAGCATGTGTTGGTGAGAGTGTGGTGTCTACGTCTTTGACAGTGAATTTAAATTTAGATTTGAAGAGAATAAATGAAAAAAAATAAATAAATAAATAAATAAATAAATAAATAAAGATTGATGAGTCATTTAAAATGAAACATAATAAAAAAAAAAATAAATAAATTTAAAAAATTGGTATATTACTAAACTAATGTTTATAATGTTTTAACCTTAGTTATATGATTGCTTAATTGAATTTTGACGTTTTCTGCGTTCCTACTCCCAATTGTTTTCCCCTATAATACGATGATCTGACACCGGTTTTTCCACGTTTTTCCGACCCTCTCGGCCTTCTATTGTTGTCTTCTGATAATGAAAGTTGTTCTTTCGAAAATTTAAGATTACCCTTTGCCGATCTGTTACTTACCAAAAAAAAAAAAATACTATTTGGTATTTAATCAGTTTTCGTGAAATTATTAATAAATCGTTTTGAGGTTCACTCTCTCCCTGCGTTTATTTCTTTTCACTTTTCCATCTCACGGCAACCACATCGCATTGCTATAGCCTTGGACGACTAATTTACACTTATATATATATATATATATATATATATATATATATAAGTAGCATAATAATTTATATATATATATATATATATATATATGTAGCATAATAATTTATATATATATATATATATGTAGCATAATAATTTATATATATATATATATATATATATATATATATATATATATATATATATATATATATATATGTGTGTGTGTGTGTGTGTGTGTGTATACCTATCTAAATTAACCGATCAATATAAATGTTAAACCATAACTATAAGATAGCAACGGGTGGGTGGAAATCGTTTATCAAAATTCAGAAACTTTAGATTTTTGTTAAATTTTAACGATAGATATTGGACAGAAATCAATAAAGATTCCTCAAATTTCGTGCATTTTTAAGGGATTTTCGAGGGCAGAATATAGGCACAACCTCCCATGTGAAAATTCAAATATTTTACATTTGCATTAAGCACTGATTTTACAATATTTACTGAATTCCATTTTTTCTTAAGATCACTTAAACTTAAGCCTTAAATTTTAGACATTTTCTAGAAACAAAATCATTAGATGGATTTTGATCAACATTGGAATAACGATTATAGACATAAGGTTTAGTATCATTATATCTAGATTTCGATCTTTGTTAAAGGACTTAAAAAGGTACGAAACTGTTGTGTTCGCTTGAAGCGTCTTTGAGAACCAATCACTTATAAGGAAGACTGTCTCATTATTTGAAAGTATTTCTATTTTACTCTATAAATATTGTGGTTGGGTATGCGTGTGGTTCACCTTAACATACTATATTTTGGCATTTAGAATTATCACTTTATATTTTACAAACACAGTTGTACCCCGGTTCGAGAACGCTTTCAACTTCGAACAAATTGGTCAATGAACACAGTTTTGAACCATATTTCTTTTGATTAAATTTTAATGTGTGCACGAACACACAAGTACAGACTTGCGGGCGTTTGTGGTTTATGTATGAACACACAAACATAAATTCGCTGACTTGTGTTATTCTAAGGTCTCACAGAGTATCAGTTGTACTCAGATTTGCGTACTGTGTACATTGTTAGTCGTTACATTGTCCGTGATACGCTGACAAACGTGAGAATGGTTTACATATTACTGATATCGCTAAGGAGTAAGACATGGCAAAGTAAACAGTCTATAATATCCTAAAGAACGAATGTACATTAAAGGCGTGGCTGATGTAGGTAAAAGGGTGAATATGTCACCAAGCAAAAGTCTGAAGCGTAAGAAGAAGTCGAGAAATTAATGATGGTAGCGATCGATGAAAGCAAGTACATTTCTAGAGCAGACGAACGGATTTGTTGGATTCACATTCATTTAAATAGAAAAATTGCTTTGATTCTCGACCATTTTGATTCACGAATAACGTCAAAAGAACGAATTAAGTTCTTGGCGCGAGGAAACAATCCATTTGAAGTTATAGTCTGAACACGCGCACAATCGCTCGTGCTACTGAACTTGAATAATTATTTTCAATAAAACTAAAATTTAAAAGAAATAGTTAATTCGCTTATACTGTGATCGATCTCGAAAAATCAATTCTTTTCTTTTTCATTTTCTTTCTTTTCTTCCTTTTATGTTTCTTATCTGGCTTTTTTTCTTCAATTCTCAATAATATTCATATTTATTTGTAATGACACATAGTTTGCATATTTGAAGAAAGTATAAATTGCTGTAAAGTTAATATTTGTAATGACACATAGTTTGCATATTTGAAGAAAGTATAAATTGCTCTAAAGTTAATATTTGTAATGACACATAGTGTGCATATTTGAAGAAAGTATAAATTGCTCTAAAGTTAATATTTGTAATGACACATATTTTGCAAATTTGAAGAAAGTACAAATTGCTCTAAAGTTAATATTTGTAATGACACATAGTTTGCATATTTGAAGAAAGTATAAATTGCTCTAAAGTTTATAAAGCCTTTTTACATCAGATTTACCCGTCATTATTTACATCAATGCGTGTCCTTTGCTTTTGCAAAGTGGGACAGCGATGCTATCAGTCGATCTGTTAAAAACAAACAGTGTTCCAGGCCCGTCAGGCATAATAACCGATTTGCTGAAACGCGGAGAAGAGATTGTCATCAGATGACTTCTGTCAACTTTTCAAAAAATAGATAATCACGATATTTTACCAGAGCAATGGACTAATAGCATCACTACCCCAGTTTAGAAAGGCAAAAGAGACGCATGACAGTGCTCGATCATGGCTTGAAAATCTTTGAAAAAGTACGCGTGAATCAGATCTTCACCCACTTCGAAATAGACGGCTAACAGTGCGGCTTTCGAGCACTGAAGTCAACGACGGATGCTTTTTTTACTACTATCGTAACTTCACGAGAAGTTCCTCCAAAATAAAAAGATATTGTTCACATTTTCATTGATCTAGAGAACTTCTTTGACAAGCTCCAGCCCCTATCCCATCACTGCAATATTGTTTCCCTGTGCCTGTTTTACAAGTACTTCAATGGATTGTGCTCTGATGAGCTTGCTGCTCTGGTACCCGCACGACGTAAATTCACTAGACCAACCCGACAATCTGCCAAATCCCATCCATACACTGTGAAGGTCACCAGATGTCGAAGAGCTTTCTACTCCAAAAGCTTCTTTCCTCGTGCTGCTGGACTCTGGAACTCCCTCCATGCTCCCTGCTTTTCTGACGTTACTGACATGCAAAAATGTTAAACTAATGTAAACAGACATCTCGCTGAACAGCTCCTAAATTAGGTTGACACCCCCCCCCCCAAAAAAAAACATTCACCCTTTTTTCTGAGTAGCCCCTTACGTCTACAGTGGCGGCCTGCCTTGTTTGGGGTGAACTTTGTTAAAAAAAAAAGTGTGCATGAAATGCTATCATCTTGGCCCTCACGCGCAAACTTATTCCCGAGCGGTGTATGCAGTTTCCAGACTATCGCAAATCAATCACGAACTTTGCTGGTGTGCTTCTGAACCCTAGAAATATTTCGGTAGGATTACACCAAGGATAATTACTTAGCCCACACCTTTTTCTAATCGTATTTGATGAGCTGACAAAAGCATGCAGAAGTCGTGCTCTGTAGGAAGTCTTGAATGAATATTGTCATCAGTGCACTTAGTTCGACAGAGGTGAATACATCATTTAACAGGTGGACATCAGCGCTTGAAAGGAGCGCCTTCATGGTTAATATGATACAGACGAAACATATGATTTCTGATGTTAAAGATATTATATCTACCCAACAAGGCAGATAACCATGCAGCGTCTGTAAGCTTGAAACTGGATCAAACTTCATCAATAGCAGAGCATGTAATAAGTGGTGTCACCAAAAGTGCTTTAACCTGCCGACAAGTTTTATTTGTAGCACCTGTCGAAATCCAACTTTTATTGTAAGATAAATTGCTGCAGGTGTCGAAAGATTGATTAAATTATTCTACCTAGGTAACACAATTGATTCCGGTGAGCGGACGGACATAACTGTAAGACGACTTATAACCGCCACATGGAGATTCATCATTCAGCTGTCGACAATTTTACAAAACACAAAGACCCATCGCAGGAGTGACAGCATACGACACACGTGTGCAACTTGTATTCTTGTATGGCTGAGAGATGTGGTCGACGACGAAACACCTTGACTACATGATCTTCGCTTCATAGCATCGGATAGAGAAAACTGCCGGTCTCACTCCATGAGCAACCACGTCTCAACTGGTATGGCCCCGTCACCCGCCGTCAATAATCCGAAACGCTCCACGTGGTAGGTCGCTTAAGACATTGAGAGGATCAGTTGATAACGACCTGATCCTGGCGGGCGGTAAAAGCGAAATGGCAAAAAGCATTAACAAAACATCTAGCCTCAACATGAGACAAGAAGGCGACAAATGAAACTAATAATAATTTAAAGAAATGGTACCAGCCTAGGCTGACACCACACAAAATATTTGCATAGGGTCAAGGAGGATGAGAAGACCGAGGAGGGACAGCACAAACCAGACCTCCACTGGAAGTGCAGAGACTGCTGGGACCTTGGGGAGGCTTATTTTCACCCAAATCCCAGAGAAGAACAAGCGAGAACTTAATGGTAAACGGCTTTTGTGATACTTCAAGTTTATTTGCGGTGGCTATCGAAAAGAGTTGGAGAATACTAGAAATCTGGGGAGACTTGTTGTAACTCAGACTACAGGGAATACCACCGGTTGTCGGTGAGCAATCGCTGATGACCTGTGTGAGAGCTCCTAGTGAGTAAATAATAATAATAATAATAATAATAATAATAATAATAATAATAATAATAATAATAATAATAATAATAATAATAATAATAATAATAATAATAAAAAAAATAAAATTATTTGCACTTTACAGCTCGCTATATTACGTATCCTTGAGGGATACGATTATATATTATCTGCCATGTTTTGGGTATATTCATAATGAAACCGACGATGATTGTAACTTCAAATATATTTGTATTCAACTTAACTATGGAGCTTCATCAAATTACTAGAAATGTCTTCTGAGCGGACAATCCTCACAGTGGGTAGGTGTCCCTATATATCAAGATCTTACACGACGTTCTGGCTTAACTACGATTCTAGCAGAAACTGAAGTCCAGCATCAAATATGGCCTATGTTACAGGATTAAATTAACTAAGCAACCAATTACCCCTCATAAAGAGCCTAAACCGACCGCTTATGTAAACTCGTCAATCATATCGTATGGCTACCTGCATCTAAGTATCCGCGTCTAACTTCGAAACTTTACTATCTGTAAGAGTATCCAGATCCAATCCTAAAATAATCCTCGTCAGCGTGTCTGCAAATAAGTTATTATCATTAAATTCAAGTAAATATGTCAGACTGTTACCCTCATGGTTACTGTCATATTCATAGACAGATCCCCATAAATGCTTTCGTTGTGTAATCCTCCATTTATGAGTTTTAATGGGAATATGGAATTCACCTCATTGTTGCTACTACTTCCAAGTTCATTTTGAATCGTAGTCGTAGTACCTCTCAGTCCTATATATGGGTTAAATAAAATCTAGAATTTACAGATTGCATGTTTGAAACCTATCAACTAATAATACAAATTAATCTAGAACCTATTTTTTTTAAACATACGCGCGATTTCAGCATCATGTGACCTGATATAGCTTGGCGTGCTGTAAAACAGAACAATTCAAACCAAACATATATTAACATAACAGTAATGTACTATACTTTCGTAGCATCGTCCGATGAAGCTATACTCTAATGTATCAGATCCTCTCTTCAGGAACAGGAATGAGTCTATTTCTAGTTACCTCAGGCGCCTTTATACGGGATTTTCGTCACGACTATTTTTATTTTATACCCAATTACTTTGGTACGCGATTCAGATGGTCTATATTATTAGGGAGACTGACTTCTACATAATGAAACTGATATAATTATTTATAAAAAATATTTTTCAAATGAATCCTTATACACAAAAAAACTTTATCAGTACGGGAGGAGACAATCCTTGCCGGTCACACGGTTCGAACTCCAATACGAAAGTCATATTTAACTCAGTAGTCGGAGCGCGTACTAATGTGCCCACTTCGCATTGTCTGGAAATGGGAGAGTAAATTAACGTCGTGATAATAACTTCAGCCGCCATATAAGCAGACCGTCAAGAGCACTCAATAGGCGGAGCATAAAATGTTGCATTACGCTGTGAATGACGACCTGTTGTTAATTTACTTTAACTTTACGTCCTGCTTTATGACATGGGTGTGTCCTGTGCAGTTATGGGAGGTCAACCCTCCCAGGCTTTGCCTCCCCTCTTGGGTGGATTAAGTTTATTGCTTACTGCCTGATGCGTACCTGCCGGGGAACGCCGACGGGGCTTCCCAGGCAATTTTTAATGGCCAGAGTGCTCACGTTCTCGGCCGTTGGCTTTTCAAGTCCCACTTTCCCGACCCGACCTTGGATCACATCTTACCTTGTGGGAGTAAGATAAAACTAGCCTTGTGCCTAACCTTCTGGGGAGGTAAATAAAAATTGTTTATGACATACTATACTACTTGTCTGGAAATGGGAGAGTAAATTAACGTCGTGATAATAACTTCAGCCGCCATATAAGCAGACCGTCGAGAGCACTCAATAGGCGGAGCATAAAATGTTGCATTACGCTGTAAATGACGACCTGTTGTTAATTTACTTTAACTTTACGTCCTGCTTTATGACATGGGTGTGTCCTGTGCAGTTATGGGAGGTCAACCCTCCCAGGCTTTGCCTCCCCTCTTGGGTGGATTAAGTTTATTGCTTACTGCCTGATGCGTACCTGCCGGGGAACGCCGACGGGGCTTCCCAGGCAATTTTTAATGGCCAGAGTGCTCACGTTCTCGGCCGTTGGCTTTTCAAGTCCCACTTTCCCGACCCGACCTTGGATCACATCTTACCTTGTGGGAGTAAGATAAAACTGGCCTTGTGCCTAACCTCCTGGGGAGGTAAATAAAAATTGTTTATGACATACTATACTACTCATGGGCTATTAAAATGTAATGGTTAATCGTTCGTTGGAGGTCGTTTTTTGATGTGAGGAAATCCAGTTTTCTAAAAAGGGGCACTCTGGATCTGGAAAAAAACAAAAATTACTTCCGTCTAGAAGGATTTCTCCTTCGTTGACCGAGGAGATAAAAGATAAAGTGTAGTATTGAAACAGTTACTACACTTTGCTCATATCCGATCTTGTGTCTAACTTTGCCTTTGTGTGAATACAGGTAAATAAAATACCTGGCCGATTTGTATGAATGAGAGTCCTGCCCAGCCCGAATCTACAGACGGGTAAAAAAGGAGTGTTCTTGATTATTTTATTTTTTTAATCAAAAATCTACAAAATGTAAATATGTCAAAGAGGCTTATTTTGCGGATACACAACTCTCTTTGTGTATGAATAATTCGGGTTAACCCTACCGCAACACTTACCGAGCAATATCACTGTCACCTTAGTTTGGCGACATTTGTATACAACTTCCGCTTCCCGCTTTTTGTTCTTTTGAAATGTCGAAGGCGAGAAACATAGAGCCGCGTTTCCGTTGTCTGAGCGAGTCACATCAAAAGAGGAACTACCCGCTCTTAAGACGCCGCAATTGTCGTTGTCATTTTATGATACAGGACAAGCATTTATGTATGAAAACTATTTTTTTTCATTTATAGAAGAACCTTAAAAACCTCAAATAGTATACAAAAGCCCAGCAAAGAGATAACTTTGAAACTACAAACTGTCAAATCTAAAAAGACGGAAAGGGCTGATGTTATCATTCTCCAAAGTTTCCAAATCAATAAATAAAATTTCAGTCTTAGTATTATTTACTCCTCTCCAGGAGTTAGGCACAAGGCCAGTTTTATCCTACTCCCACAAGTAAGATGTGACCCACGGTCGGGTCGGAAAGTGGGGGGTTGAAAAGCCAGCGCCCGAGAGGTGAGCACTCTGACCATTAAAAATTGCCTGGGCAGCCCCGTCGGCATTCTCCGGTAGGGGCGCCTCAAGCAGTAAGCAATAAACTTACTCCTCCCCAAAGAGGGGAGGCAAAGCCTGGGAGGGTGTACCTCCTAGAACTGCACATGGCAATCCCATAGACCGGCGTAAATCAAGTCCCGAAGGACAAGACAATACCAGTCTATGGAGTGCAGTATCCATCGGAACAGATACTACACTTTGATCTTAGCCAAAAGGCGTTATTTAACCCCTACCCACAATAGGAATATGTGACACAAGGTCGGAAAGTGGGATTTGAAAAGCCAGCGCTCGAGAAGGTGAGCACTCTGGCCATTAAAAATTGCCTGGGCAGCCCTGTCGGCATTTCCCGGTAGGGGCGCCTCAGGCAGTAAGCAATTAACTTACTCCTCCCCAAAGAGGGGAGGCAAAGCCTGGAAGGGTGGACCTCCTAGAACTGCACAGGACAGATAAGACCCATAGACCGGCGGAAATCAAGCCCCGAAGGCCAAGACAATACCGATCTATGAAGTGCAGTATCCATCGGAACAGATACTACACTTTGATCTTAGCCAAAAGGCGTTATTTAACCCCTACCCACAATAGGAATATGTGACACAAGGTCGGAAAGTGGGATTTGAAAAGCCAGCGCCCGAGAAGGTGAGCGCTCTGGCCATTAAAAATTGCGTGAGCAGCCCCGTCAGCATTCCTCGGTAGGGGCGCTCCAGGCAGTAAGCAATAAACTTACTCCTCCCCAAAGAGGGGAGGCGAAGCCTGGGAGGGTGGACCTCCTAGAACTGCACAGGACAGATCAGACCCATAGACCGGCGGAAATCAAGCCCCGAAGGCCAAGACAATACCGATCTATGAAGTGCAGTATCCATCGGAACAGATACTACACTTTGATCTTAGCCAAAAGGCCAAAAAAGGACATTTCAGTCTTAGTATTATTTACTCCTCTGCAGGAGTTAGGCACAAGGCCAGTTTTATCCTACTCCCACAAGTAAGATGTTACCCAAGGTCGGGTCTGAAAGTGGGGGTTGAAAAGCCAGCGCCCGAGAGGTGAGCACTCTGACCATCAAAAATTGCCTGAGTAGCCCCGTCGGCATTCCCCGGTAGGGGCGCCTCAGACAGTAAGCAATAAACTTACTCCTCTCCAAAGAGGGGAGGCGAAGCCTGGGAGGGTGGACCTCCTAGAACTGCACAGGACAGACCCATAGACCGGCGTAAATCAAGCCCCGAAGGCCAAGACAATACCAGTCCATGGGGTGTAGTATCCATCGGAACAGATACTACACTTTGCTCTAGTCTTTCGCGAACAAAATCTTATCTCATATATTCAAATATGTCCTGTATTCTAATTGGTTAATTGATACCACAGGTCAACTAATAGAAATCAGACCCACGTATGCCTCTACTATCAGCAGATGTACTAATCTACTGCTGACCGAAATAAGATTTAGCATGAGTATCGCAACATGATTGCCTATTTCTATTTATTTTAAATGTAATTTATTTTAATAAATTAAGCATACTCTGGCACTTTTGGCTAGGAAGTAAGTGTAGTATCTGTTGCTATGGATATTGCACCCCATAGACCGGTGTCGTCTTGTCCTTCGGGGCTTGATTCCGCCGGTCTGTGGGTTTGTCCTGTGCAGTTCTAGGAGGTCCACCCTCCCGGGCATGCTTTCTCACCCTTTGAGAAGGGGTTAGTTTATTGCTAATCGTCTGAGGCGCCCCTACCGGGGAATGCCGACGGGGCTGCCCAGGCAATTTTTAAGGGTCGTAGGTGCTCTTCCTCTAGAGTGCTGACTTATCAAATCTCACTTTCCGACCTTGTGTCACATTTTACTTTGTGGGAGGTAGATAAATACCTACTCCTCCATTGCATAGATACATCATTGCGTATAATTCAAAAACACATAAGTAAAATGCCTAGGAAAATTACAGTTTCCATTCTGAACAATTTAGAATGATTGTCTAATGATAATTATGCGTACACTGTGGAAGATATGTTATTAAAAATGCACTCGGTTGTTGCTATTATCAAGAACTGCTAATTATATATCTTGCTTTTATATTTATGAAAGATTTATGTCAAATCAACGTCTCAATCTATGTTTTTATACAACAAAATCGGTCACAATTATATTTGCATGCGTCATATTTACAATCGAATAATAATGAATCGTTATCTGTAGTTTTTGTAACTCAGCTATTTCGAAGCTTGCCTCAAAATAATATGTTTGAAAGTTTGATTTCATGCTAAAATTAAAACTTTTGTTATATTAGTCAAATTGACACAGCCATAATTTGACTAATATTACAAAAGTTTTAATTTTAGCATGAAACAAAACTTCAGAAAATATTATTTTGAGACAAGCCTTGAAATAGCTGAGTTACAAAAACAACAGATAACGATTAATTATTATTCTACAACCGATTTAAGAAAGTAGAAGTAGTTCTGCCAAATGTTAGTGGGAAAAGTTGTTATTACGTTAAAGTAGAAAACAAACAAACATTCTGTAATTTAACAGAATCTTAAAGATCATATCTACATTTTATTCGCCTCCCATTTTGTCTAAAACATATGAAATTCTTTCAACGATAACATTTGTCTGTGATGAAAACTGATCTTTATTTGAATGTAAATGCCTACTCTGTCTCCATTAACCCTTTTAGCATTGTTTGTATTTTTATGCAAATAAATATTAGCAGGCAAGCAAGTTCCCATAGTTTTAGTAATACAGGGTAACCCAAGAAGCGGACCCCAACTTTTCATGGGCCTCATCTCTTAATTTTCTGCTCAGATTACATGAATTTCTTTCTCAGATTACATGAATTTTCTGCTCAGATTACATGAATATGTGATGATACCTGGTTTATCGTGTTTAAAACATCATATAAAAACGTATGAGTCTTTGGACAGTTTTTTTATTTTAATACATGACCCTCATTTAGTTAGCGCTCGGTATTTTAGATGTAACACAAATGTTTCCATAATATCCTTACAAACCAATTGGGGTATGACTGGCCGCCTTTTTGATAGCTCACTTCCGTTCTATAATGGTCTTGGGTCTCAATCCAAAGCTGTCTTTAAAGAAACCCAGAGAATGAGGAAGGGCTTAGATGTGCCCCTGGCATTGTCTTGGCCTTCGGGGCTTGATTTACGCCGGTCCTATGGGTCAGTCCTGTGCAGTTCTATGAGGTGCACCCTCCAAGGCTTTGGGGAGTAGCAAGTTTATTGCTTACTGTCTGAGGCGCCCCTGCCGGGGAATGCTGACGGGGCTGCCCAGGCAATTTTTAAATGGCCAGAGTGCTCACCTCTCGAGCGCTGGCTTATCTAATCCCACTTTTCCCGACCTTGTGTCACATCTAACCTTGTGGGAGGTAGATGAATAAAAGCTTAGATGTGCCCAATCAAATTCAGACTTGAAACTGACCACGCAGCTCCCAAAGTTCTCTTTCAGACAATTCTTGGATAGCTTTCATGTGTAAGAGCTAGTTTAATCTAACTGTAACCGGAACTTACAATAATGTAGAGGGTCTGCAGCTCATTCGTGCAAATAGTGTTTCGGACTTTGCTTAATTGACTCTCTCACACTATCGATTAGCTCAGGTATATACTTATTTGGGCGTTTTGAATGGCTTGAACGATTTCAACTGACTGAAGTACGCTGCTCCACTGCCCCATACCTTTAGAAGTGGCTCACTCATTACTGAATGCTCTATTTTAAGGGGAATCACATTTGAACTGATGTACGAAAGTGTTCTACACTTTCTTGAACGATCTTCTCTGTCAGTTATGTTTTACGCAGTATATTTTTTGAGTGAGCTATGTTCACAGATGTTACCTCCTCCATGTTCTCCTAAATGAGGGTGATCGATGAATGAACAAAGGCTATATGACAAAAAAAATGTTACCCTGTATACAGATTAATATAAATTCCGATATAAATCTCGGCAAAGTTGCGCGACTCCTACCAAATGTTATTTGCTTAGTAATGTGAATATTGTTACTGATTATTTTAACTCTTTATGTTGAAACATAAAAACCAACATTTAAGATACGTATACACCAATTATACACACTTCTCAAATTTAAACAAATCCACAGGAAATATCAACTTCAGAAATGAGCTGATCATTTAAAATTCCATTTAAATACTCACTCCTACTAATTAAAAGAAATCGCTTAAAAATGTGATAACCTGAAGATGTGATCATTATTAGATAATAACATGAATATAGTTTTGCTTCAACAAAATAACAAAATCTTAAGGGGTGTGGGGGAACCGTGCCCCTTACGTCAATCCAAATGTAAATATTGTTTTGTTCGTCAATTATTGAAATTTTAGACATATCTAATTTGATTAAATAAATTTATTAATAGAAATTCAGATATTTATGAATTACTGACATTTTTAAAGACGAGTCCAGTTTTCTTTATTCAAATCTGTAAAAACATAAAAGAAATGTGTAATAAAAAAAAAACAATTTGAATTCTGTGATATCGTCTTCTCGAACAAGGATTTTAATAAAAAATAAAACTTCAAAGTTATACATGCTCATCCCACAATCCCCATCAACACACGCACATACAAACCTACACACACACACATATATATATATATATATATAATATTCGTTATTGTTTATTATCTATGTACGTTTCGTCCTTTTTTTAAAAATCGGGACTCATTAGCATAGAGATATGACTATTCACTACCGGTCATGCGATTCGAAACCCCGGACTACAAGCATTTTCAACTCAAATCCGACGTCTTTAACAACTCGGCTAATTTTGAACAGTGAATAAACGATGATAATTTTAACACTTTATCGGCGGGCTTTACGTCTAATAACAACGAACGTTACAATCACCAATAAAAAATAATTACATATAAATACATTAAATATTTAGGTGATAAAAATCGTACATATTTCTAGACGGAGCGTCTTGGTCTAGTGGTAGAACGCTGGACTATAGACATCAATATAGAAGTTCGATCTCTGTCTAAGTTAGCCATGCTGATGACGGCTGTGAGCCAGAAACACGTGTCCATGGATTACTTTTATGTACGTATAAAATAAATAAAAATGAATTGGAATCAATAGATTGAAAACATTGCCAGGGCTGCTGCTAAGAAGGTTGGCTCTCTATACCGTGCCAGTAAACTTCTCACACCTGACATTATTCTATATCTCTACAATACCACCATGGGGTATTGTTGCCACATCTGGGCTGGTGCATCATCCGCTAGTCTCTACCTCTTAGACAAGGTCCAAAAAAGAGTTGCTAACTTGATAGGTCCTTCACTATCCACTAAGCTCCAGCCTCTGTCCCATCGCAATGTTGCGTCATTGTGCCTGTTTTACAAATACTTCAATGGAGTGTGCTCTGATGAGCTGGCTGCTGTGGTGCCCCCACGACGTAAATTTACTAGACCAACCAAACAATCTGCCAAATTCCATCCATACACTGTCTACGTCCCCAGATGCCGTAGAATTTTCTACTCCAAAAGCTTCTTTCCTCGTGCTGCTGGACTCTGGAACTCCCTCCCTGCTTCCTGCTTTCCTGACACTACTGACATACAGAAATTTAAAACCAAGCTCCTAATTTAGGTTGAATCCCCCCTTTTTTCTTTCTCTTACGCCTACAGTGGCGGCCTGCCTTGTTTGGGGTGAACTATGATCAAAAATATTTTTTAAATATTAACGGAAAAAATACGTCCTATGAAGTTAAGGGCGACTAATAATGCAATTTTCTTCATCTTAATCACTTAGGAAAGTGAGACAATCGAAATAATAGTAAGCAAAATACAATCACCAATAAAAATAATTACATAAAAATACATTATATATATATATATATATATATATATATATATATATATATATATGATATTAAATTATTTCATTATCGCGGTTAAGTTTACCTTACAGTTTACTCAGTTTAGTCCAGCACAAATAGATGAACGGAGCCATGGTTCTATATTTGCTAGTATATATATATATATATATATATATATATATATATATATATATATATATAGAGAGAGAGAGAGAGAGAGAGAGAGAGAGAGAGAGAGAGAAATATTTTTGAAAATCAACACATCGTGAAATTTAAATGCAAAAATCATTTTTTTTTTTTTTGCAAGCTTTCGTTGTAGAACAACTTTGTCAGGCGAGACTGTCTTATAGTTTTTTTTCTTCTTCTTCTTTCTGATTTTGATGGTATTAACCCCGAGGGGTCGAATCACGGTAAAGGTAGAAGAGCACGTCAAGTTCTAGAAAAGGTAGGATAAGTATAGTCCGGTCGATGTTATGCGCAGATTAGCGCTATTTGAAAAAAAATTGACAACATCTTTGAGGCACGCATGAAAACGTATTTAAATGTATTTAAGTGATTTCTATTTCGATTGTTTAAATTCCTAATTAAGATGCAGAAAATTGCATTATTAGTCACCCTTATAAGACGTATTTTCTATTAATATATATTTTTTATTAATGTATTACGTACATAAAAGTAATCCATGGACACGTGATTCTGGCTCACAGACGTCATCAGCATGGCTAACTTAGACAAGGAACGAACGTTCGATATCGATGTCTATAGTCTTACCAATGGACTATAACGCCCTGTCCAGAAATATGTACGATTTTTATCACCTAAATATTTAATGTATTTTATGTAAGCAAAAACAATGAACGCTGCAATCACTAATAAAAACAATCACATAAAATACATTATATATATATATATATATATATATATATATATATTTGTGTGTGTGGGGGGGGGTGAAAGTGTGTGTGTGTGTGTGTGTGCGTGTGTGTGTGTGTGAAGCTCCCATAGATTGGTATTAAAAGCCAGGAGTTATCACACAAAATGTTTAACAGCCGTGTCACGTTGCTTTTTTGCAACTAAAGTTCGAACGGTTTTTAAGAATAAAAGCGCCTTCCCCTCTTTTCGGAATGATGGTATCCCCACTATTCAATATAACATGGTCGTTTATCGCTTTCATGGTCAGTGCTTGGCTGACTACGTGGGGCGTACCATCCACCGCTTAGAGGTAAGAATTTCCCAGCATACCCCCCCTTTGATACGCAGGCATAGGCAGTTACCGACATCCAGGCGTTTACAAGTCCACGAGTCGGCCATTGGTGAACATTTATTACAGTACCAAGTTTGCACTGGAGGATACTCGGATGATGCATTCTCTATTTTGCACAGAACTCGTGCGTAATCGCATTTAAAGATTTTCGAAGCGGTTGCTATCAATTTGCGACAACCGTCTCTGTGCAAACAAAAAGAGTACACCCATGATGTAGAACTAATGGGTGTACGTTAAGAATGTCTCTTCCCATTTTACTTTTTTTATATAATTTTTTTTTTTAATTTTCTTTTTAATACGCTCGATAATTATTTATGATCTTTTGACCATGTTTTTAATCGTGATTCCCCCTCGTAGTCGACGATTACCTTGAAAAGTGTCGACTGAAGGACGTCTCGGTAATTTTATTTATTTTTTTACCTTTTTTTCTTCTCAATACTCGTTTATAAAAAACAAAAAAAGAAACAAAAACATCCTCATAGAGAAAGAAAAAAGTTACGAGGTGATTCATCTTTGTTCCCTTTCTCGTGTTTCATTATTCCTCTTTTATAATATAAATTATATGTAAAAAAATCTCACTGAAATAATTATGACAGTGCGTCTAACTTAACTTCACTGTTTATTAAAACTTTGTACCTACAAAAATCTATTCATATATATATATATATATATATATATATATATATATTATTACTATTATTTAATGTATATACACATATAATATTATAAGGTGATATAATATACTGTGTATAGATTTTCAGTATTTACTTAAATAGTGCTCAATACTTGAGTAGAGCTGAGTAGTAGTAGTAGTATGAAAATATATTTATGGCAATAAAGCTACACTAAGGCATCTATGTTTCATCCGCGAAGAGAATAATCAGGCTAAGTTCACGGATTTTTGTTATTGATCATTTTATTACATATCTAAGTAGTGTTTAATATAGCTAATTAACAAATTAGATTCGTTATCATTTCCCTTCCACGGGTTTATGTGTTTATGTTTTCATTTCACTATATATATATATATATATATATATATATATATATATATATATATATATATATATATATATATTGGTGTAGGGAATGATAATCTCAGACGGTTGGAAGATTCGAACCCGGTTACAGAACAAGCGTCACAACCAAACGGCCACGAGACATTACCACGTCAAGAAATTGGATTTAAGTTCTATTTATGCGTACGAGGCACATATAGAAAGGCTATCTTTACTGTTCTACGAACGTTGTCGGAACATACTATATACATAACGAGAATACAACCTTCGTCAAAAATGACTGAAAAAAGTATGCTTTGCTAGTGTTTACACTGATATTCATATTCATATAAAATAACGTCTTAATCAGTGAAGTTAAAAAAAGAAAGAAGACGTTTTAGACTAGAAAGTGTTCAAGAAGAAAAAAGTATCAATCGGTATAGAAAAGAGAAATGAACAAAAGAAGAAAACGTCTCATTATGGAAATAGAGTGATGAATTTATATCCGAATACATTTTAGACTGAGGGGGTACTATTTAGACTTTTTTCTTCCCTTAAACACTTTAAATGGTTTCATCAGGCAGTTTTTTACTCGCTATTGTTCGCGTGATGAATATAATTTTGGTAATAGATTGCATAGTACTTGATGCATACAATCTATTACCCAGATAACTGGACAAAAGAAAACAGGTTGATATGCCATAAAGAAAAACTACAACTGAAAAAACGGGATTGCTGGACGTCCTTTCATGGCCTTTCAATTATTCTACTTTCGTCTATCTATATATCGATCTATCTATCTGTGCCTTACTGTTCCTAAATGTTTCTCTTTTTTTTCGGCTGACATAGTGATACAGCATTGTGGGTGGCCCACATCCTTTCATTTTGTTAAATCTTTATCTCCTCTGTGTTTGTTCTGATACAATGCACTATCCAAGATTGTCTGTCGACATGAAAAACAACTGACCGACTTTTATACGTACATTGAAGTCGTAATTGGGTGCTGGGCTGCATAAAATACACACAAAAACAACAAATTATGACATTATATATATATATATATATATATATATATATATATATATATATATATATATATATATATATATAGTCTTGGAAGTTTCTCAACCAGTAAAACTATATTTAAAAAAGAAAACAAAAAAAAACAAATACCCTTAAGTCCCAAGTCGTTCAGTGGAAAATCACTCATGTAAGTCAATTTAACTTTTTCAGTTATTATATTAGTTTGCTTCTAACATTATTTAAGGGATCATCAGTTGTTTACTATGAAAAACTGTTTCGGGAATTTAAAAACAAGACAGTATTTAATTTCATGGCTTCCCAGCAGAGTTGATCAGACCCCACTTCCCTTAAAAGTTTTGTTCCGTATAAATGTTTTGCTTACTTATATTAGTTATTAAAAAGAGAAAAAAGTCCCCCTTACCTGTGTTGTTCGTCTGTCTAATAAAATTTATCCGTTACTTAGAAAAATGTTGCTGCATTTTAAAGTGTGTATATATATATATATATATATATATATATATATATATATATATATATATATGGTACAGGTATTGGATTAGTTTCTGTAGATGCAAATCCGTTGAAACTCCAGTATTTATAAAAAGTGCTCAATAACAAGTAGAGTTCTTCTTTAGAATAAATTGTTATTAATACAGACATAATTGGTTACATATGTGCATACATTTTTCGGTTGTACTCTTCACAGAGAGTCAACCTCTTTGGTCTGAAGAGGTGGACTCTCTGTGAAGAGTACAACCGAAACATGTATGCACATATGTATCCAATAATGTTTGTATAAATAAAAAAGTATACTATATATATATATATATATATATATATATATATATATATATATATATATATGCAATTAGAATATGTACAAAGAAATGTCAATTGTAACACCTGTATGTTTACGTGTAATCAGCAGAAACATGTATCTGTGACGGAGAGAGTTGAAACAATATTCTGTAAGCAACACCTGAAGTTGGGTGAATATGAAATTGGTTCAACGAAAAGATCGCGGATTGCGGGCTAGGCAGATCATGTTAGAATCCCAGTTGGGCTGTTGTATTAATTTCACTAATACTCTTGGCAAAGGTATAAATCTAGCTTTATCCCATTCTCATCTTGCTTTCAGTGAAATAGTAGATTACATTTGATTCTACAGCATCGGAAAGGGTAACTATTGTTGGAAAAGGAAAACTGTGAACAAAAAATGATGTTTCTGGTTCATTGGTGTCGCTGTCATTATTTGCACTATTCTGTTATAGCCAGATGTGCAAGCAACGCGAGACGTTAAACCCATGCAAGAAATATTCAAAATAAAACCGGTAGAGTTCATTCAATTTGATTGGCTTTGCCTACCCTCATTTTCAAATGTATCCCCTTCTCTTTTTCTTTATTTATCTATATCTTCATTTATCTATCTTTATCTATCTACCTATTTATCTTTCTTTCTCTCTCTCTCTCTCTCTCTCTCTCTCCCTCTTTCTGTCTTTGTATATATATATATATATATATACATATATACATATATATATATATATATATATATATATATATATATATATATATATATAGTAAGCTATGAAAATATATTTATGGCGATTAAGCTACACAGAGGCTCTCGCGTTTCATTTTCGGGGGGAATCTTCATGGCTAAAATGCATGGACTTAGTTTTGCCGGTTTTTTTATATACACGGCTAGCTAGTAAACCAATCAGATTCTTTGTTTTTCTCTTAGTCAATCGTTGGGCTTCCCACGAACAAAGGTCCCGTTAGTTTTACTTCCTATATTATGTTCTATTGTTCTGTTTTCTATAGAGTGGTCTATATTCTGTTTCATTGTTGTATCAATGTAATGGGTGAACTTATTTGAACACGTGGTTCCTTGTATTTCTATTTTAGGTTTAGTTTTTAAATTGTTAGGTTTTAGTTTAGTTAATTTTTTTTTTACTTAGTTGTTTGTTTATTTATCTATGTCTTGTTAGCCTAAGGTAAATTTAATTCTGTGCAGGCAGCTGTTTTCTATCTCACTTCTACAGTTTAATAGATTTTGGGTGTCTTTAAAGTTTAGGATTTCAAATTTTTCTACACGGGTCGTCTAATTTTCTCTATGTACTGGCCTGTCGCATTATTTTCCAAACTTAAATCATTTGCTTAATCTGTGATGATTATAGCATATCTTTGAAAACCGTGTATTAAGGAAAGGTTTAAAGTGTTATATAACCTTTGTTTAGAAAAATTAATGACTTAATAAATATTGCATTTCATCCAACTTTCATTCTCATCACTTATTTACTTATACGATTAATTTATCTCGTATATCGAGCTTTGACTATTCAAGATAGGATATAATTTAGAGATATAATATTTATCTTTATTTTCATATTTCACACACACACACACACACACAGATATATATATATATATATATATATATATATATATATACGTCCATCGTGTCACGTAAAACACGTCTTTTTGTCTAGCCCCCCCCCCCCCCGGGCGATACCATTTCAACTGGTGAGGAGAAACAATAAAAGAAAATAGCAAACTAGACCAATAGCTCAGACTTACCCGCCGCGTGTGAACTGAATTCAAAAAGAAATCACCCACACTATAACAAAAAAATAAACAGTGGATGTTTTTTCTTTAGGTCATCAGAAATGATTATAATTATTTTTATACGAAAAATTTAATTTCATGATATAATTTAATGATTCTGTTTGAATATTTTAGTAATATATTTGGATAAATAGCGGCTGGCAACACTGGCGAAGCATAATTGTTCTCCGTCATTTGTACGGAAGGTGTACACTAGTATGTATAAGATAGAGATTGTGTGAGGGGCGAAAAGGGAAGATAGACTAAGAAAAAAGGGCGGATCTGCACTACTCGACCTACATATACTCAGACGATTTTTTATGTTTTTGCAACAAAAGCAACACGCCGTGGAAGAAACAGAAATGTTCGTTTTAAAAAAGGCATGGTCAGTAAGTAACCAGGCAACAATGCACTAAATGACCTTCCACTTGTAATCTAATTACATATATACATATATATATATATATATATATATATATATATATATATATATATATATATATATATATATCAAGATATTGTTTTTTTCTTTTCCATTCAAACTCCCTTCTGTAACTTTTTGATCGCATACTCATTGTTCAGTAGTGTAGGCCAGGGAAGTTTTATAATGAATCGAACGTTCGATTTTGTTTTGTCCCTATATACTTGCCAGCCCATGCGAGCAGAGTTAGACACAAGGTCATTTTTTTCAGCGATGAAGATAACTACTATGTCTTTTTCACTATACTCTCAGCACAATAGTTTTTACTGCTCTCTGATTCGCCCCCCCCCCCGAATACAGTCGGAAGAAACTGAAATGTCTTCCCACTCTGCCCATACCACTCAAGCCTTCTTAGCATCTTTAGACATCAAAGGTACAAAGTTGATAATCTGGCCTCCATGCTCGCCAATAGAAAACTTTTAGTCTACTATCAAACGAGATGTTTATGCCAATGGATGTTAATTCTCATCTACAATGAATTTATGGGAACCCATTAATAATCCAGCAAGGGCAGTGCTACCCGCCACTATTAAAATAAAATGACTGATTTAGTCAATATGAGACATTTTAAGTTTTAAAGGTTCATACTTGTTATGTGGGTAAATAAGGTATTTTTTTATTATATCTGTTGAACTATATATTACTATTATATATTTAATTATATATTATTATATATTAAATTATATATTATTATATATTTAATTATATATTATTATTATTATATATTTAATTATATATAAAAAATTGTTAAATATAAGCGCCATTCATCTTTATTTCATTTATTTATTCCTTATTTTCACTAATAAACGTTTATTTTGGTTGTTTTAATTGAAAAACTTTTACCATTAGTCGGTAAAATTTCAGTGATTTAAAGAAATATGTTATTTTGCAAATACTAGCAATTACTTTTGATTATTTTTAGCAACACTTTTAAAACGGTTATTTTGCAAATACTAGCAGTTAGTTTTTGATTATTTTTAGCAACACTTTTAAAAAGTTATTTTGCAAATACTAGCAATTAGTTTTTGATTATTTTTAGTAACACTTTTAAAACAGCAATTTTGAAAATACTAGCAATTAGTTTTTAATTATTTTTAGCAACACTTTTAAAAAGATATTTTGCAAACACTAGCAATTTGTTTTTATTATTTTCAGCAACACTTTTAAAACAGTTATTTTGCAAATACTAGCAATTAGTTTTTGATTATTTTTAACAACACTTTTTGAAAGATATTTTGCAAATAATAGCAATTAGTTTTTGATTATTTTCAGATACACTTTTAAAACAGTTATTTTGAAAATACTAGCAATTAGTTTTTGATTATTTTCAGCTACACTTTTAAAACAGTTATTTTGCAAATACTAGCAATTAGTTTTTGATTATTTTTAGCAACATTTTAAAAAAGATATTTTGCAAATACTAGCAATTAGTTTTTGATTATTTTTAACAAAACTTTTTAAAAGTTATTTTGCAAATACTAGCAATTAGTTTTTGATTATTTTAAGCAACACTTTTATAACAGTTATTTTATCAAATACTAGCAATTAGATTTTGATTATTTTTAGCAACATTTTAAAAAAGATATTTTGCAAATACTAGCAATTAGTATTTGATTATTTTTAACAACACTTTTAAAAAGATATTTTGCAAATACTCGCAATTAATTTTGCTTATTTTAAGCAACACTTTTAAAACAGTTATTTTGCAAATACTAGCAATTAGTTTTTGATTATTTTTAGCAACACTTTTAAAACAGTTATTTGGAAAATACTAGCAATTAGTTTTTAATTATTTTTAGCAAAACTTTTAAAAAGTTATTTTGAAAATACGAGCAACTAGTTTTTGTATTATTTTTAGCAACACTTTTAAATAGTTATTTTGCAAATACTAGCAATTAGTTTTTAATTATTTTCAGCAACACTTTAAAAACAGTTATTTTGCAGATACTAGCAATTAGTTTTTTATTATTTTTAACAACACTTTTAAAAAGTTATTTTGCAAATACTAGGAATTAGTTTTTGATTATTTTCAGCTACACTTTTAAAACAGTTCTTTTGCAAATACTAGCAATTAGGTTTTGATTATTTTTAACAATACATTTAACAAAATATTTTTCAAATACTAGCAATTCGTTTTTTATTATTTTAGCAACACTTTTAAAAAGATATTTTGCAAATACTAGCAATTAGTTTTTGATTATTTTTAGCAACACTTTTAAAAAGTATTTTGCAAATATGATCAATTAGTTTTTTATAATTTTTAGCAACACTATTAAAACAGTTATTTTTCAAATACTAGCAATTAGTTTTTGATTATTTTTAGCAACACTTTTAAAAAGTTATTTTGCAAATACTAGCAATTAGTGGTTTATTATTTACAGCAACACTTTCAAACAGATATTTTGTAAATACTAGCAATTTGTTTTTATTATCTTCAGAAACACTTTTAAAACAGTTATTTTGCAAATACTAGCAATTCGTTTTTGATTATTTTTAACAACACTTTTTGAAAGATATTTTGCAAATAATAGCAATTAGTATTTGATTAGTTTCAGCAACACTTTTAAAAAGTTATTTTGCAAATACTAGCAAATAGTTTTTGATTATTTTTAGAAACATTTTTAAAAGATATTTTGCAAATACTAGCAATTAGTTTTTGATTGTTTTTAGCAACACTTTTAAAACAGTTATTTGTCTAATACTAGCGATTAGTTTTTGATTATTTTCAGCAACACTTTTAAAAAGTTATTTTTCAAATACTAGCAATTAGTTTTTGATTATTTTAAGCAACACTTTTATAACTGTCATTTTATCAAATACTAGTAATTAGTTTTTGATTATTTTTAGCAACATTTTAAAAATATTATTTTGCAAATACTAGCAATTAGTTTTATATTATTCTCAGCAACACTTTTAAAAAGTTATTTTGCAAATACTAGCAATTAGTTTTTGATTATTTTCAGCTACACTTTTAAAACAGTTATTTTGCAAATACTAGCAATTAGTTTTTGATTATTTTTAGCAACATTTTAAAAAAGATATTTTGCAAATACTAGCAATTAGTTTTTGATTATTTTTAACAAAACTTTTTAAAAGTTATTTTGCAAATACTAGCAATTAGTTTTTGATTATTTTAAGCAACACTTTTATAACAGTTATTTTATCAAATACTAGCAATTAGTTTTTGATTATTTTTAGCAACATTTTAAAAAAGATATTTTGCAAATACTAGCAAATAGTATTTGATTATTTTTAACAACACTTTTAAAAAGATATTTTGCAAATACTCGCAATTAGTTTTGCTTATTTTAAGCAACAGTTTTAAAACAGATATTTTGCAAATACTAGCAATTAGTTTTTGATTATTTTTAGCAACACTTTTAAAACAGTTATTTGGAAAATACTAGCAATTAGTTTTTAATTATTTTTAGCAAAACTTTTAAAAAGTTATTTTTAAAATACGAGCAACTAGTTTTTGTATTATTTTTAGCAACACTTTTAAATAGTTATTTTGCAAATACTAGCAATTAGTTTTTAATTATTTTCAGCAACACTTTTAAAACAGTTATTTTGCAGATACTAGCAATTAGTTTTTAATTATTTTTAACAACACTTTTAAAAAGTTATTTTGCAAATACTAGGAATTAGTTTTTGATTATTTTCAGCTACACTTTTAAAACAGTTCTTTTGCAAATACTAGCAATTAGGTTTTGATTATTTTTAACAATACATTTAACAAAATATTTTTCAAATACTAGCAATTCGTTTTTTATTATTTTAGCAACACTTTTAAAAAGATATTTTGCAAATATTAGCAATTAGTTTTTGATTATTTTTAGCAACACTTTTAAAAAGTATTTTGCAAATATTATCAATAAGTTTTTTATTATTTTTAGCAACACTATTAAACCAGTTATTTTTCAAATACTAGCAATTAGTTTTTGATTATTTTTAGCAACACTTTTAAAAAGTTATTTTGCAAATACTAGCAATTAGTGGTTTATTATTTACAGCAACACTTTCAAACAGATATTTTGTAAATACTAGCAATTTGTTTTTATTATCTTCAGAAACACTTTTAAAACAGTTATTTTGCAAATACTAGCAATTCGTTTTTGATTATTTTTAACAACACTTTTTGAAAGATATTTTGCAAATAATAGCAATTAGTTTTTGATTATTTTCAGCAACACTTTTAAAAAGTTATTTTGCAAATACTAGCAATTAGTTTTTGATTATTTTTAGAAACATTTTTAAAAGATATTTTGCAAATACTAGCAATTAGTTTTTGATTGTTTTTAGCAACACTTTTAAAACAGTTATTTGTCTAATACTAGCGATTAGTTTTTGATTATTTTCAGCAACACTTTTAAAAAGTTATTTTACAAATACTAGCAATTAGTTTTTGATTATTTTAAGCAACACTTTTATAACTGTCATTTTATCAAATACTAGTAATTAGTTTTTGATTATTTTTAGCAACATTTTAAAAAAGTTATTTTGCAAATACTAGCAATTAGTTTTATATTATTCTCAGCAACACTTTTAAAAAGATATTTTGCAAATACTATCAATTAGTTTTTGATTATTTTAGCAACACTTTTAAAACAGTTATTTTGCAAATACTAGCAATTAGTTTTTGATTATTTTTAGCAACACTTTCAAAAAGTTATTTTGCAAATACTAGCCATTAGTTTTTGATTATTTTTAGCAACACTTTTAAAAAGATATTTTGCAAATACTAGCAATTAGTTTTTGATTATTTTTAGCAACATTTTAAAAAAGATATTTTACAAATACTAGCAATTAGTATTTGATTATTTTTAACAACACTTTAAAAAAGATATTTTGCAAATACTCGCAATTAGTTTTGCTTATTTTAAGCAACATTTTTAAAACAGTTACTTTGCAAATACTAGCAATTAGTTTTTGATTATTTTTAGCAACATTTTAAAAAAGATATTTTACAAATACTAGCAATTAGTATTTGATTATTTTTAACAAAACTTTTAAAAAGATATTTTGCAAATACTAGCAATTAGTATTTGATTATTTTTAACAACACTTTTAAAAAGATATTTTGCAAATACTCGCAATTAGTTTTGCTTATTTTAAGCAACACTTTTAAAACAGTTATTTTACAAATACTAGCAATTAGTTTTTGATTATTTTTAGCAACACTTTTAAAACAGTTATTTGGCAAATACTAGCAATTAGTTTTTAATTACTTTTAGCAAAACTTTTAAAAAGTTATTTTGAAAATACGAGCAACTAGTTTTTGTATTATTTTTAGCAACACTTTTAAATAGTTATTTTGCAAATACTAGCAATTAGTTTTTAATTATTTTCAGCAACACTTTTAAAACAGTTATTTTGCAGATACTAGCAATTAGTTTTTGATTATTTTTAACAACACTTTTAAAAAGTTATTTTGCAAACACTAGGAATTAGTTTTTGATTATTTTCAGCTACACTTTTAAAACAGTTCTTTTGCAAATACTAGCAATTAGGTTTTGATTATTTTTACAATACATTTAATAAATATTTTTCAAATACTAGCAATTCGTTTTTTATTATTTTAGCAACACTTTTAAAAAGATATTTTGCAAATACTAGCAATTAGTTTTTGATTATTTTTAGCAACACTTTTAAAAAGTATTTTGCAAATATTATGAATTAGTTGTTTTATTATTTTTAGCAACACTATTAAAACAGTTATTTTTCAAATACTAGCAATTAGTTTTTGATTATTTTTAGCAACACTTTTAAAAAGTTATTTTGCAAATACTAGCAATTAGTGGTTTATTATTTACAGCAACACTTTAAAACAGATATTTTGTAAATACTAGCAATTTGTTTTTATTATCTTCAGAAACACTTTTAAAACAGTATTTTTGCAAATACTAGCAATTCGTTTTAGATTATTTTTAACAACACTTTTTGAAAGATATTTTGCAAATAATAGCAATTAGTTTTTGATTATTTTCAGCAACACATTTCAAAAGTTATTTTGCAAATACTAGCAATTAGTTTTTGATTATTTTTAAAAACATTTTTAAAAGATATTTTGCAAATACTAGCAATTAGTTTTTGATTGTTTTTAGCAACACTTTTAAAACAGTTATTTGTCTAATACTAGCGATTAGTTTTTGATTATTTTCAGCAACACTTTTAAAAAGTTATTTTACAAATACTAGCAATTAGTTTTTGATTATTTTAAGCAACACTTTTATAACGGTCATTTAATCAAATACTAGTAATTAGTTTTTGATTATTTTTAGCAACATTTTAAAAAAGTTATTTTGCAAATACTAGCAATTAGTTTTATATTATTCTCAGCAACACTTTTAAAAAGATATTTTGCAAATACTATCAATTAGTTTTTGATTATTTTAGCAACACTTTTAAAACAGTTATTTTGCAAATACTAGAAATAAGTTTTTGATTATTTTTAGCAACACTTTTAAAAAGTTATTTTGCAAATACTAGCCATTAGTTTTTGATTATTTTTAGCAACACTTTTAAAAAGATATTTTGCAAATACTAGCAATTAGTTTTTGATTATTTTTCGCAACATTTTAAAAAAGATATTTTACAAATACTAGCAATTAGCATTTGATTATTTTTAACAACACTTTTAAAAAGATATTTTGCAAATACTCGCAATTAGTTTTGCTTATTTTAAGCAACATTTTTAAAACAGTTATTTTGCAAATACTAGCAATTAGTTTTTGATTATTTTTAGCAACACTTTTAAAATAGTTATTTGGCAAATACTAGCAATTAGTATTTGATTATTTTAAGCAACACTTTTATAACAGTTATTTTATCAAATACTAGCAATTAGTTTTTGATTATTTTTAGCAACATTTTAAAAAAGATATTTTACAAATACTAGCAATTAGTATTTGATTATTTTTAACAACACTTTTAAAAAGATATTTTGCAAATACTCGCAATTAGTTTTGCTTATTTTAAGCAACATTTTTAAAACAGTTATTTTACAAATACTAGCAATTAATTTTTGATTATTTTTAGCAACACTTTTAAAACAATTATTTGGCAAATACTAGCAATTAGTTTTTAATTATATTTAGCAAAACTTTTAAAAAGTTATTTTGAAAATTCGAGCAACTAGTTATTGTATTATTTTTAGCAACACTTTTAAATAGTTATTTTGCAAATACTAGCAATTAGTTTTTAATTATTTTCAGCAACACTTTTAAAACAGTTATTTTGCAGATACTAGCAATTAGTTTTTGATTATTTTTAACAACACTTTTAAAAAGTTATTTTGCAAATACTAGGAATTAGTTTTTGATTATTTTCAGCTACACTTTTAAAACAGTTCTTTTGCAAATACTAGGAATTAGTTTTTGATTATTTTTAACAATACATTTAACAAAATATTTTTCAAATACTAGCAATTCGTTTTTTATTATTTTAGCAACACTTTTAAAAAGATATTTTGCAAATACTAGCAATTGGTTTTTGATTATTTTTAGCAACACTTTTAAAAAGTATTTTGCCAATATTATTAATTAGTTTTTGATTATTTTTAGCAACACTTTTAACAGGTATTTTGCAAATACTAGCAATTAGTTTTTGATTATTCTCACCAAAACTTTTCAAAAGTTATTTTACAAATACTTGCAATTAGTTTTTGATTATTTTCAGCAACTCTTTTAAAACAGTGTTTTTACAAATACTAGCAATTGTTTTTTGATTATTTTCAGCAACACTTTTAAAAAGTTATTTTACAAATACTAGCAATTAGTTTTTGATTATTTTCAGCAACTCTTTTAAAAAGTTATTTTACAAATACTAGCAATTAGTGTTTGATTATTTTCAGCAACACTTTTAAAAAGTTATTTTACAAATACAAGCAATTAGTGTTTGATTATTTTTAGCAACACTTTTAAAAAGTTATTTTGCAAATACTAGCAATTAGTGGTTTATTATTTACAGCAACACTTTCAAACAGATATTTTGTAAATACTAGCAATTTGTTTTTATTATCTTCAGAAACACTTTTAAAACAGTTATTTTGCAAATACTAGCAATTCGTTTTTGATTATTTTTAACAACACTTTTTTAAAGATATTTTGCAAATAATAGCTATTAGTTTTTGATTATTTTCAGCAACACTTTTAAAAAGTTATTTTGCAAATACTATCAATTAGTTTTTGATTATTTTAGCAACACTTTTAAAACAGTTATTTTGCAAATACTAGCAATTAGTTTTTGATTATTTTTAGCAACACTTTTAAAAAGATATTTTGCAAATACTAGCAATTAGTTTTTGATTATTTTTAGCAACATTTAAAAAAAGATATTTTACAAATACTAGCAATTAGTATTTGATTATTTTTAACAACACTTTTAAAAAGATATTTTGCAAATACTAGCAATTAGTTTTTGATTATTTTTAACAAAACTTTTTAAAAGTTATTTTGCAAATACTAGCAATTAGTTTTTGATTATTTTTAGCAACACTTTTATAACAGTTATTTTATCAAATACTAGCAATTAGTTTTTGATTATTTTTAGCAACATTTTAAAAAAGATATTTTGCAAATACTAGCAATTAGTTTTTGATTATTTTTAGCAACACTTTTAAAACAGTTATTTGGCAAATACTAGCAATTAGTATTTGATTATTTTAAGCAACACTTTTATAACAGTTATTTTACCAAATACTAGCAATTAGTTTTTGATTATTTTTAGCAACATTTAAAAAAAGATATTTTGCAAATACTAGCAATTAGTATTTGAATATTTTATACAACACTTTTAAAAAGATATTTTGCAAATACTCGCAATTAGTTTTGCTTATTTAAAGCAACATTTTTAAAACAGTTATTTTGCAAATACTAGCAATTAGTTTTTGATTATTTTCAGCAACACTTTTAAAACAGTTATTTTGCAGATACTAGCAATTAGTTTTTTATTATTTTTAACAACACTTTTAAAAAGTTATTTTGCAAATACTAGGAATTAGTTTTTGATTATTTTCAGCTACACTTTTAAAACACTTCTTTTGCAAATACTAGCAATTAGGTTTTGATTATTTTTAACAATACATTTAACAAAATATTTTTCAAATACTAGCAATTCGTTTTTTATTATTTTAGCAACACTTTTAAAAAGATATTTTGCAAATACTAGCAATTTGTTTTTGATTATTTTTAGCAACACTTTTAAAAAGTATTTTGCAAATATTATATATTAGTTTTTGATCATTTTTAGCAACACTTTTAACAGTTATTTTGCAAATACTAGCAATTAGTTTTTGATTATTCTCACCAAAACTTTTAAAAAGTTATTTTACAAATACTTGCAATTAGTATTTGATTATTTTAAGCAACACTTTTATAACAGTTATTTTATCAAATACTCGCAATTAGTTTTGCTTATTTTAAGCAACATTTTTAAAACAGTTATTTTGCAAATACTAGCAATTAGTTTTTGATTATTTTTAGCAACACTTTTAAAACAGTTATTTGGCAAATACTAGCAATTAGTTTTTAATTATTTTTAGCAAAACTGTTAAAAAGTTATTTTAGAAAATTCGCGCAACTAGTTATTGTATTATTTTTAGCAACACTTTTAAATAGTTATTTTGCAAATACTAGCAATTAGTTTTTAATTATTTTCAGCAACACTTTTAAAACAGTTATTTTGCAGATACTAGCAATTAGTTTTTGATTATTTTTAACAACACTTTTAAAAAGTTATTTTGCAAATACTAGGAATTAGTTTTTGATTATTTTCAGCTACACTTTTAAAACAGTTCTTTTGCAAATACTAGCAATTAGGTTTTGATTATTTTTAACAATACATTTAACAAAATATTTTCAAATACTAGCAATTCGTTTTTTATTATTTTAGCAACACTTTTAAAAAGATATTTTGCAAATACTAGCAATTAGTTTTTGATTATTTTTAGCAACACTTTTAAAAAGTTATTTTGCAAATATTATTAATTAGTTTTTGATTATTTTTAGCAACACTTTTAACAATTATTTTGCAAATACTAGCAATTAGTTTTTGATTATTCTCACCAAAACTTTTCAAAAGTTATTTTACAAATACTTGCAATTAGTTTTTGATTATTTTCAGCAACGCTTTTAAAACAGTGTTTTTACAAATACTAGCAATTGTTTTTTGATTATTTTCAGCAACACTTTTAAAAAGTTATTTTACAAATACTAGCAATTAGTTTTTGATTATTTTCAGCAACACTTTTAAAAAGTTATTTTACAAATACTAGCAATTAGTGTTTGATTATTTTCAGCAACACTTTTAAAAAGTTATTTTACAAATACAAGCAATTAGTGTTTGATTATTTTTAGCAACACTTTTAAAAAGTTATTTTGCAAATACTAGCAATTAGTCGTTTATTATTCACAGCAACACTTTCAAACAGATATTTTGTAAATACTAGCAATTTGTTTTTATTATCTTCAGAAGCACTTTTAAAACAGTTATTTTGCAAATACTAGCAATTCGTTTTTGATTATTTTTAACAACACTTTTTGAAAGATATTTTGCAAATAATAGCAATTAGTTTTTGATTATTTTCAGCAACACTTTTACAAAGTTATTTTGCAAATACTAGCAATTAGTTTTTGATTATTTTTAGAAACATTTTTAAAAGATATTTTGCAAATACTAGCAATTAGTTTTTGATTGTTTTTAGCAACACTTTTAAAACAGTTATTTGTCTAATACTAGCGATTAGTTTTTGATTATTTTCAGCAACACTTTTAAAAAGTTATTTTACAAATACTAGCAATTAGTTTTTGATTATTTTAAGCAACACTTTTATAACGGTCATTTTATCAAATACTAGTAATTAGTTTTTGATTATTTTTAGCAACATTTTAAAAAAGTTATTTTGCAAAAACTAGCAATTAGTTTTATATTATTCTCAGCAACACTTTTAAAAAGATATTTTGCAAATAATATCAATTAGTTTTTGATTATTTTAGCAACACTTTTAAAACAGTTATTTTGCAAATACTAGCAATTAGTTTTTGATTATTTTTAACAACACTTTTAAAAAGTTATTTTGCAAATACTAGGAATTAGTTTTTGATTATTTTCAGCTACACTTTTAAAACAGTTCTTTTGCAAATACTAGCAATTAGGTTTTGACTATTTTTAACAATACATTTAACAAAATATTTTTCAAATACTAGCAATTCGTTTTTTATTATTTTAGCAACACTTTTAATAAGATATTTTGCAAATACTAGCAATTAGTTTTTGATTATTTTTAGCAACACTTTTAAAAAGTATTTTGCAAATATTATTAATTAGTTTTTGATTATTTTTAGCAACACTTTTAACAATTATTTTGCAAATACTAGCAATTAGTGGTTTATTATTTACAGCAACACTTTCAAACAGATATTTTGTAAATACTAGCAATTTGTTTTTATTATCTTCAGAAACACTTTTAAAACAGTTATTTTGCAAATACTAGCAATTCGTTTTTGATTATTTTTAACAACACTTTTTTAAAGATATTTTGCAAATAATAGCTATTAGTTTTTGATTATTTTCAGCAACACTTTTAAAAAGTTATTTTGCAAATACTAGCAATTAGTTTTTAGTTATTTTTAGAAACATTTTTAAAAGATATTTTGCAAATACTAGCAATTAGTTTTTGATTGTTTTTAGCAACACTTTTAAAACAGTTATTTGTCTAATACTAGCGATTAGTTTTTGATTATTTTCAGCAACACTTTTAAAAAGTTATTTTACAAATACTAGCAATTAGTTTTTGATTATTTTAAGCAACACTTTTATAACGGTCATTTTATCAAATACTAGTAATTAGTTTTTGATTATTTTTAGCAACATTTAAAAAAAGTTATTTTGCAAAAACAAGCAATTAGTTTTATATTATTCTCAGCAACACTTTTAAAAAGATATTTTGCAAATACTATCAATTAGTTTTTGATTATTTTAGCAACACTTTTAAAACAGTTATTTTGCAAATACTAGCAATTAGTTTTTGATTATTTTTAGCAACACTTTTAAAAAGATATTTTGCAAATACTAGCAATTAGTTTTTGATTATTTTTAGCAATATTTAAAAAAAGATATTTTACAAATACTAGCAATTAGTATTTGATTATTTTTAACAACACTTTTAAAAAGATATTTTGCAAATACTAGCAATTAGTTTTTGATTATTTTTAACAAAACTTTTTAAAAGTTATTTTGCAAATACTAGCAATTAGTTTTTGATTATTTTTAGCAACACTTTTATAACAGTTATTTTATCAAATACTAGCAATTAGTTTTTGATTATTTTTAGCAACATTTTAAAAAAGATATTTTGCAAATACTAGCAATTAGTTTTTGATTATTTTTAGCAACACTTTTAAAACAGTTATTTGGCAAATACTAGCAATTAGTATTTGATTATTTTAAGCAACACTTTTATAACAGTTATTTTACCAAATACTAGCAATTAGTTTTTGATTATTTTTAGCAACATTTAAAAAAAGATATTTTGCAAATACTAGCAATTAGTATTTGAATATTTTATACAACACTTTTAAAAAGATATTTTGCAAATACTCGCAATTAGTTTTGCTTATTTAAAGCAACATTTTTAAAACAGTTATTTTGCAAATACTAGCAATTAGTTTTTAATTATTTTCAGCAACACTTTTAAAACAGTTATTTTGCAGATACTAGCAATTAGTTTTTGATTATTTTTAACAACACTTTTAAAAAGTTATTTTGCAAATACTAGGAATTAGTTTTTGATTATTTTCAGCTACACTTTTAAAACACTTCTTTTGCAAATACTAGCAATTAGGTTTTGATTATTTTTAACAATACATTTAACAAAATATTTTTCAAATACTAGCAATTCGTTTTTTATTATTTTAGCAACACTTTTAAAAAGATATTTTGCAAATACTAGCAATTTGTTTTTGATTATTTTTAGCAACACTTTTAAAAAGTATTTTGCAAATATTATTAATTAGTTTTTGATTATTTTTAGCAACACTTTTAACAGTTATTTTGCAAATACTAGCAATTAGTTTTTGATTATTCTCACCAAAACTTTTAAAAAGTTATTTTACAAATACTTGCAATTAGTATTTGATTATTTTAAACAACACTTTTATAACAGTTATTTTATCAAATACTAGCAATTAGTTTTTGATTATTTTTAGCAACATTTTAAAAAAGATATTTTACAAATACTTGCAATTAGTATTTGATTATTTTTAACAACACTTTTAAAAAGATATTTTGCAAATACTCGCAATTAGTTTTGCTTATTTTAAGCAACATTTTTAAAACAGTTATTTTGCAAATACTAGCAATTAGTTTTTGATTATTTTTAGCAACACTTTTAAAACAGTTATTTGGCAAATACTAGCAATTAGTTTTTAATTATTTTTAGCAAAACTTTTAAAAAGTTATTTTAGAAAATTCGCGCAACTAGTTATTGTATTATTTTTAGCAACACTTTTAAATAGTTATTTTGCAAATACTAGCAATTAGTTTTTAATTATTTTCAGCAACACTTTTAAAACAGTTATTTTGCAGATACTAGCAATTAGTTTTTGATTATTTTTAACAACACTTTTAAAAAGTTATTTTGCAAATACTAGGAATTAGTTTTTGATTATTTTCAGCTACACTTTTAAAACAGTTCTTTTGCAAATACTAGCAATTAGGTTTTGATTATTTTTAACAATACATTTAACAAAATATTTTTCAAATACTAGCAATTCGTTTTTTATTATTTTAGCAACACTTTTAAAAAGATATTTTGCAAATACTAGCAATTAGTTTTTGATTATTTTTAGCAACACTTTTAAAAAGTATTTTGCAAATATTATTAATTAGTTTTTGATTATTTTTAGCAACACTTTTAACAATTATTTTGCAAATACTAGCAATTAGTTTTTGATTATTCTCACCAAAACTTTTCAAAAGTTATTTTACAAATACTTGCAATTAGTTTTTGATTATTTTCAGCAACACTTTTAAAACAGTGTTTTTACAAATACTAGCAATTGTTTTTTGATTATTTTCAGCAACACTTTTAAAAAGTTATTTTACAAATACTAGCAATTAGTTTTTGATTATTTTCAGCAACACTTTTAAAAAGTTATTTTACAAATACTAGCAATTAGTGTTTGATTATTTTCAGCAACACGTTTAAAAAGTTATTTTACAAATACAAGCAATTAGTGTTTGATTATTTTTAGCAACACTTTTAAAAAGTTATTTTGCAAATACTAGCAATTAGTCGTTTATTATTTACAGCAACACTTTTAAACAGATATTTTGTAAATACTAGCAATTTGTTTTTATTATCTTCAGAAACACTTTTAAAACAGTTATTTTGCAAATACTAGCAATTCGTTTTTGATTATTTTTAACAACACTTTTTGAAAGATATTTTGCAAATAATAGCAATTAGTTTTTGATTATTTTCAGCAACACTTTTAAAAAGTTATTTTGCAAATACTAGCAATTAGTTTTTGATTATTTTTAGAAACATTTTTAAAAGATATTTTGCAAATACTAGCAATTAGTTTTTGATTGTTTTTAGCAACACTTTTAAAACAGTTATTTGTCTAATACTAGCGATTAGTTTTTGATTATTTTCAGCAACACTTTTAAAAAGTTATTTTACAAATACTAGCAATTAGTTTTTGATTATTTTAAGCAACACTTTTATAACGGTCATTTTATCAAATACTAGCAATTAGTTTTTGATTATTTTTAGCAACATTTTAAAAAAGTTATTTTGCAAAAACTAGCAATTAGTTTTATATTATTCTCAGCAACACTTTTAAAAAGATATTTTGCAAATAATATCAATTAGTTTTTGATTATTTTAGCAACACTTTTAAAACAGTTATTTTGCAAATACTAGCAATTCGTTTTTGATTATTTTTAGCAACACTTTCAAAAAGTTATTTTGCAAATACTAGCCATTAGTTTTTGATTATTTTTAGCAACACTTTTAAAAAGATATTTTGCAAATACTAGCAATTAGTTTTTGATTATTTTTAGCAACATTTAAAAAAAGATATTTTACAAATACTAGCAATTAGTATTTGATTATTTTTAACAACACTTTTAAAAAGATATTTTGCAAATACTCGCAATTAGTTTTGCTTATTTTAAGCAACATTTTTAAAACAGTTATTTGGCAAATACTAGCAATTAGTATTTGATTATTTTAAGCAACACTTTTATAACAGTTATTTTATCAAATACTAGCAATTAGTTTTTGATTATTTTTAGCAACATTTAAAAAAAGATATTTTGCAAATACTAGCAATTAGTATTTGATTATTTTTAACAACACTTTTAAAAAGATATTTTGCAAATACTCGCAATTAGTTTTGCTTATTTTAAGCAACATTTTTAAAACAGTTATTTTGCAAATACTAGCAATTAGTTTTTAATTATTTTCAGCAACACTTTTAAAACAGTTATTTTGCAGATACTAGCAATTAGTTTTTGATTATTTTTAACAACACTTTTAAAAAGTTATTTTGCAAATACTAGGAATTAGGTTTTGATTATTTGCAGCTACACTTTTAAAACAGTTCTTTTGCAAATACTAGCAATTAGGTTTTGATTATTTTTAACAATAAATTTAACAAAATATTTTTCAAATACTAGCAATTCGTTTTTTATTATTTTAGCAACACTTTTAAAAAGATATTTTGCAAATACTAGCAATTAGTTTTTTATTATTTTTAGCAACACTTTTAAAAAGTATTTTGCAAATATTATTAATTAGTTTTTGATTATTTTTAGCAACACTTTTAACAGTTATTTTGCAAATACTAGCAATTAGTTTTTGATTAGTCTCACCAAAACTTTTAAAAAGTTATTTTACAAATACTTGCAATTAGTTTTTGATTATTTTCAGCAACACTTTTAAAACATAGTTTTTACAAATACTAGCAATTGTTTTTTGATTATTTTCAGCAACATTTTTAAAAAGTTATTTTACAAATACTAGCAATTAGTTTTTGATTATTTTCAGCAACACTTTTAAAACGTTATTTTACAAATACTAGCAATTAGTGTTTGATTATTTTCAGCAACACTTTTAAAAAGTTATTTTACAAATACAAGCAATTAGTGTTTGATTATTTTCAGCAACACTTTTAAAAAGTTATTTTACCAATATTAGTAATTAGTTATTGATTATTTTCAGCAACACTTTTTAAAAGTTATTTTACAAATACTAGCAATTAGTTTTTGATTATTTTCAGCAACACTTTTAAAAAGTTATTTTACAAATACTAGCAATTAGTGTTTGATTATTTTCAGCAACACTTTTAAAAAGTTATTTTACAAATACTAGCAATTAGTTTTTGATTATTTCCAGCAACACTTTTAAAAAGTTATTTTACAAATACTAGCAATTAGTTTTTGATTATTTTCAGCAACACTTTTAAAAAGTTATTTTACAAATACTAGCAATTAGTGTTTGATTATTTTCAGCAACACTTTTAAAAAGTTATTTTACAAATACAAGCAATTAGTGTTTGATTATTTTCAGCAACACTTTAAAAAAGTTATTTTACAAATACTAGCAATTAGTGTTTGATTATTTTCAGCAACACTTTTAAAAAGTTATTTTACAAATACTAGCAATTAGTTTTTGATTATTTCCAGCAACACTTTTAAAAAGTTATTTTACAAATACTAGCAATTAGTTTTTGATTATTTTCAGCAACACTTTTAAAAAGTTATTTTACAAATACTAGCAATTAGTGTTTGATTATTTTCAGCAACACTTTTAAAAAGTTATTTTACAAATACAAGCAATTAGTGTTTGATTATTTTCAGCAACACTTTAAAAAAGTTATTTTACCAATATTAGTAATTAGTTATTGATTATTTTCAGCAACACTTTTAAAAAGTTTTTTTGCAAATACTAGCAATTTGTTTTTGATTATTTTCAGCAACACTTTTACAACAGTGTGCTTGATTATCTGTGAGAAAATTTCAGAAATTGAGTCCTGGAAAATTGAAAAATATCTATTTTTTTAAAAAAGCTATTAACGCTGGTCGCATTGTAGGTATGTCTTTTACACACACCTCGTTTGTTTAAAAAGAATTAATGTTCCATCCATTGTTTATTTGTGTTCAGCTAATTACAAGTTGAGTATGAATACTTCTTCTGATCTGACCACTTCTCACATGTTTTAATTTGGTTAGTCACAACTGACAGGTGATAATCAATCATCACCAATTCGCATGACCTTACGTCTGTTTTACCAAAAATGAGAAGCAGATTGGTCTGAAAGTTTAGGGTGTTTTTTATGTTGATACAGATATTCAAATTTGTCAACTTCTTTAATTTTAAAGCTAAACTATTTATTCTATTTTGTTTGCAAAAGTAACTAGTGAATTATCATATTTTAAGAGACTTTTCAGTATTTATTTCACAATATGAAAACATCTATCGATCTATCGCTAGATTGTTCAGTAATTGAAAGAAGTTAATACAGAGTGACAGGCTAGAAGGCAGATGAGGTATTCTAAGATACCTCATCTGCCTTCTAGTCTGTCACTCTGTATTCATTTCTGAGAAAAGCACCTAGATTTGTGGACAAGAGATAAAAACTTCTTCCGAGAGGTCTTGTGCACCTTCTTGTGGTTCTATGGTCATAGGCATCAGAGAATAGCGAGGGGACCCACCTAGTTATTTAACAGGTAGCAAGGCTTTGGACTGAACGCCATGAATGAAACCATATTAATGGGCTAGAGCTGGGAGCTGACGGTGGTTAAGTTGATAACGACACGGACTGAAGACATGGGTGTTCCAAGTTCGAATCCAGTCGGTTCCACGGTATCACTTTCACTTAGCAACCTTCACGTGGTCCTTCCCGTTAGTACCCGTTGTTATGCCTCTTTGGGCATCTCTCCTTTAACTATCTTCTCAATTCCACTGTTAAATTTTTTTAAATAAAACTTTTAGTACAGTATCGATATCGAGATCAAATTCTGTTAAATATTTAATTCGATAACTTCCAAAAGTGCCCCCTCAATTTCTCCCTCCTACCACTTTCTCTGAATTCATCCAACCTCATCTTAAACTGATCCACGCTATTGCTGTTCTTAATCCGATCTGGCAACTTATTCCAAAAACATATTACTCTGTGAGCAAACAATACTTAACTGGTTAACGCATCTAGTTTTTGAAAACTGCCTTGATTAGTAAGAAATATTTATTTCGAAACGAATAACATGTCTAATAGTAAATCTATTACAGTTCACTTTCGAAACTAACCTTGTGTTCGGCAATTCGATGAAACTAGTGTACGCCCACTCTTTGAGTAGCGTTTGTATCTGGGTATGTCAATTACCTTCTTTACTTAGTTTCTACAGCTTTATAGGTAGAACAAATTAAAATATTTGTGTGCATGAGAGAGTAAGTAACTACGATGGGTGTATTTACGCATGGTTTTACTGATAAAAAGCATTGACAATTATGTTTATAACCAATGAAAATGTCCTTCCTACCAATGCCGAATACCCTTTATGTCTACTTTTTGCGGATTATCCAAAAAATGTCACTTAATAAAAAAAAATAGTTATGGAATGTTTTTATGTTATGTTCTGTAAATTTCTTTAAATTTATAAAAACACGTATCCATTTTTTTAAATCTTTTAAACTTTGGTGAGATACGAACTCGAGTATTTTTTAAAAATAGTTCACCCCAAACAAGCAGGCTGCCACTGTAGACGTAAGGAGCTACTGAGAAAAGGGAAAAGGTTTGGGTGTTACACCTAAATTGGGGACTGCGCAGCAACATACTGTTTAAATTAGTTTTAAATTTCTGCATGTCAGTACCGTCGGGGAAACAGAGGGCAGGGAGGGAGTTCCAGAGTTCAGCAGCACGAGGAAAGAAGCTATTAAAGTAGAAAGCTCTCCGGCATCTGGGGACCTCTACAGTGAATGGATGGGGTTTAGCTGATTGTCGAGTTGGTCTAGTGAACTTACGTCGAGGGGGGCATGTAAAACTACTGATTTAGTTATGTGTACTCTTCCTATTCATTTTTCTCAACGTAGCACATTTTTCTACTTGTGTACGAACAGAAAAACTCAAAAAACACCATAATTTTTAATAGTATGTAGATTATATTTTTAACTTTATATATAATATTTTATAAAATAAATGAAAAAAATAACTCTTTAAAACTTTGTTGTCTGAAATGTATTTTGAAGGTGGAGACCACATCGAAAATTACGTACGAAACCTTAAGATGCAAATTTAAAAACCAAAAAATATCAGAGTTCTGGCTGTATCCTTTAATAATACATGGAATTTTATGTTATTCTATGTGAGATTAAAATATGTATGATCTGAAAAGTTCGAATACAAATCCTATTTCTTCAAATTTAGAATTTACAAAAACGAATATTTCGAATCTAATATGTCACCGTATATATTTATTTTAATTAAAAACAAGTATATATATATATATATATATATATATATATATATATATATATATATATATATATATATATATATATATATATATATTTCAATTTTCCGAATTGTCCATCTAATGTTTCGGTCAAATTGATGTAAATATGATCCATGGGTTTCTTGTTCCGTTCTTTTTTCTTTTTTGCAAGTACTTTCGATTTGAATCGTCAAATCATTTTCAGGCGGTATTAGTTTTAGTGTCTTTACAAATTATGACTTTACTGTTGTGCTTTTCAAGTTATAAACTACTTGCCGTTATAATTCAAAAATGAGCACAACAGTAAAGTAATAATTTGTAAAGACACTAAAACTAATACCGCCTGAAGATGATTTGACAATTCAAATCGAAAGTACTTGCAAAAAAGAAAAAAGAATGGAACAAGAAACCCATGGATCATATTTACATCAATTTGACCGAAACATTAGATGGACAATTCGGAAAATTGAAAAAATAAAAAAGTCGCATCAAACAAAACCACTCCGTGTTATTTAATAATGTTTGCCTAAATGAAAATATGCTGCCTAAATACACACACAATATATATATATATATATATATATATATATATATATATATATATATATATGTATATATATATATATATATATATATATATATATATATATATATATATATATATATATATATAAGCACATTAGATAAAAAAAACATTATTTGAAGAGTGAAATGCAATAATTTACGTTGCAGTTATTTAACAATAAAAAATGGTGTTTATCGAGTTTTGCATTTGAATACTTTATTTTTATGTAGCTAAATCGTATTGTTTTACATTTAAAGGTTCAATTATTTCTCGATACCTATGCTATTTCAACCTAACGTGTGACGGACCGACCGACCAAACAATCGAGAAAGCTTCTCTAAAAATAGCAAAGAAACAAGAAGCATCAACAGCTAAATACCATTCCAATTAACAAAAGGCGCAAATTCCTAGACAGGAGGAATTCCAAGACAACAAAACCAGCTGCTCTTTCGACCAGATGTGCCATAACCGGAATTCTTATACGAGAATCCAGTAGCGGCGTCACCCTTCTTTCGACTTGTTCAAACACGTGCCGATTCCGTTGGCAGTAGAGGCATTCTTAGTCTTCATATTCTTATTGCAATATTTTCAGTTTTGTAACAATGAAAGGATAGTTTCACACAATTATAAATGTAGTATTTGTGTTATATCGTTTTTATTTTTGATAAGCTTCTGAGACTGACCTTCACTTCAGACTTGAAATGAAAGACTTACATACAATTTATAACTAAGGTCCCTGGAAAAAAACAGTTGGATCATTCAACTGCTCCAGAAGGTATCGCAAGCACGACGCAGTCCTCTAGCTATACAAGAGTCAAATACTCGTTCGATGGAGTACTGTTACCCCATCTGGGGAGGTGTCGCTCAAATCCCCTTTCCTGCCTTGACAGAGTACAACACTGAGTTCGAAATCTAGTGGGGGGTGCCCTCTTCTCTTCCCTACAGCCACTTTATCACAGAAGAGATGTTACTAGTCTTTCTCTGCTCTATCGTTATTGTTATTGTAGGTACTCGACTGAGTTCCAATATATGCCCCTCCCCCCTGTAAAATATGCACAACAGAAACTTGTCTAGCTACAACCACTATCAATAATTCTTCTGTCTCCCTCTGTGTGCGTAAAACTAAACACAGCTTCCATGAACAGAGTTTCTTTCCTAGAACTACCCGTTTATTGAACACAATACCGCTGGAATGCTTCCCATAAGACTACAACATACTAATCTTCAAGTCTAGTGTAAACAAATTCTTGTTGAGCCATCCTTTAAATAAGAAACTTCTGTGCAATTCTACCAATATTATCAATCATCACGGTTTTATTTCACCGTCCACCTGACAACCCCATTAACTCTTGTCTTTGAGTAGTTTTTTGGCCCTGATAAATGGTGACTCCTTAGTAATAGTTAGGGTTAGGGTTAGGGTTTAGGGTTAGGGTTAGGGTTAGGGTAACACATATATATTTATATGTGTGTATATATATATGTATATATATATGTATATATATATACATATATATATATACATATATATATACATACATGTATATACATACATACATATAAACATATATATATACATATATATATATATATATAAAAAGATCGGATTCTAACTCTGCCTGATGAGATCTCAGTTTATAGTAACTGTTGATCTATAACATCGACATGCCAGTGTCGCAGATTTTGTACATGTCTGTGTAAATAAAATTATCATATATATATATATATATATATATATATATATATATATATATATATATATGTATATATATGCATGTATATTTATATATGCCTATATATATATATGTGTCTATATATATATATTATATATATATATATATATATATATATATATATATATATATATATATATATATATATATATATATATATAACACTTTATCAGTTGAGTCAAATATAAAATATTTAGAAAATGAAATAAAATAAATAAGTAATTAAATTAATATAAAAAAACAAAAAAGCAATCAGGGTCAGGGTTTACGGATACGTTTGCGGCCGGTTCGAAAGGTCTTCGTACGCTTGTTTGTTGTGCTGAGCCGTGGCCACCGAGAGTTACTACAGGCCGGTTGGGTAGAAAATGACGTCACTGCATTGCGTGTCAAAACAATGGCCGTCGTAATAACAATAAGAAGGTATTCCGACTTCTCCATTCACTAAATAATCCATCAAAATTCAGGAAATCAACCGATTTTAATGACATTTTCAGTATTTATTAATTAATGATCACGGAATATAATAAATCCATTACTGTATTATAAAGCTTGGTGCAAATGTATTATTTCTTGTAAACAAAAAACACCTTTACTAAAGTTATCCAAAATATCAAAACATGTTGACCATACGATATTGTAAATATTTAAAACAAAGCATTAGAAAACTTTAAAAATTGCATGTAAAAAAACAAGAGAAAGGAACACGATTCGATTTATCCTGAAACTGATCTTTATTCAATATAAATTTAAAGAAAATAATAATTCACAATCAAATACTGCAAAAAACTGAATTATGAATTACCATTATTTAAACTTCTAACCCAATCAACCGTAAGTAATTCAGACTTTGAAATTTGGTTATAAAATTATACAAAAAAAAGTTCAATGTTAACTGTTTGTTTAATAATGGAATCACCAACTCCTATCTTTCTATTAAGAGATAGGTACGTGCAAAATCAAAGGCCGATCCCCAAAATGTAAAAATATTTTGACCCTCCCTTCACTTAAAAATTCACCAAATTTCAGGAAATCAACCATTTTAGTGAAATTTTAAATATTTATTAATAAACAAGCACAGGAGATATAGTGAAACATTTTTTTAAATCTTAGTGAAAATGTATTTTTTTTTTTTTAAACAAAATACACCTTTACTAAACGTATATTTTTATATATATAAAAAAATCCATGATTTTTTTTAATGAAAATAAGATCTGTATATGTTTAAAATATTTTTTTTAAAACTATTTCGTATATATTACGAAAAATGCCCCTACACTCTTGTTAATAAAATCAGTATAACTCGAAGAATTAACGATATTATCATTGAATAAAGCATTGTTTAATTAATATTTTTTGTGAAAATATTGATTAAATATGACGTTATTATTTCATTTATTTAATCTACAAAAGTACAGAGAAAAGATACACTATACTACACTTAAGACATCGAAAAAAAGTAATAAAATAAAAATGGAACACTACTTTTTTATCAAATAATGAATAAGTAATTCAGACTTGATTTTTTATATAATTAAAAAGAATTCAAACTTAATACACTATATTTAGTCGGTGTAAACATTATTACGTGTATCCATATTTGCAGTAATTCTTTCTCTTTTGAAAATCCAAACATATGCAGTAGGCATTTTAACTTTGTGAATTATGAAATGAAATTTTAAAAAGCGCGAAATTATTTTAAAATTGGTTGATTTCCTGAATTTTGATTCCATTATTAAACAAACAGTTAACATTGAACTTTTTTTTAATAATTTTTAAACAAATTTCAAAGTCTGAATTACTTACGGTTGTTTGGGTTAGAAGTTTAAATAATGGTAATTCATAATTCAGTTTTTTGCAGTATTTGATCGTGAATTATTATTTTCTTTAAATTTATATTGAATAAAGATCAGTTTCAGGATAAATCGAATCGTGTTCCTTTCTTTTCTTTTTTTACATGCAATTTTTTAAGTTTTCTAATGCTTTGTTTTAAATATTTACAATATCGTATGGTCAACATGTTTTGATATTTTGGATAACTGTAGTAAAGGTGTTTTTGTTTACAAGAAATAATACATTTGCACCAAGCTTTATAATACAGTAATGGATTTATTATATTCCGTGATCATTAATTAATAAATACTGAAAATGTCATTAAAATTGGTTGATTTCCTGAATTTTGATGGATTATTTAGTGAATGGAGAAGTCGAAATGCCTTCTTATTGTTATTACGACGGCCATTGTTTTGACACGCAATGCAGTGACGTCAGAGGGGGGCAAGAAGTTAGTTGCTTGGCCTTGTCAACTCTCGGTGGCCATGGCTGAGCGCAGATGATTGGCAGCAACCTTATCGGTCAGTTCTGCTTCAGCCTCGTTTTCGTCTCGGCAGCTCTCGGGCGCTTCCGCGACCTGCCCGATCGTTGCTGCCGAGCAGTCACGGAAATTAGGCGCTTCATCTGGAGTAGTACCAAAAAAAGAACGCATATACACATACCTCCACACACACGCAGAACGGAACTTGAAAACAAATTTACGGCTTTTATATTCGAAGACTTTTCAACCATCAACAAACTTTGATCATTTATATTTTACATCTTTTTAAAATTGTTGTTATATAAATGTTTTATCCTTTAACTTATATTTTCTCTCTTTATTAACACGTATTCGTATGTGTCACACTCGGCTGCTCAGTGACAATCGTCAGCAAATCTACATGCAGACAGTAGAGAATGAGAGTGGAACAGTTTAAAGATACGAGACTGAGATGCATACAAATGAAAAAAGGAATGGGGAGTAATTCGTACATGCTGATATAGAGGTAGGTAATAAAGAGGAGGTTATATCAGTTGACAAAGAGAGGGCAAAGGGGTGTGATAGAATAGACAGTAAAAGCCATAGAAACAGTAAGAGAGAGAGAGAGAGGAACACAATAAAGTATTCGTGCCATTAGAAAGACACCTACGCAATGTATTTTCCTTAAATTAATTAGCTTGTCTATGGTTAGGTTTTTTTTTAATTTAATTAACAATAATCAAACTAAATAATATCAATATTGGATATTCTTATTCTGTCAAAAGAGGCAACATGTGGTTATGGTATCCAGACGAATCCTCTAAACACGTGGAAGTGCCACACCCTATTTATGCATTACTTGTAAAGTACGCATGCATCGGTAGTAAAATATGAAAAAGAAGCCGAATTAACAAAATATACAGGACGAGTGGTTATAGCACTTGTCTTTGGGCTGGACGACCCGGGTTCGATCCCACTCACGGCATGCGAATTTTCGGGTACCTGACTAAAACTCAGGGAAGGAGAGCGATGGGCACCGCCTTCCATATGCTGTGCCCTAGACACGGTGATTCTTAACAAATCACCGCCGTTACGGCCATGGGCAGTGTGCGATGTCGGCAACGACATTCGTGCGCGTCCAGGCTATGCGACCTTTACCTTTACCTTACATGTATTCATAGTTTGTCTTAACAAACTATTAAAAACCATAGACGAAACATTCAACGTACATTATACATATAATAAATACATGAGTCCCAAATACAACTAAATGCACATTATTGGTATGAGAGGTAACGAAAGGTGTGCTAAGCACACAAGCAAACTTACTGTCTATAGACGCCGCACCCACCCGGTAGATCAGTACTGTCGAGCGACTAAAGAGCACCAGAGGAAGGATTAGTTCGAATTCAGTCGGTTCCACAGAACCACTGTCACTTAGGGATGTTGGCAACCTTCTCGTGGTCCTTCTCGTGGTCCTTCCCGTAAGTACCCGATGTATTTCCAGAAAGATTTCTAACTAAAAAAACATCGGGGAAACTAATGCCAACGCCAGAATCATCTGATTCACACGAAAGAAGAAGTCTTCCTCTAAATTCGCAGATAGTTGGGTCAGTTTAGTAGCCCTATCAGGTCACTGCAACTTTTGATCACCCCATTCCCGTTCTCAGGCGGTTGAGTGTTTTTCACTGGAGTCAAAGTGCTTCTGTACCGGGAGTGAGGGCCTCGCATGTCAGTAGGAAGGGGGTCATTTTTAAGCCGACTGTTCCACAACTGTAATCAAGTCGTTAGAGGTTGGTTTACGTCCATGAAAGAGATGGCGTTACTCACTGATACAACAGCACAACCGCCCTCTAGGCGAAAGTTCTGTTCTCGATCATGTGACGAAGCTTTCTACAGTGGGTATGCAATTATTATTGTTAATAAGTTTACGATGGATGAACTAAAACAAAAAATGGGACAACTCAGACAAAAATGGAAGGGTGATGATAATAACGCGTCATATACAAAGATTTATCTAGTATATTTCTTTATGTATGTTTTGTCTCTGGTTATCTTCAGCAGGGACCACAAAAGGTTTAAACGCCCCTATCTATCCGGATTTTAGATGACGATCCTTTTATACAAAGTATCAAATCTTTCTATGTCACATTAATGAATTAATTAAATAACAATCGTCCTTTATATCAGTTGATAGGTTAATCCCAGGTGAAACGTTGTCAATAATACACATCTAAGCAATCCTTTGCATATGGCACACTCCGTTTAACTCTCAACATATCTTGCAGTTATGTAATATGTAACATGTGTCTCACCATTCGATTTAGCATGTTTCGTAGTTGATTCTCAGTTAACAGAGATAACAGATTGGTTTAGTTGTGTGTTTTACGGCACAGCAACCCTTTATTTAATGACAAAGCAACATCTATTGTAAACGATTAACTGTATACGCTTGTTGTATAGAGGATCCATGAAGTTTCTGTACGATTTAAAAAGTGTCATGACACTATTAGTTCCATGAAGCATATCAAGACGGTACTCAATGTCTTCCTCAGATGTGTCTGATCGCCAACACCTCTCTTTATAAAACACTGATGCTGTATCCATAAATTCATTGTGTGATTCACGAATTGAAGGATGCAATGGTGGATCTTTTTCATGCTTAGTTCTATAGTTTCGCTGAGTCTGCACGTCCGATTTTGTGTCAATAAACCAGGATACAAAGTGTGCTTCTCTTGATGAATAGTCATTTTATAGAGGTTCACTCAGCAGTGTCCCTTCCATTAACAACATATACAATACTAAAAAAAACGTCGTCCGCCTCATTTACTTTCACAAATTATGTACACTGGCTCGGAGGATTAGTAATATGGAGACATTTTTTAATCACCTAAAAAGATATCAAAATCTTATTGCTGATAAAAACGTCAATACACACTGATTAAAACTAAAAATATATGTCCACATATCCCACTAACTATCTTCGTAGTATATTTTTTGAATTGTAAAGAGACTTTACAAATAAATGCGGACGATGTATATTTCTTTCTTTAGAAAGTTGCTATTTTTTAAGGTCCTTTTATCGGACGGGTGTACTCATAAAGGATGGCAACGACGACCAATTAAGTGTTAAATTAATTGTTGAAGTATATTTAGTTAATCTTAACGATTTAAGATATACCTTTCCTTAATAAAGAGTTCGTTCTAGGTTCACCATCCTCATTTATCTATAATTATGTAACTTTACTGAAAATCTCGCAGCAAATGAAACACAACTTCAATCCTTTTGCATTATTTTGATTATTCCTCTTGGTGATTATTTTCACACTGTTTCGTAACTTCCGACCTTCTTCGAACTTGAGAATATTTATGTCGAACTAAAATCGGACGTTTCATCGGCCAAAACGTTCTGAAAATAATAACCAAGGTGAGAATAGTAGTCCGAATAATACAAATTATCCATCCTCATCTGAAACAATTCCGAATCATAATTTGAAATATTTTCTTTGTCACATGATTAAACAAACCAATCACATCTACTTCCCACGTATTAAAATCACAGTTGACCCCAAAAGCAAATCCTGTAAGTCATATTTGTTAGATCGACTAACCCTATATACACTTTACTCCAGACAATGAACATGTATACGATTAATTAAATACAAGTTGCTATTGTACCCTTTAGTGGGGGTTCATACTATTCGCAACAATAGAACTGGAACAAAATATAGCCGATTTGAGGGACCGCAAGCCATTAATTTAATGACGCACTCCGTGGCTAAATCACTGATCACAAACACTCTATTCATTAATAGGTGTAACTGTTAAATTGTCTATAAATCCAATAAAGGAGATGGAAGTTGACTCTATCTCTCCACTCCTCGTATCTCTTTCCCTTACACTTTTTTACTCACCTTAAACAATCCTTTATATTCGTCTTCATGTATCTAGGATATTACCATAAATAAACTAATGTGTTAATTGTAAGAAAGCTCAAGAGATGGGCCGACCAGGCAAAAGCCTTTAGGGCGTTTTATCTCGATCTAAAGGTCGCGGGTCGTCTATTAGACAAACGTCTAGACCAATTTTCCAATGATAATTTATCCACGGCGTTCTCCTTTAAATCTACAACTCAAGTCGTAACTCAATCATACGATAGTGGTACAGTAAAAAAAAATACTGTTTTTCTTTGGTATAGGAGCACAAATAAACTGCAATACTTGACGTCTGTTTTCTCATTCTCATTTTTACAAAAGACAAACATTTACATTTCGATCCTTAATCTTTTGTGTACAAGTATTTTGTGAATGAACATTTTTACTTCAATTGTTACTTGATTGTTGAAATAATCTCGTAACAAAAATTAAACAATAAGCAAGATTAATATGATAGAAATCTACCCTGAATCAGATAAGTATTGGATCTTACTTAGATGTTCAGTATGTATCTAATAATATACAGAAGTTTTGAAATAGGATAAACAGAAAAGTATATCAATTTTAAAACAATAAATAATTAAAACACGTGGCCATTCCACATTCATTATTTAAGTGTGTACGTGTTTACTATTGTTATTAGAATAGTAAAGAAAATTATAAATAAATAAGCTTATATATAATAGGTGTTAACATTTATTTATTAAAACGCAGTCGTAATGTAAATAAGGTAAAATAAACAAATACATACCCAGCGATTGTAAACAGCATTTCGACTCTTGAAATTATAACAAACGGAGCAATTTCATTAGATACACATATCTGTATATTACGCAATAAATAACAATGGGTCTCTGTAACTTTCTATTACTGAAAGGATTATCGGGTTGGATAGCACAGATAATCAATAAAACGGACAGGAATTTATTTTTATCCTAAAAACACAGACTGAAAGTATTCTTATTTATTGACTAGGTAGAATCAAGTATCAATTTGTCAGATGTACTTTAGGTTTTACTTGGAAAATCCGACCGAATTAATTTTATATATTAGATTAAGGTATGAACTTCTCGCTAAATTTATATAAACAAACAAAAAAATACGTATGTTATTAGATACATACCGATTATTTTACTACACTCTAATAATTATATGAGTTTAGATAGATTTTGACTTTTATGTTAAATATAATTTTATTTTAGGAAACATTTGTGCAACTGTGGAAAGAAACTCATAAACTGAATGTTGTTAGTCGAAAGGCATAACAGTCGGTCGTGAAAAGATGTGTTAGCAAGGGGGGACTGACTATTTAATTTTCTTTAAAATCTTACATAACAGCAAGTGTGGTGTCGGCTGTGTGTGTTGTCTTAAAAATCATTTAATATTTCGGGAAAATCTTCCCTTTTATCAAAAATAGACACCAAGAAAAAGTCCGTCTGTGTGGAGAATTCACCAAAATAGATGCAGACTACAATCCTGCTCTCTCTCTCTCTCTCTCTCTCTCTCTCTCTATATATATATATATATATATATATATATATATATATATATATATATATAGCCCCCTTTACTTAGGCCGGGCACTCTGAGATAGTTTAATAACGAGCAGTACTACTAGCTTCATTGCGAGATCCAACACGGTTTGCTGTTGTTGATCACTATTCGCTGCGCGTTGTAAATACCCGCCGACTTAGCATCTACACAGTTAAATTCCTCCTAACTTCCAAGCTAATTTGTGGTGGCTTGACTGCGAATCAGTGGCGATTTGTGATCAGAGTTCGCGCTCGCTGGCCGTCAGGAATTAACTTCCTGCACCAAAACATCGATGTTTGTAGGCACAAAATAATTAATATTTATTTATAAAATATGTATCTATCTATATATATATATATCTATAGATAGATAGAGAGAGAGTTATGTCATTACCTAATAAACGGATCATTATACATTTTAAAATATATGTTCGAGACAACGCAATGAGTAATTATGATTTAGGTAAATCTAAACATTTAGGAGGTGTATATATATACATTCCATGAAAAATGCCAGTATACTGAAATCATATGCCCTTAATAGGGTTAAGATGAAAATTCATGTACACTAAATGTACAAAAGCAATGAAATCCCAAATTTGTACACTTTTATTGTCATTAAGGGTATGACTACATATCAACCAAACCATTTCATTATCACATCACTACAGTATAAATCTCTATGCATGAGTGGATGAAGTGTGTGAGGTGCGCTGAAGAAAAATTCCTACCAGTAAAATGCATAGCCCTGTTGAGATCGCATACCCTTAATGACAATAAAAGTGTAAAAATTTGGGAATTTCCTTGCTTTTGTACATTTAGTGTATATGAATTTTCATCTTAACCCTATTAAGGGCATATGATTTCAGTATACTGGCATTTATCATGGAATGTCACAACTTTTGTAAAGGCTATGCCTCAATACAATGGTCATTTTTAAGGGTTTTTTTTAATTTTCTGGAAAACTAAGGTGTATGGTAAACTGAAATTAAAATACCATCAACTAGACCCTAGAATCGCTATCTCTGCCAAAAATCAGCTGAATCCACAAAATAGTTGATGAGATACAGGGTGGCACATACGTACGTACGTACGTACGTACACACGGATAACACAAAATCATGCCTGACCTTTCTGGATCTCTGGGTTGCCTTGACTAATGATGCTGAAATTCTACACACTTATAGAACCTATCAAATAAAAATGTTGTGCAAAGTTTTAACTAATTTGCTTTATTGGGTTTTGAGTTATGATTGATAAAAGAAATGAGATTTCTAGCATAGGCCGTTTTTTTTAGTCTATTAAGGGATAGAGCGCTCTCACGCCTTCCTTGATATATATACGAACTGATCATTATAAAATTTGGAATATATATTCTTAATATGGGAACATTATTTTTTGTAAACTTTACCATTTAAAGTTGGCGCCTACCCAAACTTTTAAAATAAGTGAGATACAAAATAAGTAATAGAGAAAAGAATTGCTCCATATAAAATTCTGAGTTATATTAAGTAATAAATTTTTACAGGGAATAATGCGCGCCCGTAAGTGTCAATAATATCTATGTGCTTGCTAAATTCTTTTTATAAATTATTGAACTTATCATTAGGAAATAAGGAATATATATTATTATTATGGAATATATGTATTCGAGGTAGCAGGATTAGAAACGTAAGCCCATTATTTTTTGTAAACTTTATTGATTAAGGCGTGCCACCGAAATCGCACCATACACCCAAAGAAAGAAAAGGCATTAAAATGTAATGCTATATGTATCGTGCATACTCGTCCTATGACGCGTATTCTACTAGTGAGTGATAAATTGATGACTTATATAAAACAGATTCTACAGTATTTATGTGATTTGCATTTAGATTTGTTTTCGTAATAATACGTTCAGGAGTAGGAGAAGGAGTTTATTTGGTTCCACAATTTTCCAGGGCGACATAAATGCCACTTGTAAGTATAAAACATGAGTAAAATTTCATTGTTCAAGACTCAGCGACTATTTTGTTGGTTATTAAGCCAAACAGACATTGTATTAGTTAGTTAACCATTAATTGAACTCACATCGTTATTTAATCTATAGTTGGGGAAAATAGTAGGTTCGTATCTATCCTGTAAATGACCAGATTTTGAACGTTGTATATCCGATCCCATAATCCACCACGGCATCCATGAGGCCACTAATGAAGCACGCTAAGATGAGTAACTCCGAATAAGATGTCATTATTTTGTTAAAAGTGATCGGGTTTTGGATTTTTAAAAATGAAACTATAAATAAATAAAAATGAAAGTAAAGGATGAAATCAAACGAATACCGAAAAAAAAACAAATGCGGCGGAGAAAACAAACATAGAAGAAATATTAAGAAATGAATCAAGTTTTCTGTTAGGGTTAGGGTTAGGGTTAGAAGAAATATAATCAAATAAATCAAGTTTTCTGTTAGGGTTAGGGTTAGGGTTAGAAGAAATATAATCAAATGAATCAACTTTTCTGTTAGGGTTAGGGTTAGGGTTAGAAGAAATATAATCAAATGAATCAAGTTTTCTGTTAGGGTTAGGGTTAGAAGAAATATAATCAAATAAATCAAGTTTTCTGTTAGGGTTAGGGTTAGAAGAAATATAATCAAATAAATCAAGTTTTCTGTTAGGGTTAGGGTTAGAAGAAATATAATCAAATAAATCAAGTTTTCTGTTAGGGTTAGGGTTAGGGTTAGAAGAAATATAATCAAATAAATCAAGTTTTCTGTTAGGGTTAGGGTTAGGGTTAGAAGAAATATAATCAAATGAATCAAGTTTTCTGTTAGGGTGAGGAAGATACACAATTTAGCAAGTTTCGCCATTGTTATTAAATATAGACGGGCCCTTTTTTTTACTCATTCTAAAGTATGCACCTACTTCTGTGAAATCTAATTGATTCATTAGATTATGGTTTCTGTTTTATTTGGGGGTGCCGTTGCTTCTTTTGTGTTTTGGGGTTATTTTTTGTGCTTTATTTTGTTTTCTGGGGTCTTCGTTGTTTATTTTATCTATGAAAAGAGATTAAATTGTGGGAGATGAAACTCGGTTATTTAGAATCGAAGAAAGGGGGTAGGGGCGAAGATAATAATAAGAAAAAAGTAATGTAGAAGAAAGAATGCAAGAACAACAATACTACTACTACTACTACTACTACTAATAATAATAATAATAATAATAATAATAATACTACTACTACTAATAATAATAATAATAATAATAATAATAATAATAATATAATAAAAACAACAACAACAAAAACAATTCAAAACAAAACCATTCACTGCCTTTTTTAGTGTCAAAATATTTGGCGTAAATCATACAGGAGTTACGTTGATAAGACAACCGAGAATTTTCTATGATTCCATGGATAAAGGGGGTGATTGTTGGGTGGTAGGCTACACACACACACACACACACACACACACACACACATATATATATATATATATATATATAAATATATAAGGAAATTGTAGTTCGCTTGAAGCATTGCTGGTAAATATAAGTGTAAGTTTGTAATCCGAGGCAGGAACAATGTGATATAGGTACCGGAAAGTGGAACAGATGAACAAAAATAAATGAGAAGAGAAAATAGAATGGAATCTCAAATCAATTTATTAATATTTCACGTAAAACAGATTAAATACCAGAACAGTAAATAAAAAAGAGATTTCTGTCAGGAAATTAAAAGTTCCGGAATAAGGTAAACTTAAATTTTCGAGAGCGGGACCTCTCATTATCAAAAGACCAAAAATATGACCGACTGGTCGAAAAAGCAAGATACACTGATTGAATCAACTGTTGACGAAATACCGCAGAGAATTGAAAGTAAATGAGTTAAGATAAGCTGATTGGACATCGATATTAATTATTCCTATCATAATTTAATTATATAATTATTCAGCTAAAGCTTGTTATCTTATTAATATTTGTTTATTTATTATAATTTTATTATTTTTATTTGATTTGATTTATTTTATTTTTATTTTTTTAGTTCAATTTTAATTTTAAATTTAAATTTGATAAATATGAGCCGTTACAGGAATACCAACGGTCAAGGGGAGGCAACTCTGAAATCCACAATCTGGTTAGAATTAACTAAAAACTGAAAAACTGAAATCAATTGTGGGATAAAATTGTGGAATAAGACTTAACTAAACGTGTGCTTACTTTAGCGACTAATCAGTCACCAAGTAGGAAAGAAGAGAAGTGGGTTCATACCTGTCCCAATTTTATTAGTGGTCGGGATGCCATAGCCCGAAGAGAACTTGAACGCAACACGTCATGCTCACAGTCTGCGACGGTAAGAACTGCACCTCCAAATTCCCACTTATATACCCCCTCAATTTATAAAATTATTCGACGAGGAGTGTTGGACTAAAAAGAATCTTGCGATTATAAACGGTTTGATTAGTTATTGTATGGCATATCAGCCCTGTTTTTGGTTATTTAATGCTGAACTAGTATCCTAATGTAAGTCATTCGTTGTATTATTAAGAGAAGTTGCTATTTTCTCCATTAATGGTGATAAAATGCTGCTTCATATCTTTGCCGAACAGTATTAGTGCGTAAATGCTGCAGTACCTTCTTAATAGTCAGGTTCCCCCACAAGAGAAGCCCGGTGGAAAGAGCGGATGAACCCAGTTGTAAGGTAAACAGCCATTTACGCAGAAAAAATATCTGCGATAGACGATACTTCGATGAACTGGGATTCCAGCATTTGTGGAAAGAGGGATAGTTGTCCCAGTTTGCAGACTTACCATTCCGTTTTCTTGTTGAGAGGATGTGCTGTTGGGTTATGCACCCCATTTTGCGTCACTTTAAATCAACGATTCCGAACCGGGGTTCACATGGATCCCCGGATGTCCATAGAAACTATAAAGGGTCTCACGAAAACAGTTTCTATTTATTTTGTTTTGTTTACTAACAAATAACGTGTGTTTATTGACATTTTCAAGATTTGCATTTGGATTTTATGTTATTGTAAGATAATGAAGAGTGGCAAAAATGAATCGTGGACGAGTCCATTGTGGGTGGGACGTCGAGAAAGAAAGAAAGCGACTTGATAACTGGTAAAAAGGAGAAGAAAGGCGGCGGTTTCAGAAACGCGAAGAGCCGGGGCGCTTGGTTTATCGGAGTATCGAAGTACCGGAAGAATGGAAGTTTACCGATGTTTATGGCACCGATGAAGCTTTATTGGCTGGAGTACCCAAGCCCGTCTTGCTGTTAGGCTTTCGTGTCCGCTGACTATAAATGCGATTGATAAGCAAGTTGGTACTGTGAAGGAATCCCCTGACTTGTATTTCATCAAACAGACAATTGGAAGTGCTTGTAAAATAATTGCTTAAGTTCACGCTCGGATAGACAATGCAGAGCAAATGGCTTTCCAATCGGATGTATATATGAACAAGTTTCTAGCGGAAACCAAGTCTGTGACTTCAGCAAGAAAAAGACTTTCATGGGACAAAAGTATGTCAACAAATTTTTATTTTATGTGTGTGCGTAGCCGGCGTAAACCATCCGGTGATGGGAAATAAAGAAAACCAAAGTTTTTCCATATACGTTCTGTTCTTTGTCATTCTTGTTGGATCTTACCGGGTACCCCGAAAGAACGGGTAATGCAACATTATGAATGAAACGAAATTGGTTCATTGTAGCTTTTTACTAACTTAAAAACAAGTATTTATTTATTTTCAAATTACATATACATAAATGCGGTCCACAGATGATAAAATAGTTCTCAAAGGGTCAACAAGCACAATAAGCTTGGGAACTCTGAAGGAACAAAAAGCAGAAAAAAGACGGGGAAATGGTTTCTATTAGGCGAGACAACTGGAACTTTGTTTCGTGGTATACTTTTCTCCTTGACACCGTATTCAATGCAACAACGCGTTTGTCTATTAGATCTTCATCGCATAGTAGAATTTTAACCAACAACATCCTGTTCAATACTGATCTCCTAAAAAGCGTGCTCACCATTGGAACTTGCTTCCTTTTATATTTTTCTCTGACAACACCGTATTCAAGACTGATCACTATTGCTCAATTAGCTTTTCGAATAATATAAGGCTACTGCCGACTTCCATCAAGGCCGTTTTTTATGTATGGCAAAGTATGCCGTCTCACGTGGTCAATACGTGTAAATACTCTCGTCCAAGCGTGTAATTGGTTCTTTCTCACATGAAGGTTTTATGCGCTAGGCACAGACGAGCTCTTTTATGGCGGCGATAAAGGAACCTCTACCCTAACCTCCTTGACTAGGGGTCTGGCGCATCATGATGCAACAAACTCCCGCTTTAAATAATATCTTTTTGCAGATTTTTGACTCTACCTTTATGAGACTAGTAACTTTTTTTAACATAGTTCACCCCAAACCTGGCAGGCCGCCACTGTAGACGTAAGGGGCTACTGAGAAAAAAGGGTGAGGGTTTTAGGGGGTCAACCTAAATTAGGAGCTGCGCATCGATATGTCTGTTTACATTAGTTTTAAATTTCTGCATGTCAGTAACGTCAGGAAAGCAGGGAGCAGGGAGAGAGTTCCAAAGTCCAGCAGCACGAGAAAAGAAGCTATGCTCTACGGCATCTGGGGACCTCCACAGTGTATGGATGGGATTTGGCAGATTGTCGGGTTGGTCTAGTGAATTTACGTCGTGGGGGTACCAGAGCAGCAAGCTCATCAGGGACTCGGAATGTACTCCTCCATATCGAAGGCAAGATTGTCATTGTATAAAACAACGGAGAACCAGGAAGCAGAAGAGTCTGTAAATGACCGCAATAGATTCGAAATCGGCATAGCTGAATCCACTCAGCCAATTCAGCGCGTCTAAATCTTTGACGGTAGTAAAATTCGTAATAACATAATCGGATGCGTTTGCTGAAAGTTTAAAGAGCGAGATTTAAAAAAAAACATATTTTTATTTGTTTCCATTTAATGCTTTTATACAAGAATATGTGGATTTATTTTTCTACAAATTGCTTAATTGTTTTCAAAATAAAAATAAAAGGTAAAAAAGGAAAACGAACTGAGTGAAAATACGTCCTGTTGAAAACAGATGATGCATTCGCCGGATAGCTCATATGCTGTGTGTGCATATGTAGGAGAGTGAGAGAACCGTTGTGTGTGTGTGTGTGTGTATGTGTGTGTGTGTGTGAGAGAGAGAGAGAGAGGGATGAAAAGAGATATGAGTGAATAGTGTGATAGGAAGAAAAAGGGAGACAGGTTTCACTCTAAGTACTTTAACTATCATAAGCGCTGAAAAACATTTGGCAGGTGTCCAAAATAGATATTAACTCCTTCCCAGGTGAATTATTTCTAGTAAAATGTTACATTTCGAATATGATCATTTTTTTTCTTTAATGGAAGTGAAATGGCTGAGTGGAAACTGTTAAGTGAACATATGGTTTTTAACGTTTCCCGATATGAGAGCATCTGATTATTTTGCTTGGTAATATGGAAATGTATGAAGTTGGGTGGTCAGTGGCTGGATAAACATGAATAATAATGTAAGACCCTGATAGATAGGAGAGCTTAGACCCTTGAAAGGATGGTCAAACCCGAAGTAGCTCCTAAAGTTACAAGGCTTCCATGGTTGTAATGAATAAAATGAGTTTTAAAATAAAATGAACGGCGTTAAATCGAGAGACGGTTTCAAATTGTATAAGACATTCATTATACATAACTTTGTTTAAAATGTTTTAGATGCAGATACATAATAAAAGTGAACTTTAAATTAAAAATAAAATTAAAATAAAAGTAAAATAAAAACAAAATAACGAATTAAAATAAATAAAAAATTAAAATGAAATTTAAAATAAAATGTAAAGTTTAAAAATAAAAGCTGGAAATGTTAAAATTAGAATTACAAATGTAATGAAAAATGAAAAACAAAAGTAGAAATAAAAACAAAAATAAATTTAAATTCAAAATAAAACTTTAAATTATAATAAACTTTAAATTTTGAAATAAAATTTAGAATTAAAAATAAAAATAAAATTGAAATGTAAATAATAAAAAGATTAAAAATAAAAGTAAAAGTAAAATTTAAAATATAATTTAAAATTTAAAATAAAATTAAAAATTAAAAAATATATATATAATTAATAACAAATTTTTAATTTGTTTGATTAAAAAACATCTATATTCCTAAATGGTTATTTTCACCAGAAAACCTTTCAAAAAATAACGTCAAACTACTATGAAAACGACAACGGATATATTCAAGTAATTATCGAGTTTTACCCGAGAAAAACACGTTAGTTGAATAGCTTAAGCAAGAATATGATTTCCTTTTGTTTTCACGAAGCTGCTTTGATGTTTCTGATGCGAACACAGAGGTTAACAAAAGATCTTACAAGATTAATACTTTTGAAAAAATCTTGCTAAAAGATGTAGTGCGTATTCTCGATTGTCCATTAAGTTTCAACTTATAGTGGTTAGTCTTTTTCAAACATGGCCATTTTCGATAGTTTTTTCTTCACTCTATACCTGTGTATCTGGCAAATACTTGCTGCCAATTTAGTTTGAACGATCGATCTGGAATCACACCGGTACGTAATGCAGATATCGATGCACTTTGAAAATCTAGAGATCAAATAACGTAGTTAGTCAGATAATTCAAGAGGTCTATAATACAGCACTTATTAAAGAGGCACAGCTAAGAAAAATAATTACTAAAACATAATTTAAGTTTAAATAAAAAATAAGAAACAAATATATTACACTGATCTATTCGGTGAAAAATTAAACCATAAGATTAATAATTCAATAAATAATTGATAAACTCCTTATTCGTCACCTGGACATTGTTTAGTTCAATATCGAGAAATCCCGATTCCTTATGTATAATTGTATCACAGTCCATAGTTTTCTACGAATGTTCGGCTGGATTGGCAGGCCGAGAGCAGACTCAAGGCGTTTCCACGAATAATGGCGATAGAGAGGCGCTTGTAAAGCCAAGACAATTCGTGATTGTATCCGGTGTTGCGCGTCATTAATAGACCAAGGCTGCCGCGGAAGTCGCGTGTTGCAGAGGGAAATAATTAAGTTAGTTTTAATACTTTTTTTTAGTTCATCGGTAAGAAGAATTTTTGGTTTGAATTAGATGAACATTTTAATTAAAATAAAACAATTTTAGTGTCGTGTCCGGGAAAGTATTCTATTTTACCCGTAGATAGGTACTACCACCGCTGGTCATGGGGACCTCAGAGTAATAGTAAGTAAGAGGTGACCTCCACAATCCACAAAGTTATTAAATTAGGGCCTCACCACCGAATGTACTTCATGATTATACACAATATACGCTGTGCTAGTTATAGTCGCGTTGGGGAGATCGGACAGGTTTCAATCCGTAGGTTAGGCTCTCTAATTTTATTTTTCTTTCATCAAGTATTAAAACATATTTTTTGTTTTCAAATATAAAATATTCAGAAAAAAAATTAAATAAGTAATTAAAGTCATTTTAAAAATCAGTTATAGTTTTAGTTTTATTACATTTGCTGCGGATATTTATATTTACTGCGTTATAAGCAATATTGCCATCCACACGTTTTTTTAGATTTGAAACAACTACCATTTGACAAAGAGGTCTTCCTCGAAATATATCATAGAACACGGTCACACACATTACATCAGTGTTGAAGTATTGCCTAATCAAGTAAGATTTCCTATATAGAAAAAAAAATAATTAAAAAAGTTTTTGAAAAAATATATAATTAAAATCATTTGTTTTTATCTTACTTCTCAACGCCGACATATTTCCATTTCTTGCGTGTGATAGCCTTCTAATACTCCTATATACGTATTTTCTATATCATGTTCTTTTTCTGTAGCTTTTTCCTGGGCGTGTGATTTCTGCAAGGTCACCAAATTTCAGCCCATGTGATATTTTTTTGGTAATACCCTAACGTTCCCCAAATTCTGGGGAATTCGAAAGATAACATCAGAGTGAGAATCGATGCACTTCCACCTGACATGACACAATAGATAAGGTTGAACTTCCGGGAACGACTGCATCAATGTTTTCTTTGTCTCATATCATTTTAAACCCCACCAAAACAACACTATGGTGTACATTTACCTACGCAAAGAGTATATTGTTCTGTATAGCAATGCGTCCAAATCGCTTGACAAATCGTTAACAAACCTGGTCATAGTCGAACTTAGAACTGATTTTATTTTGTTATATGTAGGTCAATGTTGAATGGTAACAGAAAAGGTGACACTTTTGGCGATAACTTCGGTTCCGTTTATCATAGAGACTCGCGACTTGGCCCATATTGTAGCCAATGACGTTCTGCAACTGATACGTTCGATCAAGGTCGAAATGTTGATTGAATTTCAACTTCCGATATTTCCAAATTTAATGTATGGAGCTGATGCCCTTTGATAACAGTAACCGCCATGTAAACTCTCAACCATATCAGATAAATAGTTTCCTTTTGGCCAAGATGAAAGTGTAGTATCTGTTCCGATGGATACTGCACTCCATAGACTGGTATCGTCTTGGCCTTCGGGGCTTGATTTACGCCTGTCTATGGGACGGTCCTGTGCAGTTCTAGGGGGTCCACCCTCCCAGGCTTTGCCTCCCCTCTTTGGGGAGGAGTAAGTTTATTGCTTACTGCCTGAGGCGCCCCTACCGAGGAATGCCGACGGGGCTGCCCAGGCAATTTTTAAATGGCCAGAGTGCTCACCTTCTCGGGCGCTGGCGTTTCAAGTCCCATTTTCCCGACTCGACCTTGGGTCACATCTTACCTTGTGGGAGTAAGATAAAAATGGCCTTGTGCCTAACCTCCTGAAGAGGAGGTAAATCATACTTATTACAATATGGGGAAGTAAGGCCTAGATTATACTGTGGGTCGTTTATACGTTGCCAGGCGGGGGTATACAATCTTATGACTGACTGTTCTTGTTATGTCTTTGGGTAGTTGTGTTCGTTTTGTGTATACGCGAGATATCTTTATGCCCCATTCCGTATTAAGTAGTTTATTTTTATTTATTCATTTACGCTACATAGAGCTTACTCGGGTTATCAAAACCTGGTGATATTACAACCACCATGATGAATTCTTTTAGCAACGGCATGTGTCGCTCGAATGATGAGTTATAGTTTACAAATTGGATACATTTAGCATAGACAAACCAACGAAGACTGAATGAATTACGACTGATCTGATTTCTTATTGTTGTAAGAAATATCTTTATTCTGTCTCGGACCTCATATTTTGAAATGTATTTGACATCAGTCTATTCTTTATGCGCCATTTTCGACGATCGAGTGTCACTACTTTGTGTGTGAAATTAGACGACGTGAAATTCGGTCAGTTGAAGCGTATCTGTTAGCGATCGGAAACTTGTCGCTCCGGAAACACATGCGACTCTTAAACCTTGTTTTTATTTTAAAGAAATGTTTATTTTGTTTCAAACCAACAAAAAGCTGCCTGGGGATATTTACCAGAGCGAGAGTGACAGCAGGTCATGAAATAATTTTGTAATCTGAAAAGAACCAATTTTGAGCGATTATTGGATTCAGAAAAAAAAATGAAAAGAATATCTCCAATAAATCTTCTTTTTTATGGTGGTTACATAAAACATTAACCCAGAAAAGAATGAAATTGATATTTTCATGTACGTATTTTTATTCTTAAGATAATGTGAGTGTGATAGTTTCGTTGCAACCTAGATAGCGCCTTTGTGCCTCAAGATCAAAGTTGCCGATGGGTAGTGATGCAAGAGTGGCACAATTTAGACCTGTCGGGTTAGGGTTAGGGTTTAGGTTAGGATTAGGGTGAGGGTTTAGGTTAGGGGTTGGGTTAGGGCTAGGGTTGGGTTTAGGGTTTAGGTTAGGGTTAGGGTTAGGGTTAGGGTTAGGGTTAGGGTTAAATCCAGTGGATAGATAGCGCCTTTGTGCCTCAAGATCAAAGTTGCCGATGGGTAGTGATGCAAGAGTGGCACCATTCGACCTGTCGGGTTAGGGTTAGGGTTAGGGTGAATGGGTTTAGGGTTAGGGTTAGGGTTAAGGGTTAGGGTTAGGGTTAGGGTTAAATCCTATGGAAGGGAGAAACCCCTGACGACCAGAAGTACTTCTAGGATATGCGATAAAAAAGATTGGTGTTATTTCGTCGTTTTCTTTCACCTATAAAAGTTTCTCTCGCAAAAGTCGGTATATTTTTGATAATTGAACTCTAGCTTCAGCCATGGCCTGGTACAAGTGTTAATTAATTTGTATTTTATTTTTTAGTTACAATCGCCTGTCGTAAGGATCGAACCTTCAACCTCAAGACGACCATCACTTAGAAATGATCGTTACTCAACGCATTTAATCGTTTCACCTTTCTAGTATAAATTTGCGGAGACTTACACCTAATCTTGTCTAGATATGCAGTATTACTACTTATAATATTATATATATACTAGCAAAGTACCCGTTTAGGCCAAGTTTATTAACTTTGTCTGATTTTTTAGCCAAGAGATAAAATAAAAATCTATTAAATATTTTTCATCATCCATTTTTTTTAAAGGATTATTCAGGTATATGATCATGATCGATATCGGATGGGAAATAACTGGAATACCATAGCAGAAAATAATAATCTAATGTGATATTCGAACCCACGATAGTATAAAATATTGGAACTGAAGGCGATCGCTTTATCCACACCGATTAAACGAAAATAATTTGTTTTTCGGCGTAGGTATTTTTGTAACTCCGCATAGATCTAAAATAGTTCAATGTATAATATAAAGAAACATAAAGAAACATAAGGAAACATAAGGAAACATAAAGAAACATAAAGAAACATAAAAAACATAAAGAAACATAAAAAACATAAAGAAACATAAATGGACATAAATGAACATGAAGAAACATGAATAAACATAAATAAACATAAATAAACATAAAGTAACATGAATATAATACAATAATCTGATTAAAGCAAAATCATATAAGTGAAAAATTATCAAATATTTTATCAATTTTTAATAAAGCATATAAGGATGAATGTTTTCTTTTCTAAAGTAAACAATACCTCAAATCCGTATAATGATTTCACGTTAAAAAGGGGGAGGTAATGCCTGAAAGGACGGTATCATGACAAAAGAACAGATACAACACTACCTCCACACCTCTAGTAAAAGGAGTAGGTAATGCCTGGGAAGATAGTATTATGACAAAAGAACAGATACTACACTACCTAATGCCTGGGAGGATCGTATCATGACAACAGAACAGATACTACACTATCTCCACACCTCTCAAAAAGGAGGAGGTAATGCCTGGGAGGGTGGTATCATGACAAAAGAACAGATACTACACCACTTCAACACCTCTATAAATAGAGGAAGGAATGCCTAGGAGGATCGTATCATGACAACAGAACAGATACTACACTACCGCAACACCTCTCAAAAAAGAGGAGGTAGTGTCTGGCAGGACGGTAACATGGCAACAGAACATGTACTACATTACCGCCACATCTCTCAAAAAAGGAGGAGGTAATGCCTGGGAGGATGGTATCATGACAACAGATCAAATACTGCACTACCTCTACACCTAAATTGAACAGATAGTACATTAGTTTGAAATAGTATCTACTATACTATTTTAGAATAAGTACAATAGCCTTTAATAGTATAGTTTTGGCTTCAGACAGACAGATACATAATCTCCATTATTAATAGATGTTGTTCGTTGCATAGGGAATGACATGCAACGCAGAGAGGCAGAAACATATACAATCATCGTCTTATAGATAGATAGATAGATAGATAGATAGATAGATAGATAGATATATAGATAGATAGATAGATAGATAGATAGATAGATAGAAAGAAAGATATATACATAGATAGATAGATAGATAGATAAATAGATAGATAGATAGATAGATAGAAAGAAAAATATATAGATAGATAGATAAATAGATAGATAGATAGATAGATAGAAACAAAGATAGATAGATAAATAGATAGATAGATAGATAGATAGATAGATAGAAAGAAAGATATATACATAGATAGATAGATAGATAGATAAATAGATAGATAGATAGATAGAAAGAAAGATATATAGATAGATAGATAAATAGATAGATAGATAGATAGATAGATAGATAGATAGATAGATAGATAGATAGATAGAAACAAAGATAGATAGATAAATAGATAGATAGATAGATAGATAGATAGATAGATAGATAGATAGATAGATAGATAGATAGAGGGGATACAGATAGATAGATGGATAGATAGATAACAAGCAAGAAAGATAGATAGCAAGCAAGAAAGATAGATAGATAGATAGATAGATAGATAGATAGATAGATAGATAGATAGAAAGAAAGATAGATGGATAGAAAGAAAGAAAGATAGATAGATAGATAGATAGATAGAAAGAAAGATAGATAGATAGATAGATAGATAGAAAGATAGATGGATAGAAAGAAAGAAAGATAGATAGATAGATAGATAGATAGATAGATAGATAGATAGATAGATAGATAGATAGATAGATAGATAGATAGATAGATAGATTTTTGTGGGAGCTCTACAGATTGCAGCGACAGATTTTCTCTAATTATTTAGTTGAGACGAGAAGCAGAGGTCGGACGGCGGAAAGGTGGGAAGGTTATTAACCGGTTTTTGGTCGGGCTGTCAAAAACAGACGCTACAAATGAATCCGATATTCATTTCACCTACACATGTCGTGTGCAATAACAAATCATGTTCTACTTAACGACCACCCAACACCCCTTTCCCATCCACAACGCCAACAGTTCAACGTTCTTGGCTATCCAAAATTAAAATCTAAATAATCAGCTGTTTAAGGAGTGGAGTTGATGTCTTCTCGGTTAAAGTAACGAAAGAAAACGTAATAGAGAGGGATGGGGGGGGGGGGAGAACACCGACTACTTGTCGCTTCATATTGTTGGTCAGTCGTTTGGCGCCTAGTATTCTAGGGGGGGGGCATACTGTGTAGTATCGATTTGGTTGATAGAACAAAGATCACACGAGTTAAATAAATGAAGATGGTGACAATCTGAAATATTTAAATTTTCAAATGAGAGATTGTGTCCATATTATGGCCCCCTAAAAACCCTTTTAAATACTTATCGAAGAAACTGAAATTTGGGGAATATTTATTCATTGATGTCTAATATCTATTGCAGGGGCGGGCAACCTCCGGCCCGCGAGCCACATCCGGCCCGCGAGCCACATCCAGCCCGCGAAGGCTTAGCGTCCGGCCCACCATCCTGTTATGCTTTATTATTGCAATCTGGCCCGCGGACCTCTCAGTAAAACTCATATCATTTTGTGACATAGACGTAAAAGTAGGTTTCAATTAAGGTTTACAGTGGGATAAAAATGTATAAATATCAGCGAGCTATGATGCATGTATATTTCATTTTTCTTTAACTATTAATTTCAAATATTTGGTCTGAGATAAAAATAGAAAAAGAGAAAGAGAGAGGCAAAGAGGAAGCGAGAGACGAGGAAAGGGCATAAAACAGAGAACTTATGTGAGGTGTGTCACAACGAATGCTGGATCAACTTGCTACTTCCCCCGTCATTATTTTTTATGATTCCAAAATGGCTCTTCGTCGGCGCCTTTTATAACATCACATATAGAAGTCTCTTGAGAAAAAATATCAGATTTGTAGAGTGTTCAATGCAATTTTTGTACAATTTATTCATATAAACAAAATATAGTAATTCTGAGATTTCGTTTTTCACTCCGGCCCGCGATCTCCTTCCAAAAGTCTCATCTGGCCCTCACTCTGAAAAGGTTACCGGCCCCTGAGCTATTGTCAAAATTTTACAAAAATAGGAAGTATCTTAATTTTGTTTACCCTTTGAAACTAAATTAAACTAAATATAACCTACATTTTGAACCCTTACGCTTAGCAGCTGTGTTCCGAAATTCATGATTTTCGGTTAATTAGTTTAGGAGTGAATCCTATATATAAACATATACCTAACTTTATATGAATAGAGATATATTAGTAACATAAAGTCGGATCCAGAACGTCTAAGCTCACTCGTTAATGTTAAAATCTGGTCAACAGGCGCTTGAAATGTTTGAACACTACCTTTAACATTTATTCTGTCTTCTCTCGTTTGTTAAGAGTGACGCATGGGACCATCTGTAATGTTTTTTGCAAGAATATTGACGTGGTCTAAGCGATAACAATCGGCGATTGCAAGAAAGGTATACGTGATTGTCGAGTCAATAAAGAAATGGTAGTACGACCTGGTCGGACGCGATTCAAACAAATTACCGAACACGCTATAGTTCATGTCTAATCCCACAACATCGCACAGGATAAAAAACGAAAAACAAATAGCGATGCAAAGGATACGGCGTTGTAGCTTCTTATTTGATGTAATCTATCGCTTAAACAAAAAAAAAAACATTGCAGTCAACACTCTCCAAAGTTTATGCAGCGTAACTGGGTCGCATTCATCTCATCAACAGGGTCAGCTCATCGACGTAGCCACAGTTGTGAGGTCCCATCTTCTTTTTTTCTCTGTAGTTGTCTTCTTTAATCTCAATAACAGCTTTCGTAAACGATATAAATAAAAAAAAATCGACAAATGTAGTTGATTTTTTAAATTCCCTTGGAGTTTTATTCCTCATTCCTGGCATAAATGTAGACGCATAAAACACTCAACTCCTCTTTCATGGGAGTTAGAAAGCAGCTATCTAAATCCACTTCCCCCCTCTCTCTCTTTCTTTCTCCCTATCTTTCTTTCTCTCTCTATCCATTTATCTCTCTCTTTATCTCTCTTTTTATCTCTCTCTTTATCTCTCTCTCCCTCTCGCCACGTCAGCTTAGTCGCTTCCTGCTCTTGTGACGTTATTGCCAGGACACGTAGCTATTAATGGACTTTTAACGAGAAAATTCCACTTTACTAAGTTTTAACATTATTTGAGAATTTATCATTCTAATCCTATGTATACACACTCGCCTCTTACCTTGCTACAGCAAGGAATATATCAAAATACCAAAGAAATATACATCCTTAGATGTTATGAATAACCGGCACATGATCCGCATAAGAAACTTACCATTCTCAGTCGGAGACGTCAAGAAAACTGCAAAGGTTTGTCGAATATGTTTTGAACTAGAAATAAGGTTCTATAAATCTGGCGACGCACGTGATTCGGGCCCTTTGCTCACTCTTTACTTGCTTTGGCTTAACTGCCTACAGACACCAACGACCGGAGACGTCCGTTTCGTATCCTCTAAAAGGACTTACCCGACTAGCTGCCAAAATTCCACCCCTTCACTGTAGAGATCCATAGATACCGGATGATTTTCAACTCTAATAAATTCTTTTCTCCGGCCACTTTTCTTTTGGAATTCCCTCCTGCAAAAATTCAAATGTAATGTGAATAAACATATTGCTGCCAAACTCCTCCACCCGAGTTGAATCCTATAAATCTGGTGCCTGTCACAGTAGTCCCTTACGCTTTTGTGGCAATATGCTTTGTTTGAGGTGAATAAAAGATTTTGGTAAAGAGTCAAGAAATTCTTGCTAGACGAATACGTCGCTGTAGGCAGAACAACCTATAAAATTCTCAGACCAAAGCCAAAGATACAATAGCATATATTAGAATATTGTGCTGTTGACGGGTGAGACGGATCACTTGGAAAGTTCGTTAAGTGGTTCAGTACGCTACTAGAACTTCTTTCCTTTTATCTTCAGAGAAAGCGGGTTTCTTGATCATCTCTGTTAGGATCTCACTACAAACTCCTAATACAAAACCCCGAAATATCGCGTGTTTACTCCACATCGCCTTCTCCTGGTCCTTAAATGAGAACAAGCTAAGAGGCATCGATCTTGAGACACTCATCGTGCGACACTTGCTCATACGAACAGTCAGAACTTGAAAAAAAACATAAAAAAGACTTGAGGAGAAGAACTAACCCTAAATAATCAATTAATCCGTATGAGTCCAGATCCTTTCTAGGATTTGCTCCCTTATAAATAATAGGTGAGAATGTGATGAAATAAGTCAATCTGACACCAATCTTATGCAAATTGAACGACGATAGTTGAATGAAGCTGACTTTGAGTTTTAACTCAGCGCACCTTACTTGTTACAGAGAGAATTATACAAAAAATAATCATTATGTTTTTATATCAAGTTTTAGATCAGTTTTAAATTTTTTAATAAAATTTTAAACAATGTATATTATACAAAGTTTTAAAAACTTAACCTTTTTCAATAACGTTCAAAATGATTTCCCATATAAAAAGTTTCTACTCCAAGTGAATATTTTAAGATCGAACCATACTGGTTTTACTTATTTCTAAAGAAGAACTATAAAAAAACACATTTTCCTTTTTAACATCATACATCATGTATTCCGTTTAGCCATTCGCGTTTTTAGATATACCATCTCCCTTTTGATCCGCCCGCTCATATTTTATGCGTAATATTCTCTGATCTTTGGAATTTTACCTGTTGCGTCTTTCGTTATATGTTTCCTCTCCAGTTGTCCGTTTTTCTATGCACCCGTATTTTTTATTTGTTGTGACACATTATTGTTCATAAACATCGAAACAGATCATCCGAATACAACGTTTTACAAAAAATGTTTACTGAAAAGAATTATAATGATTTCAGATCGGGGTGGCATTTTATTTACATAATATCATTATGTAAATATGTTTATATAATTCTATTATACAAATTCATAGATTTTACCGGTGGTGTGTTTAATGACACGGTAAAATTTCTTACTCGAGCGGTAATAATTATTATATGTTAATGGGTAAACGAGAAATAATAATATTAGGGGGTTGAGGGGGTGAAAGTGTGTCAACAGAAAACATCATGTATAAGATCTGAACAGGATCTGTTTATTTTGCCCCATTAAGACCCTATCTTTTAAATTTTATATTTAGTGACAAAGTTACTGTTTATATCGGAGAGCATGTTTTAAATAATTAATTTTGGGGAAAAAGAAAGTAGTTTTATAAACTTTCTGTGAAAAACACTTCTGATGCAACTGTATTAAAAAGTATTTTTCCCTACTCAGCGTTGCTCGGGAGTCTTTATTTCCATTTTGTGTTTAAAACTATGATTTTTATAATTGAACTAGTTTAACACGGTATCGTTTGGTTATTAAATTATTAATTGAACCGAATCATTATAAAACTGTATATTGAACCGAATCATTATTAAACTATTAATTGTACTGAATCATTATAAAACTATATATTGAACCGAATACTTATAAAACTATTAATTGAACCGAATCATTATAAGACTATTAATTGAACCGAATCATTATAAAACTATTAATTGAACGAATCATTATAAAGCTATTAATTGAACCGAATTATTATAAAACTATATATTCAACCGAATCATTATAAAACTATTAATTGAACCGAATCATTATCAAACTATTAATTGAACCGAATCATTATAAAACTATTAATTGAACTGAATTATTATAAAACTATATATTGAACCGAATCATTATGAAACTATTAATTGAACTGAATCATTATAAAACTATATATTGTACCGAATCATTATAAAACTATTAATTGAACCGAATCATTATAAAACTATTAATTGAACCGAATCATTATAAAACTATATATTGAACCGAATTATTATAAAACTATATATTGAACGGAATCATTATAAAACAATATATTGTACCGAATCATTATAAAACAATTAATTGAACCGAATCATTATAAAACTATTAATTGAACCCAATCATTATATAACTATATATTGAACCGAATCATTATTAAACTATTAATTGAACCGAATCATTATAAAACTATTAATTGAACCGAATCATTATATAACTATTAACTGAACTGAATAATTATAAAACTATATATTGAACCGAATCATTATTAAACTATTAATTGAACCGAATCATTATATAACTATATATTGAACCAAATCATTATAAAACTATTAATTGAACCAAATCATTATAAAACTATTACTGGAACCCAATCATTATAAAACTATTAATTGAACCGAATCATTATAAAACTATTAATTGAACCGAACTATTATAAAACTATTAATTGAACCGAATAATTTTAAAACTATTAATTGAACCAAATCATTATAGAACTATTAATTGAACCAAATCATTATAAAACTATATATTGAACCGAATCATTATAAAACTATTAATTGAACCAAATCATTATAAAACTATAAATTGAACCAAATCATTATAAAACTATTAATTGAACCCAATCATTATAAAACTATTAATTGAACCGAATCATTATAAGACTATTAATTGAACCGAATCATTATAAAACTATTAATTGAACCGTATCATTATAAAACTATTAATTGAACCGAATCATTATAAAACTGTTAACTGAACCGAATCATTATAAAACTATTAATTGAACCGAATCATTATAAAACTGTTAACTGAACCGAATCATTATAAAACTATTAATTGAACTGAATCATTATAAAACTGTTAACTGAACCGAATCATTATAAAACTATTAATTGAATCGAATCATTATAAAACTATTAATTGAATCGAATCATTATAAAACTATTAATTGAATCGAATCATTATAAAACTGTTAACTGAACCGAATAATTATAAAACTATTAATTGAATTGAATGATTATAAATCTATAACTATTTTGTTAAGATAATGTTGTTTTAATCTTTATTTATAAAGTAATTGGATGTAAATAATTTGCAAAACTTTCAATCTTTTAATAATGAGAATTTGCTAAGAATTTTACAACCAGGTTCAATAACTTTCCATTCGGCAGTTTAAAGACTTCCAATTCTTTTGAATGTCTTAGGGTCACGAATTAATTCTTTCTTTATTTTTAACTATTAATAAAATATTAAAATGACTTATTTGAAATGCATTATGGTGGATTTAATTTTTAAATTAAATTATTATCTAAATAGGATTGTTTAAACGTTATTTTTTGTATTATACGTATGTTTGATTTCAATACGTATTCGATTACTAGTAAATATCTAAACTGTGTAATTCACATTGGCACGATTTACACACTGATAAGTGGTCACCGAGATCTGTAAAAAAATATGAAAGCTGACGTCCACTTTATTAATGACGATAATAAGGTGACCGTTATAAATCTTTATATTTTGGAGTAAGTAAATAAAGAGAAATAATCGAAAATGATGGAGTTATCTTCTTTGTTGATTTATATATATATATCATTATATTTTGAAGAAATAAAATAAAAAGAAGTAATCGAAAAAGGTGACATTTTATTGTTCAGAAAAAAATAAACACACAGAATAATTAAGAGAAAATAGTAATTCATGTAATCAATAAAGTCACGCAAATTTAATTTTGTCTGAGAGAAACCATATTGCGATGTCCAAATTGTCAGTTATCGAAAGGATGAGGAAAATTGTCACATTTTGAAGGAAATAAATAATGAGAAAGATTAAAAAATTATTCTATTCTTTTGGTTAAAAAGGGATTTAATTTTGAATAATTAATTTATAATAAACATTAAGATTTAATGAAAAAAAGAAAATTTGCCGATTTGTTATTCGTCTCGTGTCGCACGGAAAAACAAATTAAATACAGGAATAAATGACTGAGAAACGTTTTTACTCCGACCACAACAACAGAATAACATCTAGAATGATCATAGGTTCGTTCCTCAGGGTTCTTAGAATATGAAGCATCGCTTATCTTCGCAATGAAGAAACCTATATCCAGAACACTTACTAAGCTTTAAAATCTCCTCAATTTTTCATCTAAAACGCTAAACAAACATTATTCAATATCTACAACAACAAAACAGAGTAACACCAAAATAATTCCTTTCATAACATCACCAGTCCAAATAACACCGACATGACTGAGAATAATAAATCTTACATAGTTCTTCCTAATGATTCCATATCTATTTACTTAAAAAAACAATTCAAAGCTGACATAAAAATAGTAATATCAACCTCTGAAACAATTAAGGATTTACTCCGTGCCCAACTACCTCCTAAGGACATTTCTTCCCTAGTCGGCATCTACAAAATAAAATGTCTTATGTTTTATATTGGTGAAACGGACAGAAATATAAAATCCCTCATTTACGAACATAAACAAGAGCTCAAACACAACAATCCCACTAACGCACTAATCATACACAGGAACACTTTTACTCACAATTTTTACTTTACAAACTGCATCCTCCTCACGACCGAATAATTAACCTTCCACGCGTAATACATGTATGGGCCTTGATCACAAAGAGTTAGATCTATCGCTGAATATAATGTTGTTGCCGAATGTTTGATTATTTTATAGAAAGGTCTTATTCTTACTTATGAAGTTTTCTTTTTGCTTCCTAATATTTTGATTTGGCAGTTGACATCTCCAAATAAATGTAATGCTTTATTTCCGATTGAATGATATTGTGAGTAGTGAATAGTGTTATTGTTTCGTATCATGATGCCGACACAGACGTTGCTGGCATCTACAAACAGGGGTATTGAGATTTGCTGTGTTATTAAGAATTATCGTGTTCCAATAATGATATTTCGTAGTATTATTCATATAATTGTAAAAGGGTCACCACTTGTGGTGTAATTTATTTGTATTGGAGCAACCATGGGTAAACTGCAATCAAAATTACCCTTCTAATTTCACGAGTAAAAATAACGTTTTACTTTTCTTTTAATATTTTTATCGTATAACTAAATAAATAAATTAGCACGTGTTTATTTTTTATTATACATTTTGATATTGATGTTGCTATTAAATAAAAAGGTGACAAAGGAAATTATTTAATTATCAGATTCGTTAAATACTCATCTGTTTTAATGAAATTTTGATTTACGAGTTATGAAACGATTCACTTTTTTCTTCAGTGCAGGAATCATAATTTTATTGAAAACATTGATTCTTTAAGTAATATTTCTTTTAATTATTCCATAATGTAAAATGTCGGCAGCGTGTATTATTCAGATTGATATCAGGAGTAGCTTTTGTTTATGGAAATCGCTCCAGACATAGCACCAAGCCGCTAGGTATAAGGAGCTATACAGAATGAAAGATGGTTGAGTTGCAGAATAACAAAAAGGGAGAGAAAGGTACAATCACGTCAAAAGGATAGTATTGTTACTGACAGTGAGAAATCTTAAAGGCAAAGTACTCGAAACTAATGCCGAAACACTAGCATGACAGTGACGGACCAAGTCATTCAAGCCGAAAATATATCAATTAATATACATCCATGCGTAACATGGTATTTGGGAATATCCCGGTATTTAGCGATTGCTGATGGAGAACCCTTCCAATGAGCTACCCTTGGGTTCAGTCTTATGTACTATCACTCGGGTAAAGTGCCAACCAGGAAAGCATTATGATCTCGCAGATTACTAAGTATACTTAACTATTTTCATAATCTGTCAGTTATAAGACAACCCAAGTCTGAAAGAAACACCACCACCAGCGTTCAATCACCTGAACTCCAATCAGGCTAGCCAAAACGTAAACCCGTCAAAAGCCCAATGGGACAGGAAGGAGTGACAAAGCTGACTGATAAAAGGTTTATCCCTATTATGGCACCAAGGCTTCAATTTGTTTACAGAAAATATACTTACCGAAGAAAAAATAAAATCAACTTTTATCCTATGTCTAAAGCACATGCTAACACGTGTCGTCATCTATCGTGAAACTAACTAGGAAAATAATTATCCTGAATGTAAGAAGGCTTCAGGCCTTGTCTGGACCGATTTTCATAAACAAAAGCTACTCCTGATATCGATCTAAATAATACACGCTGTCGACATGTTACATTATGCAATAAGTAAAAGGAAAAGTGATAAAATAATCAATATTTTTAATAAAAATATGATTTTTGCCTCGAAGAAAAAAGGGAATCAGTTCATAATATGTTAATTAACATTTTATTAAAACTTTATCTTTTTTTAAATGAAAATCGTTTCAAACAAGGCAAGAAGCCATTTCATATAAAGAGCTAAAAGAAAAACGAAAGATGATTATCACAAAGACAGAAGATGCATATTGATCTTAGTCTTGAAAATATCAACGCTATAGGTAGGAGGAAAACAGTCAGCATGAAGAGAGTTTAGAAAGCTGCAGTTCTTGGACAACAGTTACTGGAACAAGAACCTGCATTATAACGAAGTATAAAAACAGCGAATTGGCGAAGACGGCTAGACAAACTAGTCAAACGAGCCGGAACAACGGAAGCTGGGAATAAATCAGACAACTATGCAGAACACACGTTATAATAGTATTTATAGAAAAGACTGAGACTAGCAACATCACGTTTGTAAGAGAGAGGGTACAGAAAAGAGAACAGGTGGGGCCAACCAATTAGATATACGCTTCGAACAAGGTGTGATAGTTTATTTGTAGAGATGGAGAATAGCTTCAGGTGTCAGAAAGTGTTTTGAGCGATAGAGAGAGCCGACTTTACAAGAAGCAGAAAGAGAAATGGCTCTAATATATGAAGTATTAAAAAAATTTACGAGAAAGGATGCACAGGAAGAGTTCTCCTGCAGAACAGAAGCATACATGAAAATCTTAGGAAGAAAAGGGGCAAACCTACGATTGAAAGACACGAACTAAGTCTTAGCAGGATTAAACGAAACTAGCTATTTCGAACCACTATTCCTATTATGAGCAAGTATTGATTTACTCCTCACCAGGAGTTAGGCACAAGGCCAGTTTTTATCTTACTCCCACAAGTAAGATGTGACCTACGGTCGGGTCGGGAAAGTGGGGTTTAAACATTGCCTGGGCAGCCCCGTCGGCATTCCCCTGTAGGGGCGCCTCAGGCAGTAAGCAATAATCTTACTCCTCCCCAAAGAGGGGAGGCGAAGTCTGTGGGGGTGGACCTCCTAGAACTGCACAGGACAGACCCATAGACCGGCGTAAATCAAGCCCCGAAGGCCAAGACAATGCCAGTCTATGGGGTGCAGTATCCATCGGAACAGATACTATGAGCAAGTATATAGCCGTGTTGTGGGGATTTTATTTGTACTGCGAATACTATGTTATTTTTATTATTTGGACAGGGTTTACTGTTTGGGTTAAGTATCCTCATATTAGGTTGTCTTGACAAACCCTTGTACAGAGATACGGAAAACACTTGAAGATAGGGTCTATTAGATAATTCAAAATCTCCATATACATATGTGTGTGCATGTATGTATATATTGAATGACAGTTTCGTGTATATATATATATATATATATATATATATATATATATATATATACATATATATATATATATATATATATATATAATAAAAATAAATAACGTAAATAGTTATGTGACTATATTTAATTCCACAGTACACAAGTACGCAATTAGAGGCTAGTACTTATATAAGAGTATACTTATGGAAAGTGAGCTACATAGAAACGTTTGTGTTTCATTCTCGAATGAAATCATCAGGTAAAATGCATTTAACCTAATGATTAGCTTTGGGAATGAAACACAAATGTATTTGTGTATTACACTTGCTATGAGTATATTTTATACTAATATATATATATATATATATATATATATATATATATATATATATATTTATACTACAGTATATATGTATATATTATACATAGTAGTATACAAATATATATATTATACATAGTAGTATACAAATATATATATATATATATATATATATATATATCGCTTTTGTTTTCATTTTACTTCGGTGAGTAAGTTCTCAGAAATCAAAGACCACTTTCTGAGAGTAACACTTGATTTCTATATGAGATACATAAAACTCTAAGTGTTCAATCAAACGTCTCCTCTACCTCTCAAACGTTGAGTTAGTAAAGCAGTGAAAAACAATGATGTTCCCTTCCCCAATCAACCACTTAATTATGTGATAGTTTATCTTTACTGTAAATTTTTTTTTTAACTTTGCTAAATTAAAAGACAAAAAATTATCTCGTTTAGTGGTGCATCATTCTTCGTATAAGCCGGGTCGAGGTGATCTTATTTGGGCTTCGAATCCTATGTTATTTTGAATATTTGGTCAGGGTTTATTTGTAGGGTGAAGTATCCTCATGCCAGGTTTCCCTGACAAACACTTGTACAGAAAGAACGAAGAAAGTCGGGGATCGTATCTAGTAGGTAATTCAAACTCTGCTATGTATTCAAATGTGTCATTTCTGTCTGTAATATCATAGAAAGGTAATGTGTTTATTCTGTCAAGAGACCGACTTAATTTATCTCGTTTTTCTTGTATCTAACTCCTATTACGTAAGTAGACCTAAATATAGGTGTGATGTACTTTATATATGATGTAGACAGCCACACACGCACACGCACATACACGCATATATTTATATATTTCATGTATCCACATAACATTTTATAAGGAGATATAATTTTTTATGTATCCATTTTCAGTATTTACTTCAACAGTGCTCGATACGTAAGTAGAGCTAGGTAGTAAGCTATGAAAATATATTTATGGCAATTAAGCTACACAGAGACTCCCGCGTTTCATCTATATGACTTGGTTTCTTTATCGTTTTATTAATTTGCATACACGTTGGATACATTTTTCACTGTCATTTACTGCATCGATTGCAAACAGATTTCCCGCCTGGAGAACTTTTTCGCTTTTAGACTACCACTCACCACCTGGATCACTTTTCAATCAACCTCTTGGATATCTTTCCTGAATATGTTTTAAATTGTATGACTTGGATGGACTGTATAGCTTTAACAATAAAGTATGTTTTGGGCTGATATATTTGATGTTTTATATACTTTTATGTATTGTAATGTATATTTTTATATATTTTCAAAGTTTAATGTATTACCTGCAGTAATGTCATTGCGGTAATGGTCCTCTGAGGAGGATAATTGTCTTTGAAAACTAATGAGTTAAGGACTTTAATGTACTTTGCTTGAACATTGAATTCTAATAAAATTTGATTCGCACCTTATTTTATTATTTCACTCCATATAATGCTATATATATATTAGTATGCCGAAAATAATTTAGAAACAAACTCATTTATCACGATTTTTCACTTTGGTCTTTTTTTTCAGACGGACACGGTTGCAAGAACTTTCTGTGACGTGGGTTTCATTCTACTATTGCCACTTTCAAATATCTGGCGTCAAGAATTCGTAGATGTCTTTTACTCATCTGATTTTCATGGCTCTAAGTACTTTTCGATCACTTGCTGACTTTTCTCCTCGTGTTCATGTTGATATTGGTGATTGGAGAACATTATGACTGAGTTTAAGGTCATGTAAGAATGATGTAGATATTTATTCCTTGTCATCGTCTTTATTGAAAACTGATAGGTTTCTAAATTGTATTCTGAAACTAATTACTATATTTTTATTGAGCAGAAATCCTCGTGCAGAAAATAACTGCAAAAATAGGAACCTAAATAAACTTTTTTAAACCGAGTGACCTAATCGGCTAGTACGTTTTGAACAAGCTAATATTCACACTGAGGATTCCCGAAAAAGGATTAAACACATGTGTATGTTGATCAGAATTAAATAAAAAATATTTATCATAATATTGTATATATATATGTGTATATACATATATATATATATATATATATATATATATATATATATATATATATATATATATATATATATGTAGGTGTATATATATATGTATATGTACATATGTGTAGATATATATATATACATATTATATGTGTGTGAATATATATATGTATATATATATGTATATATATTTATGTATATTTACATGTATATGTATGTATATGTATATTTACATATATATGTATGTATATGTATACTTACATATATATGTGTGTATATGTATATTTACATATATATAAGAACAAGAGACAATTCTTCAACCTCATTCTTCGGCTTTAAACTTTCTTTTTGCCTCAAATAACGATGAGTTGCCTTTGCATCCCCCTCTCTATCTCTCTATCTCTCTATCTCTCTCAATCTCTCTCTTTCTCTCTTTCTCTCTCTCTCAATCTCTCTCTCAATCTCTCTCGTTTTCTCTCTCTCTTACTCTCGCCCTCACTCTCCCTGTTTTTTTTCGTATATTTATATTAACATTTAAAAAGTGTTGATGTACGGGTTTTTTTCACAATTAGGGTATGCCTTTGTTCCGTAGCCATTTTAAATATTATTTTTGCAGTTGTGATAAACGCCTTTATAACTCAAAGGCCATTTGTAATTGACGAATTTTATTTATATACTAGACCACCCGTGACCCGTTGGGTCAGTTTGTTATATTAGCTATGGAATTCATGTATGTGCGTGACACTTGTGGAGAAAACAAAAAAACTATTTGATGAAATTAAATGTAATTGTTTAAAAAAGAATATAGATAGATTTCTATGCGTCGTTCTGTTTATTATAATTGTTTTTTTTTTAATTATAGTTACTGAATTATAAGTGGTTGGCCATACTTATAGGTAAATATGCACTGAACAGGTGAGAAAGGAAGGGGGTACAACCGGCTGTCTCGCGTACGTAACGAAAACAGAGGGAGTAGGAGTGGTGAAATCTGTGAGAGGAAAAGTGGGAGGTGGTTTCGTCACCGCCGCTATTGATATTAATAATGATTGTTGTTGTTTTGTTTGTTTGTTTCTGTTTTTTAAAAGGGTGGAGCTTTTTTGAAACTGCGACAGACTTTACAAAGTCCTGCCGTTGAATGTTTTTAGCCGTGGAGAAAACAAAAAACTATTTGATGAAATTAAATGTAATTGTTTTATATTTAAAGCGATATAAACATTTCCAGAATGAAAAAATTCAAACGTTCGTTAATAAAAGGAGTTCAACGGAATTGGAATAACAGATTGGAAGACGATGCCATTTACGCATGCGCAACCGGATGTTGAAAACCGGAAAGCTGAAAGCTGATTGCAAACATACAAGACCCATAGACTTTTAGTAGTATATAGATTTGAATGCTATATTTTTTTCTATACCCCAATACTCAAAAGCCACCTGTAATTGAAGAATTTTATATACAGTACCGTCCAAAATCAAGGAACAAAAATTAAATATTCTGAATCTAAACAAAATTATATATTATTTTTCGTGAAAATTTAACTGAATATACACATTAAGTAGTTGGACTTTTACCGAGATTTTCAGATGAATTAAAATAATATTTTTTAAGTTATCCGCCATTTTACAAATTTCAAGTGTCCAAGTTTAAGAACAAAATATCATTTTTAACTAAATTACATTAATAAGGCAAAAGAGATTTAATATGTGGTACTTCAACCTTTGTTTTCAATAACTGCTGCGCGTCTACGACTGCAGGATTTCACTAAATCCTCACATTGCGGCACACTTATCTTGACATGTGGCCACAATTATCTTGGCCCATTCATGTTTCAGTTTCAGCCACAAGCCTTCGATGTTTTCCGGATTCTTTGCCATAACATTCTGTCCTGGAGTCATACATAAGTTTTCTATAGGGTTCATGTCAGGACTCTGGGCAGGCCAGTCCATTACCTCTACTTCTTGATCAGCCAGATAATTCATGACCAGCTTTGCCTTATGGCAGGGAGCATTATCCTGCATAAAAATAGACTATTCGATACCAGAATTGTGCAACACTGGCAGAACGTACTGTTTTAAAAGATTCTTGTATACAGTGGCATTTACTCTAGTATTTAAGCGTACAAGTGGTGATGTACCCTGCCATGATATCATGCCGAAAACCATTACGCTACCTCCACCACATTTAACAGTTTTTTGATGCAGCTAGGATCCAAACTTTCGCCTTTTCTTCCTCTTACAAATTGTTTTCCATCACTGCCAAATACATCAAATTCCGATTTGTCACTGAAATAAACTTTTTTCCAATTTTCTTCTGACCATATAACATGTTTTTTTGCGAACGCCAATCTAGCTACTTTGTTGTTTTTACTTATTAGCGGCTTTTCTCGAGGAGATTTTGCAAAAAGACCTATTTCGTGCAACTTTCTGGAAACAGTTTGTCGTGAAACATTCGTGACACATTTGTTTAGAAATGTTGCCATTTTTTAACACTAGGCGTTGTATAACTCTTTTGCCGTTGTCTTTCTTCGTCTACCAGGTTTCTTTGTGTTACTTAACCTTCCAGTTTCTTTATAGAGTTTGAGAACTCGGCTTACAATACTTTTTGAACGTTTCACACGTTTTCCGATTTCTTCTATTGTCAACTTTTCCTTTCTTAATTTGACGATTTTTGCTTTGTCGCTTAAATCAGTTTTATTTCTTTTTGACATGATTGATATTGCGTGACTTGCACCAGTGATGATAATTAATGTTTAGAATATTTATTTTCATCCTTTTATACAGAAAAACTACTGTTTTAAACTTTAAACAATTATTTTTCCTTAATGTTCCTTCATGTTGGGCCTTGTAAAATGGTAGATAACTTTAAAAATATCATTTTAATTAATCTGAAAATACATAATCTCTATATTCAGTGACATTTTCACAAAAATTAATATATAATTTTGTTTCGATTCAGAAGATTTAATTTTTGTTTCCTTACATATTATTTTGAAATACCCTATTTATAGTAATCGGAAAACACATAAACACAGCTATGGCTATACTCCATGTTCATACATCATTTATAAACCGTTTCTAATAAAGTAATATTCTGTACGATTGATTTGTAATTTCATTCTTCTATTGTATTATATATACGTAATATCTTTGTTGATATTAATATTATTATTTGTAGTAGTATTACTTACAGCGATTTAATGACAAAAATATAATATTTAAATTGATAACTTCCGGTTAGATACTTTTGAAATTAAAATGAAGACTTCCGATTAAGTTTACACATCAAGGTGCTGGATAAGATTTAGTTTTTCCCTGGAAAATATGTGCATTTTGCTTGGAGCATTTTCAGTCTTAGTTGTACATTCAGGAGGTAGGCGGTTCTATTCGCAAAAAGTGAAGTTTGATGCAAAATTCTTTAGCAAAAAGTTTGACTTCATCGGATGCTGAGAAAATAACCTATGGTCCAGTGGTGATGGTTAAGATAGAGACCACACATTTGTTCAGGACCACTGTTTGTTATTCGTCAAAACTTATCGGCTCAGCTACATTAGACTTAACATACTGGCTATATGATTCTCACGCGTTTTATATAACCGGTTTGCAGTGATTGCTGGCAGTTCTAAAGGCGGCATTGCTTTCAGAACATCTGTTACGTTGAAACCAATTGAAATAGTGGTTTATTGTGCAATGGTGGCGGCTTCTGGGGTTAACTACGACTCTCCGTTTGGTTTCTGTTAGAATTTCTGGGAGGATATCAAACTCACTATATAAAATATTAACCAATCAGTTTGATCGGATGCGATGCAGGAAACATTGTTTTCAAACATGGAATGCAGAGGAATTTCTGATATGAAAGATTTGAGGCTGTCCCAGTCAGCCATCGAGTGTCGATACACTTTGCGATGGAGAGGGACATCAGAGATCTTGTTTGACTTTGTTTGTTTTGATCTTAATTGAGAAAACTGAGTGATCGGAAGATCCCAAAAGAGACAGAACAGTGGATGGGCACAGTTTACGGCAGGTTTTCAGAAAAAGATAAAGAAGACTTGTAAAATGCCCGTCAGCATCAGGTATGAAAGTAGGTTTGTCATCAATCTGTGTTAGATCATAAGCAAGAGAGAAATCGTGACAAAACCTCCCTTCATCATTTGTTTTGTTTGAGTGGACTAACCATTCAACATTGGGAACATTAAAATCTCAACAGACGTGAATATTTGCAGAAGGATGAGCAGACAGAATATGGTCAATTTTCTCAGAGATACTCTCAAAGATAGTTATTCCGTCATTGTGGGAACGATAGAAGGCTAATATGAACGCGGTGCTGTAAGTACTACTCAGAACCACATATGAGGCGATTTTGAGTCTTCTTTGGAGATGTCCCTGACCCAGGCAAATCCGTCTCTAATGTAGGCACAAATTCCATATCCATGCATATCTGGAGAGTCAGGTTTTGATAACATGTAAATCATGAAATCATATACAGTAATAGACGAGCCAATGCCAGTTTCGCACAGGAATATCAGGTCGTGTTTCGTCTCCCGTAAATTGATTTCAACATCTGGAAGGTTGGAACATAGACCCCTGATGTTAGAAAAGGATACCTGACAGGAGGGGGTCTACGTTGAAAGTTTGGGTTCTGGGTTTACGCTTATATTGTGTTTTGTGACTTTCTATGTTGAAGTTAGAAGATTTTTTAAAGAGGTCAGCAGAGAGGTTAAGAGCAAGGCAAAGAGAGAATGAGCAAAGAAGAAAGATTTTCTTTGAAGGCCATTGAAAAAAAAATCCGTAGCAGTTCATACTAATATGAAATCGAGAGGCCCAACCGGAAACTACTAGTCCAGGTCCCATTACCCAATTGGCAATACAGCAGCCCCAGTATTATGCACCTATTGATAGGAAAGCGTCCTTGGGAGTTACGGAAAAGTTAGGGTCCTTGACTATCAGACGGATAACATCAGCACATGTACAACTTTTACCTCCAGCACCCGAATTAGTGACATGGAAACAAGAATAGAAAAAGAATTACTCAAGTCATCTCAAGATACTGATCACACCAAACTGTCGACTGAGTAGACAGCGTTTTCTTCCCCCTTTGAAAAGAACCTCGCTCACGGAAAACAAGGACTAAGTAAGCGAAGCGAGAATCACAGAGCTACGGAGCAAAGTAGGGGAAGCGAGAATCACAAAACTAAGGAGCAAAGTACGGGAAGCGAGAATCACAGAGCTACGGAGCAAAGTAGGGGAAGCGAGAATCACAGAGCTAAGTGGCAAAGTAAGGGAACCGAGAATCACAGAGCTAAGAGGCAAATGAGGGGGAGCGAGAATCACAGAAATTAGGAGAAAAGTACGGGAAGCGAGAATCACAGAGCTAAGGAGCAAAGTAGGGGAAGCGAGAATCATAGAGCTAAGGAGCAAAGAAGGGGAAGCGAGAATCACTGAGCTAAGGAGCAAAGTAGGGGAAGCGAGAATCACAGAGCTAAGGAGCAAAGAAGGGGAAGCGAGAATCACTGAGCTAAGGAGCAAAGTAGGGGAAGCAAGAATCACTGAGCTAAGGAGCAAAGAAGGGGAAGCGAGAATCACTGAGCTAAGAAGCAAAGTAGGGGAAGCGAGAATCACAGAGCTAAGGAGAAAAGTAGGGGAAGCGAGAATCACAGAGCTAAGGAGCAAAGTAGGGGAAGCGAGTATCACAGTGCTAAAGAGTAAAGTACGGGAAGCGAGAATCACAGTGCTAAGAAGCAAAGTAGGGGAAGCGAGAATCACAGTGCTAAGGAGCAAAGTAGAGGAAGCGAGAATCACAGAGCTAAAGAGCAAAGTACGGGAAGCGAGAATCACAGAGCTAAGGAACAAAGTAGGGGAAGCGAGAATCACAGAGCTAAAGAGCAAAGTAGGGGAAGCGAGAATCACAGAGCTAAGGAGCTGAGTAGGGGAAGCGAGAATCACAGAGATAAAGACCAAAGTAGGGGAAGCGAGAATCACAGAGCTAAGAGCAAAGTAGGGGGAGTGAGAATCACAGAGATAAGGAGTAAAATACGGGAAGCGAGAATCACAGAGCTAAGGAGCAAAGTAGGGGAACCGAGAATCACAGAGCTGAGAAGCAAAGTCGGGGAAGCGAGAATCACAGATCTAAGGAGCAATGTAGGGGAAGCGAGACTCACAGAGCTAAGGAGCAAAGTAGGGGAAGCGAGAATCACAGAGCAAAGGAGCAAAGTAGGGGAAGCGAGAATCACAGAGCTAAGGATCAAAGTAAGGGAAGCGGGAATCACAGAGCTTAGGAGAAAAGTAGGAGAAGCGAGAATCACAGAGCTAAGGAGCAAAGTAGGGGAAGCGAGAATCACAGAAATAAGGAGCAAAGTAGGGGAAGCGAGAATCACAGAGCTAAGGAGCAAAGTAGGGGAAGCGAGAATCACAGAGCTAAGAGCAAAGTAGGGGGAGTGAGAATCACAGAGATAAAGAGCAAAGTAGGGGAAGCGAGAATCACAGAGATAAGAAGCAAAGTAGGGGAAGTGAGAATCACAGAGATAAGGAGTAAAATAGGGGAAGCGAGAATTACAGATCTTAGGAACAAAGTAAGGGAAGCTAGAATCACAGAGCTAAGGAGCAAAGTATGGGAAGCGAGAATCACATAGCTAAGGAGCAAAGGAGGGAGAGCGAGAATCACAGAGCTAACGAGCTAAGTACGGGAAGCGAGAATCACAGAGCTAAGAAACAAAGTAGGGGAAGCGAGAATGACAGAGCTAAGGAGCAAAGTAGGAAAAGCGAGAATCACAGAGCTAAAGAGGAAAATAGGGGAAGCGAGAATCACAGAGCTAAGGAGCAAAGTAGGGAAACCGAAAATAACAGAGCTAAGGAGCAAAGTAAGGGAAGCGAGAATCACAGACATTAGGAGCAAAGTACGAGAAGCGAGAATCACAGAGATAAGGAGCAAATAGGGGAAGCGAGAATCACAGAGATAAGGAACAAAGTAGGGGAAGCGAGAATCACAGAGCTACGGAGCAAAGTAGAGGAAGCGAGAATCACAGAGCTAAAGAGCAAAGTACGGGAAGCGAGAATCACAGAGCTAAGGAGCAAAGTAGGGGAAGCGAGAATCACTGAGCTAAAGAGCAATGTAGGGGAAGCAAGACTCGCAGAGAAAAGGAGCAAAGTAGGGGAAGCGAGAATCACAGAGCTAAGAAGCAAAGTTGGGGAGGCGAGAATCACAGAGCTAAGGAGCAAAGTAGGGGAAGTGAGAATCACAGAGCTTAGGAGCAACTTATGGGAAGCGAGAATCACAAAGCTAAGGAGCAAAATAAGGGAAGCGAGAATCACAGAGCTACGGAGCAAAGTAAGGGAAGCGAAAATCACAGAGCTAAGGAGCAAAGTACGGGAAGCGAGAATCACAGAGATAAGGAGCAAAGTAGGGGAAGCGAGAATCACAGAGCTAAGGAGCAAAGTAGGGGAAGCGAGAATCACAGAGCTAAAGGGCAAAGTAGGGGACCCGAGAATCACAGAGCTAAAGAGAAAAGGAGGGGGGCGAGAATCACAGAGCTAAAGAGCAAAGTAGGGGAAGCGATAATCACAGAGCTAAGGAGCAAAGTACGGGAAGCGAGAATCACAGAGCTAAGGAGCAAAGAAGGGGAAGCGAGAATCACAGAGCTAAGGAGCAAAGTAGGGGAAGCGAGAATCATAGAGCTAAGGAGCAAAGTAAGGGAAGCGAGAATCACAGAGCTAAGGAGAAAAGTAGGGGAAGCGAGAATCACAGAGCTAAGGAGCAAAGTAGGGGAAGCGAGTATCACAGTGCTAAGGAGTAAAGTACGGGAAGCGAGAATCACAGTGCTAAGGAGCAAAGTAGGGGAAGCGAGAATCACAGTGCTAAGGAGCAAAGTAGAGGAAGCGAGAATCACAGAGCTAAAGAGCAAAGTACGGGAAGCGAGAATCACAGAGCTAAGGAACAAAGTAGGGGAAGCGAGAATCACAGAGCTAAGGAGCAAAGTAGGGGAAGCGAGAATCACAGAGCTAAGGAGCTGAGTAGGGGAAGCGAGAATCACAGAGATAAAGACCAAAATAGGGGAAGCGAGAATCACAGAGCTAAGAACAAAGTAGGGGGAGTGAGAATCACAGAGATAAGGAGCAAAGTAGGAGAAGTGAGAATCACAGAGATAAGGAGTAAAATAGGGGAAGCGAGAATCACAGAGCTAAGGAGCAAAGTAGGGGAAGCGAGAATCACAGAGCTGAGAAGCAAAGTCGGGGAAGCGAGAATCACAGATCTAAGGAGCAATGTAGGGGAAGCGAGACTCACAGAGCTAAGGAGCAAAGTAGGGGGAGTGAGAATCACAGAGATAAAGAGCAAAGTAGGGGAAGCGAGAATCACAGAGATAAGAAGCAAAGTAGGGGAAGTGAGAATCACAGAGATAAGGAGTAAAATAGGGGAAGCGAGAATCACAGATCTTAGGAACAAAGTAAGGGAAGCTAGAATCACAGAGCTAAGGAGCAAAGTATGGGAAGCGAGAATCACATAGCTAAGGAGCAAAGGAGGAAGAGCGAGAATCACAGAGCTAACGAGCTAAGTACGGGAAGCGAGAATCACAGAGCTAAGAAACAAAGTAGGGGAAGCGAGAATGACAGAGCTAAGGAGCAAAGTAGGAAAAGCGAGAATTACAGAGCTAATGAGGAAAATAGGGGAAGCGAGAATCACAGAGCTAAGGAGCAAAGTAGGGAAACCGAAAATAACAGAGCTAAGGAGCAAAGTAAGGGAAGCGAGAATCACAGAGCTAAGGAGCAAAGTAGGGGAAGCGAGAATCACTGAGCTAAAGAGCAATGTAGGGGAAGCAAGACTCGCAGAGAAAAGGAGCAAAGTAGGGGAAGCGAGAATCACAGAGCTAAGAAGCAAAGTTGGGGAGGCGAGAATCACAGAGCTAAGGAGCAAAGTAGGGGAAGTGAGAATCACAGAGCTTAGGAGCAACTTATGGGAAGCGAGAATCACAGAGCTAAGGAGCAAAAAAAGGGAAGCGAGAATCACAGAGCTACGGAGCAAAGTAGGGGAAGCGAAAATCACAGAGCTAAGGAGCAAAGTACGGGAAGCGAGAATCACAGAGATAAGGAGCAAAGTAGGGGAAGCGAGAATCACAGAGCTAAGGAGCAAAGTAGGGGAAGCGAGAATCACAGAGCTAAAGGGCAAAGTAGGGGACCCGAGAATCACAGAGCTAAAGAGAAAAGGAGGGGGGCGAGAATCACAGAGCTAAAGAGCAAAGTAGGGGAAGCGATAATCACAGAGCTAAGGAGCAAAGTACGGGAAGCGAGAATCACAGAGCTAAGGAGCAAAGAAGGGGAAGCGAGAATCACAGAGCTAAGGAGCAAAGTAGGGGAAGCGAGAATCATAGAGCTAAAGAGCAAAGTAAGGGAAGCGAGAATCACAGAGCTAAGGAGAAAAGTAGGGGAAGCGAGAATCACAGAGCTAAGGAGCAAAGTAGGGGAAGCGAGTATCACAGTGCTAAGGAGTAAAGTACGGGAAGCGAGAATCACAGTGCTAAGGAGCAAAGTAGGGGAAGCGAGAATAACACTGCTAAGGAGCAAAGTAGAGGAAGCGAGAATCACAGAGCTAAGGAGCAAAGTACGGGAAGCGAGAATCACAGAGCTAAGGAACAAAGTAGGGGAAGCGAGAATCACAGAGCTAAGGAGCAAAGTAGGGGAAGCGAGAATCACAGAGATAAAGACCAAAATAGGGGAAGCGAGAATCACAGAGCTAAGAGCAAAGTAGGGGGAGTGAGAATCACAGAGATAAGGAGCAAAGTAAGAGAAGTGAGAATCACAGAGATAAGGAGTAAAATAGGGGAAGCGAGAATCACAGAGCTAAGGAGCAAAGTAGGGGAAGCGAGAATCACAGAGCTGAGAAGCAAAGTCGGGGAAGCGAGAATCACAGATCTAAGGAGCAATGTAGGGGAAGCGAGACTCACAGAGCTAAGGAGCAAAGTAGGGGGAGTGAGAATCACAGAGATAAAGAGCAAAGTAGGGGAAGCGAGAATCACAGAGATAAGAAGCAAAGTAGGGGAAGTGAGAATCACAGAGATAAGGAGTAAAATAGGGGAAGCGAGAATCACAGATCTTAGGAACAAAGTAAGGGAAGCTAGAATCACAGAGCTAAGGAGCAAAGTATGGGAAGCGAGAATCACATAGCTAAGGAGCAAAGGAGGGAGAGCGAGAATCACAGAGCTAACGAGCTAAGTACGGGAAGCGAGAATCACAGAGCTAAGAAACAAAGTAGGGGAAGCGAGAATGACAGAGCTAAGTAGCAAAGTAGGAAAAGCGAGAATCACAGAGCTAATGAGGAAAATAGGGGAAGCGAGAATCACAGAGCTAAGGAGCAAAGTAGGGAAACCGAAAATAACAGAGCTAAGGAGCAAAGTAGGGGAAGCGAGAATCACAGAGCTAAGGAGACAGGTAGGGGAAGCGAGAATCACTGAGCTAAAGAGCAATGTAGGGGAAGCAAGACTCGCAGAGAAAAGGAGCAAAGTAGGGGAAGCGAGAATCACAGAGCTAAGAAGCAAAGTTGGGGAGGCGAGAATCACAGAGCTAAGGAGCAAAGTAGGGGAAGTGAGAATCACAGAGCTTAGGAGCAACTTATGGGAAGCGAGAATCACAGAGCTAAGGAGCAAAATAAGGGAAGCGAGAATCACAGAGCTACGGAGCAAAGTAGGGGAAGCGAAAATCACAGAGCTAAGGAGCAAAGTACGGGAAGCGAGAATCACAGAGATAAGGAGCAAAGTAGGGGAAGCGAGAATCACAGAGCTAAGGAGCTAAGTAGGGGAAGCGAGAATCACAGAGCTAAAGGGCAAAGTAGGGGACCCGAGAATCACAGAGCTAAAGAGAAAAGGAAGGGGGCGAGAATCACAGAGCTAAAGAGCAAAGTAGGGGAAGCGATAATCACAGAGCTAAGGAGCAAAGTACGGGAAGCGAGAATCACAGAGCTAAGGAGCAAAGAAGGGGAAGCGAGAATCACAGAGCTAAGGAGCAAAGTAGGGGAAGCGAGAATCATAGAGGTAAGGAGCAAAGTAAGGGAAGCGAGAATCACAGAGCTAAGGAGCAAAGGAGGGAGAGCGAGAATCACAGAGCTAACGAGCTAAGTACGGGAAGCGAGAATCACAGAGCTAAGAAACAAAGTAGGGGAAGCGAGAATGACAGAGCTAAGGAGCAAAGTAGGAAAAGCGAAAATCACAGAGCTAATGAGGAAAATAGGGGAAGCGAGAATCACAGAGCTAAGGAGCAAAGTAGGGAAACCGAAAATAACAGAGCTAAGGAGCAAAGTAAGGGAAGCGAGAATCACAGAGCTAAGGAGCAAAGTAGGGGAAGCGAGAATCACTGAGCTAAAGAGCAATGTAGGGGAAGCAAGACTCGCAGAGAAAAAGAGCAAAGTAGGGGAAGCGAGAATCACAGAGCTAAGAAGCAAAGTTGGGGAGGCGAGAATCACAGAGCTAAGGAGCAAAGTAGGGGAAGTGAGAATCACAGAGCTTAGGAGCAACTTATGGGAAGCGAGAATCACAGAGCTAAGGAGCAAAATAAGGGAAGCGAGAATCACAGAGCTACGGAGCAAAGTAGGGGAAGCGAAAATCACAGAGCTAAGGAGCAAAGTACGGGAAGCGAGAATCACAGAGATAAAGAGCAAAGTAGGGGAAGCGAGAATCACAGAGCTAAGGAGCAAAGTAGGGGAAGCGAGAATCACAGAGCTAAAGGGCAAAGTAGGGGACCCGAGAATCACAGAGCTAAAGAGAAAAGGAGGGGGGCGAGAATCACAGAGCTAAAGAGCAAAGTAGGGGAAGCGATAATCACAGAGCTAAGGAGCAAAGTACGGGAAGCGAGAATCACAGAGCTAAGGAGCAAAGAAGGGGAAGCGAGAATCACAGAGCTAAGGAGCAAAGTAGGGGAAGCGAGAATCATAGAGCTAAGGAGCAAAGTAAGGGAAGCGAGAATCACAGAGCTAAGGAGAAAAGTAGGGGAAGCGAGAATCACAGAGCTAAGGAGCAAAGTAGGGGAAGCGAGTATCACAGTGCTAAGGAGTAAAGTACGGGAAGCGAGAATCACAGTGCTAAGGAGCAAAGTAGGGGAAGCGAGAATCACAGTGCTAAGGAGCAAAGTAGAGGAAGCGAGAATCACAGAGCGTAGGAGCAAAGTACGGGAAGCGAGAATCACAGAGCTAAGGAACAAAGTAGGGGAAGCGAGAATCACAGAGCTAAGGAGCAAAGTAGGGGAAGCGAGAATCACAGAGCTAAGGAGCTGAGTAGGGGAAGCGAGAATCACAGAGATAAAGACCAAAATAGGGGAAGCGAGAATCACAGAGCTAAGAGCAAAGTAGGGGGAGTGAGAATCACAGAGATAAGGAGCAAAGTAGGAGAAGTGAGAATCACAGAGATAAGGAGTAAAATAGAGGAAGCGAGAATCACAGAGCTAAGGAGCAAAGTAGGGGAAGCGAGAATCACAGAGCTGAGAAGCAAAGTCGGGGAAGCGAGAATCACAGATCTAAGGAGCAATGTAGGGGAAGCGAGACTCACAGAGCTAAGGAGCAAAGTAGGGGGAGTGAGAATCACAGAGATAAAGAGCAAAGTAGGGGAAGCGAGAATCACAGAGATAAGAAGCAAAGTAGGGGAAGTGAGAATCACAGAGATAAGGAGTAAAATAGGGGAAGCGAGAATCACAGATCTTAGGAACAAAGTAAGGGAAGCTAGAATCACAGAGCTAAGGAGCAAAGTATGGGAAGCGAGAATCACATAGCTAAGGAGCAAAGGAGGGAGAGCGAGAATCACAGAGCTAACGAGCTAAGTACGGGAAGCGAGAATCACAGAGCTAAGAAACAAAGTAGGGGAAGCGAGAATGACAGAGCTAAGGAGCAAAGTAGGAAAAGCGAGAATCACAGAGCTAATGAGGAAAATAGGGGAAGCGAGAATCACAGAGCTAAGGAGCAAAGTAGGGAAACCAAAAATAACAGAGCTAAGGAGCAAAGTAAGTGAAGCGAGAATCACAGACATTAGGAGCAAAGTACGAGAAGCGAGAATCACAGAGATAAGGAGCAAATAGGGGAAGCGAGAATCACAGAGATAAGGAACAAAGTAGGGGAAGCGAGAATCACAGAGCTACGGAGCAAAGTAAGGGAAGCGAAAATCACAGAGCTAAGGAGCAAAGTAAGGGAAGCGAGAATCACAGAGCTAAGGAGCAAAGTAGGGGAAGCGAGAATCACTGAGCTAAAGAGCAATGTAGGGGAAGCAAGACTCGCAGAGAAAAAGAAGCAAAATAGGGGAAGCGAGAATCACAGAGCTAAGAAGCAAAGTTGGGGAAGCGAGAATCACAGAGCTAAGGAGCAAAGTAGGGGAAGTGAGAATCACAGAGCTAAGGAGCAACTTATGGGAAGCGAGAATCACAGAGCTAAGGAGCAAAATAAGGGAAGCGAGAATCACAGAGCTACGGAGCAAAGTAGGGGAAGCGAAAATCACAGAGCTAAGGAGCAAAGTACGGGAAGCGAGAATCACAGAGATAAGGAGCAAAGTAGGGGAAGCGAGAATCACAGAGCTAAGGAGCAAAGTAGGGGAAGCGAGAATCACAGAGCTAAAGGGCAAAGTAGGGGACCCGAGAATCACAGAGCTAAAGAGAAAAGGAGGGGGGGCGAGAATCACAGAGCTAAAGAGCAAAGTAGGGGAAGCGATAATCACAGAGCTAAGGAGCAAAGTACGGGAAGCGAGAATCACAGAGCTAAGGAGCAAAGCAGGGGAAGCGAGAATCACAGAGCTAAGGAGCAAAGTAGGGGAAGCGAGAATCATAGAGCTAAGGAGCAAAGTAAGGGAAGCGAGAATCACAGAGCTAAGGAGCAAAGGAGGGAGAGCGAGAATCACAGAGCTAACGAGCTAAGTACGGGAAGCGAGAATCACAGAGCTAAGAAACAAAGTAGGGGAAGCGAGAATGACAGAGCTAAGGAGCAAAGTAGGAAAAGCGAGAATCACAGAGCTAATGAGGAAAATAGGGGAAGCGAGAATCACAGAGCTAAGGAGCAAAGTAGGGAAACCGAAAATAACAGAGCTAAGGAGCAAAGTAAGGGAAGCGAGAATCACAGAGCTAAGGAGCAAAGTAGGGGAAGCGAGAATCACTGAGCTAAAGAGCAATGTAGGGGAAGCAAGACTCGCAGAGAAAAGGAGCAAAGTAGGGGAAGCGAGAATCACAGAGCTAAGAAGCAAAGTTGGGGAGGCGAGTATCACAGAGCTAAGGAGCAAAGTAAGGGAAGTGTGAATCACAGAGCTTAGGAGCAACTTATGGGAAGCGAGAATCACAGAGCTAAGGAGCAAAATAAGGGAAGCGAGAATCACTGAGCTACGGAGCAAAGTAGGGGAAGCGAAAATCACAGAGCTAAGGAGCAAAGTACGGGAAGCGAGAATCACAGAGATAAGGAGCAAAGTAGGGGAAGCGAGAATCACAGAGCTAAGGAGCAAAGTAGGGGAAGCGAGAATCACAGAGCTAAAGGGCAAAGTAGGGGACCCGAGAATCACAGAGCTAAAGAGAAAAGGAGGGGGGCGAGAATCACAGAGCTAAAGAGCAAAGTAGGGGAAGCGATAATCACAGAGCTAAGGAGCAAAGTACGGGAAGCGAGAATCACAGAGCTAAGAAGCAAAGAAGGGGAAGCGAGAATCACAGAGCTAAGGAGCAAAGTAGGGGAAGCGAGAATCATAGAGCTAAGGAGCAAAGTAAGGGAAGCGAGAATCACAGAGCTAAGGAGCAAAGGACGGTGAGCGAGAATCACAGAGCTAACGAGCTAAGTACGGGAAGCGAGAATCACAGAGCTAAGAAACAAAGTAGGGGAAGCGAGAATGACAGAGCTAAGGAGCAAAGTAGGAAAAGCGAGAATCACAGAGCTAATGAGGAAAATAGGGGAAGCGAGAATCACAGAGCTAAGGAGCAAAGTAGGGAAACCGAAAATAACAGAGCTAAGGAGCAAAGTAAGGGAAGCGAGAATCACAGAGCTAAGGAGCAAAGTAGGGGAAGCGAGAATCACTGAGCTAAAGAGCAATGTAGGGGAAGCAAGACTCGCAGAGAAAAGGAGCAAAGTAGGGGAAGCGAGAATCACAGAGCTAAGAAGCAAAGTTGGGGAGGCGAGAATCACAGAGCTAAGGAGCAAAGTAGGGGAAGTGAGAATCACAGAGCTTAGGAGCAACTTATGGGAAGCGAGAATCACAGAGCTAAGGAGCAAAATAAGGGAAGCGAGAATCACAGAGCTACGGAGCAAAGTAGGGGAAGCGAAAATCACAGAGCTAAGGAGCAAAGTACAGGAAGCGAGAATCACAGAGATAAGGAGCAAAGTAGGGGAAGCGAGAATCACAGAGCTAAGGAGCAAAGTAGGGGAAGCGAGAATCACAGAGCTAAAGGGCAAAGTAGGGGACCCGAGAATCACAGAGCTAAAGAGAAAAGGAGGGGGGCGAGAATCACAGAGCTAAAGAGCAAAGTAGGGGAAGCGATAATCACAGAGCTAAGGAGCAAAGTACGGGAAGCGAGAATCACAGAGCTAAGGAGCAAAGAAGGGGAAGCGAGAATCACAGAGCTAAGGAGCAAAGTAGGGGAAGCGAGAATCATAGAGCTAAGGAGCAAAGTAAGGGAAGCGAGAATCACAGAGCTAAGGAGAAAAGTAGGGGAAGCGAGAATCACAGAGCTAAGGAGCAAAGTAGGGGAAGCGAGTATCACAGTGCTAAGGAGTAAAGTACGGGAAGCGAGAATCACAGTGCTAAGGAGCAAAGTAGGGGAAGCGAGAATCACAGTGCTAAGGAGCAAAGTAGAGGAAGCGAGAATCACAGAGCTAAGGAGCAAAGTACGGGAAGCGAAAATCACAGAGCTAAGGAACAAAGTAGGGGAAGCGAGAATCACAGAGCTAAGGAGCAAAGTAGGGGAAGCGAGAATCACAGAGCTAAGGAGCTGAGTAGGGGAAGCGAGAATCACAGAGATAAAGACCAAAATAGGGGAAGCGAGAATCACAGAGCTAAGAGCAAAGTAGGGGGAGTGAGAATCACAGAGATAAGGAGCAAAGTAGGAGAAGTGAGAATCACAGAGATAAGGAGTAAAATAGAGGAAGCGAGAATCACAGAGCTAAGGAGCAAAGTAGGGGAAGCGAGAATCACAGAGCTGAGAAGCAAAGTCGGGGAAGCGAGAATCACAGATCTAAGGAGCAATGTAGGGGAAGCGAGACTCACAGAGCTAAGGAGCAAAGTAGGGGGAGTGAGAATCACAGAGATAAAGAGCAAAGTAGGGGAAGCGAGAATCACAGAGATAAGAAGCAAAGTAGGGGAAGTGAGAATCACAGAGATAAGGAGTAAAATAGGGGAAGCGAGAATCACAGATCTTAGGAACAAAGTAAGGGAAGCTAGAATCACAGAGCTAAAGAGCAAAGTATGGGAAGCGAGAATCACATAGCTAAGGAGCAAAGGAGGGAGAGCGAGAATCACAGAGCTAACGAGCTAAGTACGGGAAGCGAGAATCACAGAGCTAAGAAACAAAGTAGGGGAAGCGAGAATGACAGAGCTAAGGAGCAAAGTAGGAAAAGCGAGAATCACAGAGCTAATGAGGAAAATAGGGGAAGCGAGAATCACAGAGCTAAGGAGCAAAGTAGGGAAACCAAAAATAACAGAGCTAAGGAGCAAAGTAAGGGAAGCGAGAATCACAGACATTAGGAGCAAAGTACGAGAAGCGAGAATCACAGAGATAAGGAGCAAATAGGGGAAGCGAGAATCACAGAGATAAGGAACAAAGTAGGGGAAGCGAGAATCACAGAGCTACGGAGCAAAGTAGGGGAAGCGAAAATCACAGAGCTAAGGAGCAAAGTAAGGGAAGCGAGAATCACAGAGCTAAGGAGCAAAGTAGGGGAAGCGAGAATCACTGAGCTAAAGAGCAATGTAGGGGAAGCAAGACTCGCAGAGAAAAAGAAGCAAAATAGGGGAAGCGAGAATCACAGAGCTAAGAAGCAAAGTTGGGGAAGCGAGAATCACAGAGCTAAGGAGCAAAGTAGGGGAAGTGAGAATCACAGAGCTAAGGAGCAACTTATGGGAAGCGAGAATCACAGAGCTAAGGAGCAAAATAAGGGAAGCGAGAATCACAGAGCTACGGAGCAAAGTAGGGGAAGCGAAAATCACAGAGCTAAGGAGCAAAGTACGGGAAGCGAGAATCACAGAGATAAGGAGCAAAGTAGGGGAAGCGAGAATCACAGAGCTAAGGAGCAAAGTAGGGGAAGCGAGAATCACAGAGCTAAAGGGCAAAGTAGGGGACCCGAGAATCACAGAGCTAAAGAGAAAAGGAGGGGGGGCGAGAATCACAGAGCTAAAGAGCAAAGTAGGGGAAGCGATAATCACAGAGCTAAGGAGCAAAGTACGGGAAGCGAGAATCACAGAGCTAAGGAGCAAAGCAGGGGAAGCGAGAATCACAGAGCTAAGGAGCAAAGTAGGGGAAGCGAGAATCATAGAGCTAAGGAGCAAAGTAAGGGAAGCGAGAATCACAGAGCTAAGGAGAAAAATAGGGGAAGCGAGAATCACAGAGCTAAGGAGCAAACTAGGGGAAGCGAGTATCACAGTGCTAAGGAGTAAAGTACGGGAAGCGAGAATCACAGTGCTAAGGAGCAAAGTAGGGGAAGCGAGAATCACAGTGCTAAGGAGCAAAGTAGAGGAAGCGAGAATCGCAGAGCTAAGGGGCAAAGTACGGGAAGCGAGAATCACAGAGCTAAGGACAAAGTAGGGGAAGCGAGAATCACAGAGCTAAGGAGCTGAGTAGGGGAAGCGAGAATCACAGAGATAAAGACCAAAATAGGGGAAGCGAGAATCACAGAGCTAAGAGCAAAGTAGGGGGAGTGAGAATCACAGAGATAAGGAGCAAAGTAGGAGAAGTGAGAATCACAGAGATAAGGAGTAAAATAGGGGAAGCGAGAATCACAGAGCTAAGGAGCAAAGTAGGGGAAGCGAGAATCACAGAGCTGAGAAGCAAAGTCGGGGAAGCGAGAATCACAGATCTAAGGAGCAATGTAGGGGAAGCGAGACTCACAGAGCTAAGGAGCAAAGTAGGGGAAGCGAGAATCACAGAGCAAAGGAGCAAAGTAGGGGAAGCGAGAATCACGGAGTTAAGGATCAAAGTAGGGGAAGCGGGAATCACAGAGCCTTGGAGAAAAGTAGGAGAAGCGAGAATCACAGAGCTAAGGAGCAAAGTAGGGGAAGCGAGAATCACAGAAATAAGGAGCAAAGTAGCGGAAGCGAGAATCACAGAGCTAAGGAGCAAAGTAGGGGAAGCGAGAATCACAGAGCTAAGAGTAAAGTAGGGGGAGTGAGAATCACAGAGATAAAGAGCAAAGTAGGGGAAGCGAGAATCACAGAGATAAGAAGCAAAGTAGGGGAAATGAGAATCACAGAGATAAGTAGTAAAATAGGGGAAGCGAGAATCACAGAGCTAAGGAGAGAAGAAGGGCAAGCGAGAATCACAGAGCTAAGGAGCAAAGTAGGGGAAGCGAGAATCACTGAGCTAAGGAGCAATGTAGGGGAAGCAAGACTCGCAGAGCAAAGGAGCAAAGTAGGGGAAGTGAGAATCACAGAGCTTAGGAGCAAGTTATGGGAAGCGAGAATCACAGAGCTAAAGAGCAAAATAAGGGAAGCGAGAATCACAGAGCTACGGAGCAAAGTAGGGGAAGCGAAAATCACATAGCTAAGGAGCAAAGTACGGGAAGCGAGAATCACAGAGCTAAGGGGCAAAGTAGGGGAAGCGAGAATCACTGAGCTAAGGAGCTATGTAGGGGAAGCAAGACTCGCAGAGCAAAGGAGCAAAGTCGGGGAAGCGAGAATCACAGAGCAAAGGAGCAAAGTACAGGAAGCGAGAATCACAGAGCTAAGGGGCAAAGTAGGGGAAGCGAGAATCACAGAGCTAAGGAGCAAAGTTGGGGAAGCGAGAATCACAGAGCTAAGGAGCAAAGTAGGGGAAGTGAGAATCACAGAGCTTAGGAGCAACTTATGGGAAGCGAGAATCACAGAGTTAAGGAGCAAAATAAGGGAAGCGAGAATCACAGAGCTACGGAGCAAAGTAGGGGAAGCGAAAATCACAGAGCTTAGGAGCAAAGTACGGGAAGCGAGAATCACAGAGCTAAGGAGCAAAGTAGGTGAAGCGAGAATCACAGAGATAAGGAGCAAAGTAGGGGAAGCGAGAATCACAGAGCTAAAAGGCAAAGTAGGGGAACCGAGAATCACAGAGCTAAGGAGAAAAAGAGGGGGGCGAGAATCACAGAGCTAAAGAGCAAAGTAGGGGAAGCGATAATCACAGAGCTAAGGAGCAAAGTACGGGAAGCAAGAATCACAGAGCTTAGGAGCAAAGTAGGGGAAGCGAGAATCATAGAGCTAAGGAGCAAAGTAAGGGAAGCGAGAATCACAGAGCTAAGGAGAAAAGTAGGGGAAGCGAGAATCACAGAGCTAAGGAGCAAAGTAGGGGAAGCGAGTATCACAGTGCTAAGGAGCAAAGTAAGGGAAGCGAAAATCACAGTGCTAAGGAGCAAAGTAGGGGAAGCGAGAATCACAGTGCTAAGGAGCAAAGTAGAGGAAGCGAGAATCACAGAGCTAAGGAGCAATGTACGGGAAGCGAGAATCACAGAGCTAAGGAACAAAGTAGGGGAAGCGAGAATCACAGAGCTAAGGAGCAAAGTAGGGGAAGCGAGAATCACAGAGCTAAGGAGCTGAGTAGGGGAAGCGAGAATCACAGAGATAAAGACCAAAGTAGGGGAAGCGAGAATCACAGAGCTAAGAGCAAAGTAGGGGGAGTGAGAATCACAGAGATAAGGAGTAAAGTAAAGGAAGTGAGAATCACAGAGATAAGGAGTAAAATAGGGGAAGCGAGAATCACAGAGCTAAGGAGCAAAGTAGGGGAACCGAGAATCACAGAGCTGAGGAGCAAAGTCGGGGAAGCGAGAATCACAGATCTAAGGAGCAATGTAGGGGAAGCGAGACTCACAGAGCTAAGGAGCAAAGTAGGGGAAGCGAGAATCACAGAGCAAAGGAGAAGAGTAGGGGAAGCGAGAATCACGGAGCTAAGGATCAAAGTAGGGGAAGCGGGAATCACAGTGCTAAGGAGCAAAGTAAGAGAAGCGAGAATCACAGAGCTAAGGAGCAAAGTAGGGGAAGCGAGAATCACAGAAATAAGGAGCAAAGTAGGGGAAGCGAGAATCACAGAGCTAAGGAGCAAAGTAGGGGAAGCGAGAATCACAGAGCTAAGGAGCAAAGTAAGAAAAGCGAGAATCACAGAGCTAAAGAGGAAAATAGGGGAAGCGAGAATCACAGAGCTAAGGAGCAAAGTAGGTAAACCGAAAATAACAGAGCTAAGGAGCAAAGTAAGGGAAGCGAGAATCACAGAGATTAGGAGAAAAGTAGGAGAAGCGAGAATCACAGAGATAAGGAGCAAATAGTGGAAGCGAGAATCACAGAGATAAGGAACAAAGTAGGGGAAGCGAGAATCACAGAGCTAAGGAGCAAAGTAGGGGAAGCGAGAATCACAGAGCTAAGGAGCTGAGTAGGGGAAGCGAGAATCACAGAGATAAAGACCAAAGTAGGGGAAGCGAGAATCACAGAGCTAAGAGCAAAGTAGGGGGAGTGAGAATCACAGAGATAAGGAGAAAAGTAGGGGAAGTGAGAATCACAGAGATAAGGAGTAAAATAGGGGAAGCGAGAATCACAGAGCTAAGGAGCAAAGTAGGGGAAGCGAGAATCACAGAGCTAAGGAGCAAAGTAGGGGAAGCGAGAATCACAGATCTAAGAGCAAAGTAGGGGGAGTGAGAATCACAGAGATAAAGAGCAAAGTAGGGGAAGCGAGAATCACAGTGCTAAGGAGCAAAGTAGAGGAAGCGAGAATCACAGAGCTAAGGAGCAATGTACGGGAAGCGAGAATCACAGAGCTAAGGAACAAAGTAGGGGAAGCGAGAATCACAGAGCTAAGGAGCAAAGTAGGGGAAGCGAGAATCACAGAGCTAAGGAGCTGAGTAGGGGAAGCGAGAATCACAGAGATAAAGACCAAAGTAGGGGAAGCGAGAATCACAGAGCTAAGAGCAAAGTAGGGGGAGTGAGAATCACAGAGATAAGGAGCAAAGTAGGGGAAGTGAGAATCACAGAGATAAGGAGTAAAATAGGGGAAGCGAGAATCACAGAGCTAAGGAGCAAAGTAGGGGAAATGAGAATCACAGAGCTGAGGAGCAAAGTCGGGGAACCGAGAATCACAGATCTAAGGAGCAATGTAGGGGAAGCGAGACTCACAGAGCTAAGGAGCAAAGTAGGGGAAGCGAGAATCACAGAGCAAAGGAGAAGAGTAGGGGAAGCGAGAATCACGGAGCTAAGGATCAAAGTAGGGGAAGCGGGAAGCACAGAGCTTAGGAGCAAAGTAGGAGAAGCGAGAATCACAGAGCTAAGGAGCAAAGTAGGGGAAGCGAGAATCACAGAAATAAGGAGCAAAGTAGGGGAAGCGAGAATCACAGAGCTAAGGAGCAAAGTAGGGGAAGCGAGAATCACAGAGCTAAGGAGCAAAGTAGGAAAAGCGAGAATCACAGAGGTAAAGAGGAAAATAGGGGAAGCGAGAATCACAGAGCTAAGGAGCAAAGTAGGTAAACCGAAAATAACAGAGCTAAGGAGCAAAGTAAGGGAAGCGAGAATCACAGAGATTACGAGCAAAGTAGGAGAAGCGAGAATCACAGAGATAAGGAGCACATAGTGGAAGCGAGAATCACAGAGATAAGGAACAAAGTAGGGGAAGCGAGAATCACAGAGCTAAGGAGCAAAGTAGGGGAAGCGAGAATCACAGAGCTAAGGAGCTGAGTAGGGGAAGCGAGAATCACAGAGATAAAGACCAAAGTAGGGGAAGCGAGAATCACAGAGCTAAGAGCAAAGTAGGGGGAGTGAGAATCACAGAGATAAGGAGAAAAGTAGGGGAAGTGAGAATCACAGAGATAAGGAGTAAAATAGGGGAAGCGAGAATAACAGAGCTAAGGAGCAAAGTAGGGGAAGCGAGAATCACAGAGCTAAGGAGCAAAGTAGGGGAAGCGAGAATCACAGATCTAAGAGCAAAGTAGGTGGAGTGAGAATCACAGAGATTAAGAGCAAAGTAGGGGAAGCGAGAATCACAGAGATAAGAAGCAAAGTAGGGGAAGTGAGAATCACAGAGATAAGGAGTAAAATAGGGGAAGCGAGAATCACAGAGCTAAGGAGAAAAGAAGGGCAAGCGAGAATCACAGAGCTAAGGAGCAAAGTAGGGGAAGCGAGAATCACTGAGCTAAGGAGCAATGTAGTGGAAGCAAGACTCGCAGAGCAAAGGAGCAAAGTAGGGGAAGCGAGAATCACAGAGCGAAGGAGAAAAGGAGGGGAAGTGAGAATCACAGAGCTTAGGAGCAACTTATGGGAAGCGAGAATCACAGAGCTAAAGAGTAAAATAAGGGAAGCGATAATCACAGAGCTACGGAGCAAAGTAGGGGAAGCGAAAATCACATAGCTAAGGAGCAAATTACGGGAAGCGAGAATCACAGAGCTAAGGGGCAAAGTAGGGGAAGCGAGAATCACTGAGCTAAAGAGCAATGTAGAGGAAGCAAGACTCGCAGAGCAAAGGAGCAAAGTAGGGGAAGCGAGAATAACAGAGCTAAGGAGCAAAGTTGGGGAAGCGAGAATCACAGAGCTAAGGAGCAAAGTAGGGGAAGTGAGAATCACAGAGCTTTGGAGCAACTTATGGGAAGCGAGAATCACAGAGCTAAGGAGCAAAATGAGGGAAGCGAGAATCACAGAGCTACGGAGCAAAGTAGGGGAAGCGAAAATCACAGAGCTAAGGAGCAAAGTACGGGAAGCGAGAATCACAGAGCTAAGGAGCAAAGTAGGGGAAGCGAGAATCACAGTGATAAGGAGCAAAGTAGGGGAAGCGAGAATCACAAAGCTAAAGGGCAAAGTAGGGGAACCGAGAATCACAGAGCTAAGGAGAAAAGGAGGGGGGCGAGAATCACAGAGCTAAAGAGCTAAGTAGGGGAAGCGATAATCACAGAGCTAAGGAGCAAAGTACGGGAAGCGAGAATCACAGAGCTAAGGAGCAAAGAAGGGGAAGCGAGAATCACAGAGCTAAGGAGCAAAGTAGAGGAAGCGAGAATCATAGAGCTAAGGAGCAAAGTAGGGGAAGCGAGTATCACAGTGCTAAGGAGCAAAGTAGGAGAAGCGAGAATCACAGTGCTAAGGAGCAAAGTAAGGGAAGCGAGAATCACAGAGCTAAGGAGAAAAGTAGGGGAAGCGAGAATCACAGAGCTAAGGAGCAAAGTAGGGGAAGCGAGTATCACAGTGCTAAGGAGCAAAGTAGGAGAAGCGAGAATCACAGTGCTAAGGAGCAAAGTAGGGGAAGCGAGAATCACAGTGCTAAGGAGCAAAGTAGGAGAAGCGAGAATCACAGTGCTAAGGAGCAAAGTAAGGGAAGCGAGAATCACAGAGCTAAGGAGAAAAGTAGGGGAAGCGAGAATCACAGAGCTAAGGAGCAAAGTAGGAGAAGCGAGAATCACAGTGCTAAGGAGCAAAGTAGGGGAAGCGGGAATCACAGAGCTTAGGAGCAAAGTAGGAGAAGCGAGAATCACAGAGCTAAGGAGCAAAGTAGGGGAAGCGAGAATCACAGAAATAAGGAGCAAAGTAGGGGAAGCGAGAATCACAGAGCTAAGGAGCAAAGTAGGGGAAGCGAGAATCACAGAGCTAAGAGCAAAGTAGGGGGAGTGAGAATCACAGAGATAAAGAGCAAAGTAGGGGAAGCGAGAATCACAGAGATAAGAAGCAAAGTAGGGGAAGTGAGAATCACAGAGATAAGGAGTAAAATAGGGGAAGCGAGAATCACAGATCTAAGGAGAAAAGAAGGGCAAGCGAGAATCACAGAGCTAAGGAGCAAAGTAGGGGAAGCGAGAATCACTGAGCTAAGGAGCAATGTAGGGGAGGCAAGACTCGCAGAGCAAAGGAGCAAAGTAGGGGAAGCGAGAATCACAGAGCTAAGGAGCAAAGTTGGGGAAGCGAGAATCACAGAGCGAAGGAGAAAAGGAGGGGAAGTGAGAATCACAGAGCTTGGGAGCAACTTATAGGAAGCGAGAATCACAGAGCTAAGGAGCAAAATAAGGGAAGCGAGAATCACAGAGCTACGGAGCAAAGTAGGGGAAGCGAAAATCACAGAGCTAAGGAGCAAAGTACGGGAAGCGAGAATCACAGAGCTAAGGGGCAAAGTAGGGGAAGCGAGAATCACTGAGCTAAGGAGCAATGTAGGGGAAGCAAGACTCGCAGAGCAAAGGAGCAAAGTAGGGGAAGCGAGAATTACAGAGCTAAGGAGCAAAGTACGGGAAGCGAGAATCACAGAGCTAAGGAGCAAAGTAGGGGAAGTGAGAATCACAGAGCTTAGGAGCAACTTATGGGAAGCGAGAATCACAGAGCTAAGGAGCAAAATAAGGGAAGCGAGAATCACAGAGCTACGGAGCAAAGTAGGGGAAGCGAAAATCACAGAGCAAAAGGGCAAAGTAGGGGAACCGAGAATCACAGAGCTAAGGAGAAAAGGAGGGGGGCGAGAATCACAGAGCTAAAGAGCAAAGTAGGGGAAGCGATAATCACAGAGCTAAGGAGCAAAGTACGGGAAGCGAGAATCACAGAGCTAAGGAGCAAAGAAGGGGAAGCGAGAATCACTGACCTAAGGAGCAAAGTAGGGGAAGCGAGAATCATAGAGCTACGGAGCAAAGTAGGGGAAGCGAGAATTGCAGAGCTAAGGAGCAAAGTAGGGGAAGCGAGAATCACAGAGATGAGGAGCAAAGTAGGGGAAGCGATAATCACAGAGCTGCCGAAAATGCATCCAAAATGCGTTTTCTACACTCTGTCTAACATAAAGAAATTAGCGACTAAGTATTTTACTTAGTATAAGATTTTTGGGCTATTTTAAGGAATTTAGAGATACGTTCGCCTCCAATAGGCTAAAGCAGTAGGAAAATTCAAAATAAAGAAGCGATTGACTCTTTGTTTTTCATATATATACTCTTTTTCTTTACTGGTTTCTATTTTAGATTAGAGCTATGAAAATATAGCATTCAAATATATATATATACAGGGTGGGCAAAAATAAGGGTCCTATTTTTAAAAATTCATAACTTTTTTATTTATTGATTAAAAAAAATTTTTTTTTTAGAATAAGTAAAGGACCCCTTCCGAAGCAAGCATGAGCCGTATTAGCCCTAAGGAACGTAACCTCATTTAGAAAACATTATTTTTGCTTAAAAAACTCAAAACAGTGTAAAAAACACTACTTTGGTTTTTGTAAGTTTTAAGAAGTGTTTTTCGGCTAAAATTTGTTTTGTTTATTTCAAAAAATCTCGGAAGGGTCAGTCTACACACACATAAAGTTTGGTGAGTTTAACTTTTATTTTGTGGAAGTTATTCAAATTCAAGTTATTCAAATTTAAAGACAGGACCCTTATTTTGGCCCACCCTGTATATAAAATTCGTCAGTTACATACATACATACTTATACTCAGCGCTATCTTACTGAATATTACGCTACTGGTGTTTTCAAGTTGGCGATTGGTTAAACCAAAGCATTTTTTTAAATTTGATCTTAAATGTGTGTGTGTATATATATATATATATATATATATATATATATATATATATATATATATATATATATATATATATATATACATATATATATGACATTCTGTAATATATATATATACACATATATATATATATATATATATATATATATATATATATATATATATATATATATATATATATAAATAAATATTGGTCAGTCTTTTTTTTTAAGCATTGAATTCTATCACAGCGGACAATACGTCATATCAACACACATACGTCTTCTCGATCAAACAAAATTAAAAGTTTGTTTATTTTTATTTTATGAAAAAAAAGAGAAAAAAAATATATCTCTAAAGATTGAGATTGTCTCCGAAATATATAAGATAAAAGTAAAAAAAAGAAAGAAATCTGTCTTGCATTGTGGAGGGCTTTTGTTGTCATTTTAATACTTATCATTCATTCAATGCTTAAAAAAAAAGATAGACCAATATTTTAATATAAAATCCCAGCATGCCCTGGAACTTCCGTTCTACTAATAACCGCGAATACCATCACAGCGGACAATACGTCATATCAACACACAGACGTCTTCTCGATAAACAAAACTAAAAGTGTGTTTATTTTTATTTTTATAAAAAAAAAGAGTAATAAAATATCTCTAAAGATGGAGATTGTCTCCGAAATATATAAGATAAAAGTAAAAAAAAAAAAAGATAGGAATCTGTCTTGCATTGTTGAGCACTTTTGTTGTTATTTTAATATATATTAATATATATATATATATATATATATATATATATATATATATATATTAATCAATCAATTTCAAATATATTAATAAAATGAACATAAACAAATATTTTCAAGAGCGCTCAATATATATATATATATATATATATATATATATATATATATATATATATATATATTAGTGGAACATTTATGTCAGGAATATATATATATATATATATATATATATATATATATATATATATATATATATATATATATATATATTAGTGGAACATTTATGCCAGGAATATATATATATATATATATATATATATATATATATATATATATATATATATATATTAGTGGAACATTTATGCCAGGAATATATATATATATATATATATATATATATATATATATATATATATATATATATATATTAGTGGAACATTTATGCCAGGAATATATATATATATATATATATATATATATATATATATATATATATATATATATATATATATATATATATATATATAGGCAGCATCTTCCAGCGCAGGTATTGCTGAATATAAAAGACAACTCTATCTTATTCCCCTGAAGATATATCCGGATGGGTCTGAAAGTACTTGGGAGACAAATCCAAACTATGGCAAATTCATCAACCAATTCCCCTCCGAAACTTTTGAAAGGATCTACCAAAGGATATTTAGACATGAGTTGTCTCTTTCAAGACCGAAAAGCCAAAATTTTTGTTATACGAAAATCGAATAGCCTTTTTGGAACTGATCTAATTGAAAAGTTTAGACTATGGGATCTGCCTTTAAGCTCCTATTGCCAAAAGGTTGACGATTCGAATGTGGAGGCAGAAAAACTCAAGAGGGAATTAAAAGAGAATTTTCCAGACGTATTTTAGGCGGTCTTGGAAGGTGTACGAAAGCGGTAGCAAAGTTTGAAGTCAAAACAAATGAACTACATGTGTTCAGAAAGATAAGAAATGTTCCATACGCCGCTATAGAGCAAATAGACGGTGAATTAGAAAGACTCGAGAACATGGCTGTCATTTCAAAAATTGATCACAGTGAGTGGTCTTCACCTACAGTTTATGTTAAGAAAAAGAACAAGGAGATTCGGGTTAGTGCCGACTTTTCCACAGGCTTGAACAAGGCATTAAAAGATCACCATTACTCTCTTCCAATCCCTGAAGGAATATTTGCGAAACTGAGTGGAGGAAAATATTTTTCTAAAATCGACCTCAGCGACGCTTATCTTCAAATCCCTGTCGATGAAGAGTGTTCAAAACTGCTATGTATCAATACCCATAAGGGATTATACAAATTTAACCGACTTCCTTTTGGGGTCAAGGTCGCTCCTGCGATTTTTCAACAAATTATGAACATGATGTTAAGTGGGATGGATTTCGCAGTAGGGTACCTGGACGATGTGTTAATGAACAGCGTTAGCAAAGAACAACACAAGACTCATGTAAACCAAGTATTCAAAAAAATCCAGGATTATGGGTTTAAACTCAAAGATGAGAAATGTACTTTTTTCATGGAAAAAATAAAATAATTAGGGCAAATCATCGATGAGCAAGGAAGAAGGCCAGACTCAGATAGGGCAATGGCGATACGGAACATGCCTGCTCCAGAAAATATCGCGTCTCTACAAAGCTTTTTAGGGTTGGCGAATTACTACAATGTGTTCGTACCAAACATGCATAAACTAAGATCACCCTTAAATGAACTGTTAAAGAAGGACCAAAATGGGTCTGGACGCAAGAGTGTGAAGAAGCGTTTCAAAAAATTAAAGATATCTTAACGTATGACTTGTTTCTGGCACATTATAATCCCAAGCGTGATATTGTAGTTGCAAGCGATGCCAGCAACTATGGCATAGGAGCATGCATATTGCACAAAATGGATGATGGAAAATTAAAACCCATAGCCCATGCATCCCGGACACTTCTGCCAGCCGAAAAAAAATACTCTCAAATGTAGAAAGAGGCTCTAAGCATTATATTCGCGGTAAAGAAATTTCATCGTTTCCTGCACGGTAGACAATTTCTGTTACAAACAGACCACAACCCTTATTAACGATTTTCGGATCGAAAAAGGGACTACGACAACACACTGCGAATAGACTCCAAAGATGGGGTACCATTCTTCTGAACTACAATTTTCAAATGGAGTATGTACCATCTAAGAAATTTGGTCATGCAGACGGGTTATCAAGGTTGATACCTAAGCAGACAGAACCATGTTTTAAGTTAAGCGTATTCCAAGGCAAAAAACAAAGACAGAGTCTCAATGGAGTCAAAGCGAACTGTTGCAATGTATAAAAATTACTTGGGAATTGTTAGATTACACTCTTTTTTCGGTCGCTTTTCTTTTTCTCTTTTTTTTTCTTTATTTTCTTTCTTTCTTTTATTCTTTCTCATCCCTTCTTTTTCTCTTCCCTTCTTTATGCTATCCCACAATTCCCAAGTAATTTTTATACATTGCAACAGTTCGCTTGACTCCATTGAGATTTTGTCTTTTTTTTCTGCCTTGAAATACGCTTAACTGAAAACAGGAAGAAAATTGTTTTCCTTAACATGGCCAATCTTATTTGATCCCTTCTCCGAGGACAACAGACCTGAGTAGAATCGTCGACGTTGGATTTTTATACAGATTCCTCTGGATTTACCAATATTTCTGAGCCCCACGCTTCTTTGGACTTCGTTATTGGTGATTCTCATACCCGTTTGAACTTTAACATTTTTTTTTAAACTTTTTCAAATTTGGAACTTTGGCAGTCCTATCCTGTAAACTTATCAATCATAATTTTTCCTCTGATGATAAGATTTTTATCTTTGAAAAGCCTGGTTTAAGGAATGAAAGAGAAGAAAAATAAATGTTTTTATTAACTAAACTGCTCCTTATTTTGAACACCTGAAGATATCGATTTACTTCCATTTGCAGGTCTAATCAATTTTCAATGACTTACCATATTTTTTTTCTATCCAGTATATTGAGCTTTCCTTATTTCACAATAGGTCCAACTTTCTAAAAGTTTACCTTTTAGTTATAATTTACATATATATATATATATATATATATATATATATATATATATATATATTAGTAATCCAGGTAAGGTAAAACTCCACAGGGTAGAAATCCAAAGGGAATCCAACCGGGCTTATAAAAGAGTGCTAAATTAAAAATATAGAGCTGTAATATGAATGCTTTTTATTATTTGTGATCCAACCCGATCGGTTTGGATCACAAAAAAACCTTCTAGCTGATGAGACCTCAGCTCTTGATAGCTGTAGATCGATAACATCGACATACCAGTGTAGCAGACTTTGTACATGTTTAAATAAAAAAGCATTCATATATATATATATATATATATATATATATATATATATATATATATATATATATATATATATATATATATATATATTGGCTTTAAAGTTTTATCCAGACAGACATACAGACAAACAGCCGAATGCTTTTTATTTCTATAATAGTTTATTTGACACTGTCCTATTTTAGTGTGCGGACGTATTTTCGCTTGAATAACGCTATTGTGTTTCATCATTAAATAATAATAAAAATGTCTAATCTCAAATGACGTAGCGGCGCCTTATTTTTCTCATCCGGTCCAGTCACTACGTTAAACTGTGTTCAGCCGAGCAAATACGAACAGACAAAATGGACTTTATTTTACCGTTGACTGTTATAATTGCTGTTTTGATTTCTCGCTTTTTTCGTGTTTGCTTTTGATTTTTTGTCGGCTGCTGCTATTGATTTTCTCATTGTTGCTATCGTAAGTGAATTGAAATATCTGCAAGCACATAAGATACACATTGGGCATTTTCGAAACGTAGGAGAACGGATAAATTCTTAAAGTAGATAAGCCAAATAGCACGGCCTAACTTTCACAGATAAACTGAATTGGAATAAATACATTGAAGACATTGGCAGGCCTGCTGCAAAGAATAGTTGGCTCTCTCTACTGTGTTGTAAGCTTCTCACACCTGACATTATATCTCTACATAGCCACCATCCGCCCATACATAGAGTATTATACACTGGGGCATCATTCACTAGTCTCTCCCTCTTAGACAAGGTCCAGAAAAAAGGTCGCCAACTTAATAGGTCCTTCACTATCCACCAAGCTCCAGCCTTTGTCCCATCGCCGCAATGTTGTTTCCTTGGGCCTGTTTTACAAGTACTTCAATAGATTGTGCTCTGATGAACTTGCTGCTCTGGTGCCCCCACGACTTAAATTCACTAGACAAACCCGACAATGCCAAATCCCATCCATTCACTGTGGAGGTCTCTAGATGTCGAAGAGCTTTCTACTCAAAAAGCTTCTTTCCTCGTATTGCTGAACTCTGCAACCAGCTCAAACTCCAATTAATCATGAAATACCAGTCACTCTATAGAAAAAGATGGGAACAGACAGATTCAATCTTTAATACAAGTCTTAGACTCTATACTCAGACAAACAGTCACAACAAATTTAAAAATGAACTCTGAAAATTGTGCCTACCTCCGATATTTGTCAGCGACAATGGACCAGAATCCCCATCAATAGACTTTGAGACGTGGTCAAAGAATGGAATTTCATCCACATCTACCAGTTTAGACTAATTTCAAACCAATGGCATGGTAGAAAGAAACTAGAAAACTAACGAAAACATCTACATCGCACTGCTAGCAATAAGTACAACACCTTTTAAAGGCCCCGGCTATACTCTGGCTAAACAGCTTATGAATAGAATCTTCCAAACATTAAATTCAAGCATTATAATCTTGTTTATTCTTCATTTGACCCTCTACCGTGCTAGTAAACTGTTGTAGACGCGTGCTAGGGGTCACAAAGAAATAAACCATAAATAGTGACAGGGTTAAAATATAACAATGTATTTATCATAAAGCAATACAGAACGCCACTAATGTGGTAGGAGATTAACGGGTTCATAACATGCGGTAAAACATGGTATGAAAGTCTCTCCTGAGTCTCTGCAACGAGTGGTATTTATTATACCTGGTTGATACCATCAGTTCTCCAATAGAGGTGATTTGTACCCCACAACAATAACTCATCACACCTGACATTATGTATGGAGTATTGTTGTCACATCTGGGCTGGTGCATCATCCACTAGCCTCTCCCTCTTAGACAAAGTCCACAAAAGAGTCGCCAACTAAATAGGTCCCTCACTATCCACTAAGCTCCAGCCCCTTTTCCCATCGCCGGAATGTTGCACCCATGTGCTTGTTTTAAAAATACTTCAATGAATTGTGCTCCGACGCAAATACACTAGAACAACGCGACAATCAGCTACGTCCGGAAAGCCTTCTGCTTCAATAACTTTTTTCCTCGTGCTGCCGGTCTTTGGAATTCCCTGTCTGCTCCCTGTTTCCCCGACGTTACTAACATGTAGAGGTATAAAACTAATGTAAACAAACATCTCGCTGCACAGCTACAAAATAATTAAGTTGAAAACATTTTAAATAAAGAAAGACAGAAGAGACATATTCGGTTTATTTATTTAAATAATATTTAGCTGATAATGGCAATTACTTTTATGGAAGAAGAAGAAGAAGAAGAAGAAGAAGAAGAAGAAGAAGAAGAAGAAGAAGAAGAAGAAGAAGAAGAAGAAAGAGTTATTTTTCTTAATAGTACTGACATACATTTATTATTTCAAAATGCATAATATTATAAACAGATTAATATAAAAAGTACCGTGGAATTCTCACGGAGTTCTCTTAGTAGATATATATTTACCTAAAAATATGCTATCCAGAATTATCAAGAGGAATTACATTAAATTTTGTTGTAGGAGAAATATGTTAGCAATAATAAACAAATAGAATAAAACATTAATAAATAATAATAATAATAATAATAATAATAATAATAATAATAATAATAATAATAATAATAATAATAATAATAATAATAATAATAATAGCTATAATAACAATAATAAATGTAATAGTAGTAGTAATAATAATATCGATATTACTAATATTTACACGAATAATGATAAAAAGCATAGCAATGTATGTAATTGTAGAATCAAAACTAATTAATGAATTGATGATTCAAAACTAATATGATATAGAAAGCCACGATAGATAACGATATTAAGAATGAATAAATATACGATTAAAAGGAAAGTCATTTAAGGGTTAGGGTTAGGGTAAGAGTTAGAGTTAGAGTTAGGGTTAGAGTTAGGGTTAGGGTTAGGGTTAGGGTTAGGGTTAAGATAAGGGTTAGGGTTGGGGTAAGGGTTAGGGTTAGAGTTAGAGTTAAGGTTAGAGTTAAGGTTAGAGTTAGGGTTAGGGTTAGGGTTAGGGTAAGGGTTAGGGTTGTGTATTTCCGGTTGTTGTAATTCTTATTCGAGGTACTTAATTTCCCTGATGATCTGCGAAGCAAGGACCTGCTTGGTAGGGAAACACGTGTAGGTAAAAAAAACTCTTTAATTTGGAAAATGATAAATAAATAATTTTTGAATGAAAAAATCTTTTGTGGTGTTGATTGGGCTCCTGAACGGAATTCTTTGGTAAGCCTTCAAAAAATCACATATATATATATATATATATATATATATATATATATATATAGAGAGAGAGAGAGAGAGAGAGAGAGAGAGAGAGAGAGAGAGAGAGAGGGAGAGAGAGAGAGAAAGAGAGAGAGAGAGTGAGAGCTTATGTTTGTAAGGGTATCGCCAACTGACATTAACTTAAAAAAGGCAATGCTCATTAGGTAAAAACTAATTCAAGCTCCGACAATTTCAATGTTTACATTGAGATACAACTTACATTCAGTCAGTGTCGTATGATTGCGTAGGGGTTAGCAGCGCCGACTGTCAGCTCGACGGTTGCGTTTCGATTCCGGCTTGAGGCACTAACTGGTCTAGCCGCACTGATGAGCTGTGAAACAGCGAAACAGTCTGTATGTGGATGACTATATATATATATATATATATATATATATATATATATATATATATATATGCGTCATCTACTGCATCGATAGCAAGCAAATTTCTCGCCTGGATAACTTTTTCGTTTTTTTCACCAACTGGATTGTTTGTTAGTCGACTTCTTTGACATTTTCTTGAAATTGTTTTAAATTTTATTACTTGGATGAACTGTATAAGTGTAACAAAAAAGTGTGTTTTGGCCAATATATTTGATTTTTATATACTGTTATGTATTTTTATATATTTTTATATATTTACAAAGCTTAAGTTTATTACCTGCAGTAATGTCATTGCGGTAATGTTCCTCTGAGGAGAAGATTTTCTTTGAAAACTCATGAGTTATGGACGCAATATCACTCCTTGTTTTTTAACTTTAATAAAATCTTATTAATTTCTCATTTTATTATGTAATTCAATTAATATCATTGCTTTATACACTATATTAAGCTTTGTTTTTATTCTGATATTCTACTGGTTAAAGATATTATTTATATCTTTAAAGTATTATCTTACTCTCTCTCTCTCTCTCTCTCTCTCTCTCTTTCTATCTTTCTCTGTCTGTCTGCTATCTTTCTCTGTCTGTCTGTCTGTCTGTCTGTATGTATGTATGTCTCTCTCTCTCTCTCTCTCTCTCTCTCTCTCTCTCTCTATATATATATATATATATATATATATATATATATATATATATATATATATATATATATATATATATATGTATGTATATCAAAAATAGTCCAAGAAAGGACTCCAGGGGAGTAGTTTACAATTGGAACTGTGAATACCATTACTCATCTTCGAAATGCCACAACCTCGAAAAACGCGAACAACTATCAGAGATGTTTCGAAATGTATTTGACATGATTCATCATTTTAAAACTGCATTGTTTTCAGGTTACGAGATTTTCTAAGATGATTTGTCTCATTCTCGATCTTTTCTTTTTTCGTATGTGTCCTCGCATCTCTATGAAGGGCTTGGTCTGTTGGTCCCTCGTTCATTCGCTCGGTCTGTAACGCTTCAGTTTAAAATGGCAGTTCCATTGCTCTGTTATACTCATGTATTGATAACACAATTTTAATTGTTCTAATCAGCCAGAACTTGCAATAAAATCATCAAGTGACCAACCTCTTACTAACTTTCTAGCTATCACTTTCATTGTATCTCACTATTGTTTCACGTTCAGCTCTTATTTTAATGCGTCGTCTATTATTTTCGCTTCCGTCACTCTCTATCGTTTTCGTTGTTTGTTAACAGTCGAAGGTAATTAAACAAGGAAAAATAAAAAGATTGCGATAGTTCATTATAGACGAAAGGGCTAATTTGGAATATTGTATTTTTAATTTTTATATTAAACTGGCTTTGCAAACTCACCTTTTCTGATTAGAAAATTCTACTCCAAGCTCAATATGTGACCCAACGGGTCATTATATATATATATATATATATATATATATATATATATATATATATATATATATATATATATATAACGTGTTAGATTTTCGACTGCAGATGTCATTTTTTATATTCTCCTGCTAATGTCTCCTGTTTGTTATGGGAGAATATTGTCTGATGTTCTGAATAAGAAAATCGAATAGTCAAAAACAAAGGGCGTCTAACATTTTTATTTTAAAACTTCTCTCTTTCTCTCTCTAATCCATGCATAAATCTTTACAACTGTTTAAAACTCTAAGTAAATGAATATTAGAGCATTGTCTTACCATTAATCAGCTCGAAGATTGAATAAGGAACTGTGAACTATTAACAGTCCGTGATAGCAGACTACACTTTTTATTTTACGTGTTACATTTTATAATATGTAATTTTGGAGTTGAGGCCTGAAGATATACTTGGCATCGATTGAATAAGAGGGATGTAAGTACGGTTGCATTTATTGAAATAATTTTCGGTAAATTTTAAGTTTTTAAGCCTACCCAATGTTTCCCAGAAATCAATGAGGACCTGTGTGTAATCCTACCTCTAAGTTATGGACGCCAATTACCATTTCAATATCTTTATTATCATTTCTATCATTTTAAATGTATAAATTAAAAGTAAAACTTCCTTTTTATGGATTTCAAACACGATAGCAGACCCCAAGATACTATGTTATCCCGTTTAATTAAAATGAAATATACTTATCCGGGCACTTTGTGTATTGTATTTTAAAGAATAGATATCCTATACAAGATCTATCCCTGAACCTCTAAACAAAGTTTTGACATATCTCCATTTTAATTGAGGTTCGGGGCAAACACAGACGCCACAATATTATTGTACCCCATTTGATCAAAATAAGATATACTTATCTAAATATGCAAGGTGATACAGTTTAAGAATATTTATGGTTATTGGGGTATATCTTCAAAATCGTAGGAGGAATTTGTGACATATTTCCTTTTCTATTTACGTTGGGTCGCGAATGCAGAGCTGCAATAGCATTGTACTCTCTTTGATCAAAATAAAATATACGTATCCAATTACCACGAACAATGTAGTTTTAGAATATCTATATTCATGGGGGTCTATCTCCAAACTTTAAATGTTCAGCGTAAACACAGACATAACAATATAAGTGCAGACCCCGTATTATTTGTCTGTGTTTAAAATGCAATCATTTTCATAGTTTATAGTGGAGAATCTTCCACCGCAGTTATGTTTCAGCTAGTTTTCTGCATTCGCTTATGATGCAGTTTACTGTTTCGTATGATGCAGTTTACTGTTTTTCTGAGTTTCGTATATCTTGGATGTTATGTAGTTGGTTCTGATCTTGTTTTGTGTGGCAGTTCCGTTTGTCTGTTCAAGTGTTTCTGTTTTTTTATAGCCATACCTATGTGTTTTCGTGCGGCTCTCCTTCAGTCAGTCTTATGAATTGGCAATATAGATGTTTACCCCTATTTTCTTTTGCACCTTTTTGTGTTCAATTGAACTGCTCTTCGCATTGTTCATTTTGGTTGTGCGTTTTGTAGCGGTAACCAGTTTTTTCCGTACTTTGCATTATGTATTTTTTCTAGTTCTATTATCGCATCATTTCTATACGGACTAGTCCGCTATCCCTTTCTATCCTTTTTATATAGAGACGGTCGATATCAGTCTTCAGGACATTTTGCATGGACATTCGTTTCCTTGTTCAAGGTGCTTGATTTTTTTCTTTTGTCCAACGTATGAAGGATCCAAATCATCATCATCATCATCATCGTCATCATCATCATCATCATCGTCATCATCATCATCATCACCACCATCATCATCATCATTATCATCATCATCATCATCATCATCATCATCATCATCATCATCATAAACGATTTAAATAACATTCGAAACGGTTATGTACGTAAGCAGCTATTAAAAATCTTTAAAAAAATTTATGAAAATCGCTCCAGACAAGGCATGAAGCCACTTGATGTAAGGAGATAAAAAGAACGAAAGATAATTATCGGAAAGACAGGAGATGCTTACTGGCCTCACTCTTGAAAAACGAAAAGGAGGAAAACAGTCAGCAGGAAGAGAGTTCCACAAGCCTGAAGTTCTTTGGAAGAAACTACTGGAATAGGAAGTTACAAAATCTTTAAAAGAACAAAGTAAGAAATAATAAAACCCACAATGTGACACACTCTACTTCCACGCTAGACAATAAGTGCAAATGTAATTAGTATAAAAATGTTTAGGGGGAGGAGAAAGTGGGAATAGGATTGACTGATTTGTTCTAACAGGGATGTAACTGACGACATTGTTGAACTATTTTAACTGCCTTTGGTTTTGAAAAATAATTAATAAAAATAAATTTAAAATAAAATAGCATACATCGTCGCCGATAGGATATTTCTGCTACAAATATAATCTGACTTCATTGAAACCTAGCACGATGTTTGGCAGTCAATGCTAGCACAGAGAAACTACAAGACACCAAATATCTGAAAGTGAAAATAAAACAAGCAATTGTTTGGGTTGGCAACTTAGTTCCCGCCATTTTTTTTAACTTTTGGAATCGATTTTTTTTTCGAGTCAGCCTATATTAAATTAATGTTTATTTTGAGATCATTAACCCTAACCCTAACCCTAACCAAGTTAAGAAAAACAAACATTTTAGACACCTTCTTTTTGCTTTTATTCATTTCTTTTCGTTTTGTTTATTTCAACCAACCAGGTATTGAAAATCTTGTTGAGAGGAATTTGTTAACAACAAGAGAGAATAACTCATTGATTAATTAGATAATATTTCGTATTAAACCTTTTAAATTTAAATTTTTTAAAAGTCGCAGGAAGTTAGTTGCGAACCCAATATGTTTGACTACGTCAGGCTATGAAGCAATACTCAACATTTCTACTATTGATATATTCAAATGAAACGAAAGATTTCTGTTGGCACATGATAACATTTACATAAATTTCAATTTAATTTCTTTAGTATTTTCCTAAAATACATTTACCCGCGAGAGGATTTAAATACCGTTTTTCTTTCGGAAGGGGATGCAAACAGCATTTGAAGCGCAATGCTTGCCTCGGGTGCTGACATCTGACTCTGTCACCACCAATTCAAATCAGTTCCCATCAAATACGCCGTGAAATAACGTAAAGAAAAAAGATCGTCTGATTTCTCAAATGGTAACCAATTTAGATGCATGATAAATCAAGAAATTTAAGAGCCCGTTAACTTGAGAACTGTTTTCCTTAAAAAAAAAACAAATAATTAAAACTGACATCTGCTTTAAATGCAGCCTAACTGCAAATTGTGAAGTCTGAAAAAAGAACTCAATTAACGGCAATATGGCAGCTATTAACCCGATTCGTAATTTGATGATACCTTAACCTACAATGTCTGAGAGAAGACAATTTGCACTATAAAAAACTTTCAAAATTATGGCGCATCCGGGAAGTTCTGAGAATTTCTTGAAGGATGACAATCAAACGAAACGTATTCGCATTAGTATAATGTTAACTCTGCATTCGCGAAAAGTATGTTTATAATGGCTAAGACTAGTAGTCGTAGCCTCACTATATTGGAATAAATTTAATTTTTATATATGTAGTTGTTTTTTTACATTGCATGATTATCTCCCTTGCGAATTATCTGCCCTTGAATTATTTTTAAGAAAAAAGATGGACGCTTACTGAACAAATCGCTGTTATGATACGAAGAATGGAAAAATACTTGTAATTAAAGTTCTAGTGGATAATTTTTTCTACTTTTTTGTACAGTGAGTAAGAATATAACGCTGAATAAGTATATGATATTGTTTTTATAAAAAATAATTTTTCGTACGGCCGCTCATCAGCACAAGCACCCAATTAATTTACACGTACATGTGTAATTATTGGAAATAGAAAACAGTTGTTGATAACAGGAGTATTGTTAAACAAAACAGAATAAAATACAACCAATTACAGTTGTCCTTTGGATCACTTCAAAGTTTCTATAGGTGCAGTTTGTAAGAATTTTATGTTTGTGACCTCTCCTCTAGAATTTAAGTTCTTCTTCATCATCGTCATCTTCAGTTTAATGTGTTTTACAAGCTGTTATAATAGCTATGGCTAGTAGTCGTAGCCTCACTATAAGTATGACGGTAGTCATATGAGGAAAACTCAACGCTTCTTTTAACATTAAACAAATCTTTATTGGGTATCCTATACCGTTGGGATATAGCATAGAAAAGGGTATAACTGGTGTCCGGTGGAAACAAACGAAGTTCTTTTACTGCCCGGGGAGCGGTGCTCGGGAATCCAGTGGATGAGGGGGCAAGAGAGAGGTGAAGAAGAGTTCCTTCTAGGTTGACGGCCAGGGTCTCTCTGACGATCCGTTCCACCGTTCAACAGGGGTGCAAATAGTCCGCAAGGGACTAGCTGAAATAAATACGCCCTGTGAGCCGATTGGTTAGTTTAAGACCAACTTGCCCACAGTGGACGCATAAGAAATAGGTCCTATTTAAGACTGCTACATGTTTTGGAGACTTCCAACATCTCTTAGAGTTCTCTCGTCGTGTTTTTATTGGTGTTAATGTTTCTTTTCAAAAGATCACTATCTTACTGTGAAGATCTTCCCGGGCGAATTGTATCTGAAATTCCCGCATTTTAATTTTTCGAACCATCTTTGAACCTAGAGTATCTTCACCGTATACGTCATCGTTTCTAAAGTCTTTTAACCATTTTAAAAGAAGAAAAGCGTTACGTGCTGAAAATATAACTCTTGGATATCCAATTTACCATGATGAGGGTTAACACAAGTAAGAGATACATATTGTTAGTGAGTCGTAACCAGTAGGCGATTACCACATTGCAAGTTATGCCAACATTACAGCTGTTATAAGAAGCGTTTAAGAATACAGTTTTCCAAATCGCTCAGAACTTTTCAGACGAGACAATATTTGTAAGACAACATCAACAACTACAACAACGACAGCAACAATAACATAAACCAACTCACACAACGAGAAATGACAAACAAAGAATAAGGATACGTAATTAAAAGATAGAAAATAGATAGAACATTATACGGTACCAAGAGAACGGAAACTGCCATCTGATCAAAACCTAGACAATTAAAACATATTGACACCAGAATCAGTTGGGGGCCACAGAAAAATGGTAATAAAAAGTCAAGGGGGATGGAAATACCGAAACGGGAGGGCACCAACGAGATCTCCACTGGAATGGTGCGGAGTGTACTGACACCTTAGGGAGGTTTTTTTGCGACTAAATTTTCAGAAAAGACGAACAGTCGCTGTCAGGGGGAAATAAATGGTTAACGACTTAACGAGAACGCAAAGTAATTTGCAACAATTATCGCAAGAATCGGAGAGTACTGAGGATCTGGGGAGACTTTCTGTCACTACGATCCCGCGGAACACCATCTGCTATTTCCAGTGATAATTCTTGGCCTTTTGGCTAAGATCAATGTGTAGTATCTGTTCCGATAGATACTGCACCCCATAGACTGGTATTGTTTTATCCTTCGGGGCTTGATTTACGCCGGTCTATGGGTCGGTCCAGTTCTAAGAGGTCCACCCTCCCAGACTTTGCCTCCTCTCTTTCGGTAGGAGTAAGTTAATTGCTTACTGCCCCAGGCTTTGCCTCCCCTCTTTGGGTGGATTAAGTTTATTGCTTACTGCCTGATGCGTACCTGCCGGGGAATGCCGACGGGGCTGCCCAGGCAATTGTTAATGGCCAGAGCGCTTACCTTCTCGGGTGCTGGCTTTTCAAACCAACTTTCCCGACCCGACCTTGGGTTACATCTTACTTGTGGGAGTAAGATAAAACTGGCCTGGTGCCTAACTCCTGTAGCGGAGTAAATTAATCCATTGTAACAAAAAAGCATTTCTCAGCCTTTTGGCCAAGATCAAAGTATAGTATCTGTTTCGATGGATAATACACCCTATAGACCGGTATCGTCTTGGCTTTCGGGTCTTGATTCTGCCGGTCCGTGAGTTTGTCCTGTGCAGTTCTAGGAAGTCCACCCCCCCCCCCAGGCATTGCCTTATCACTCATTGAAAAGGGGTTAGGTTATTGCTAATCGTCTGAGGCGCCTCTACCGGGGAATGCCGACGGGGCTGCCCAGGCATTTTTGTAAGTTAGAGTGCTCATCTTCTCGGGCGCTGGCTTTTCTAAATCCCACTTTCCCGACCTTGTGTCGCATCTTACCGCTGTGGGAGGAAGATAAATAAAAAAAGGCATTAAAAAGTGTTGTTTTACTTTTTATTACTGTACAATTCTGAAGTAAAACACATTTTCCATAATGAAAGCATAGTATATGTTCTAATACTACACCACATCTTTTCTCGCCTCGGCTAGTGAAGAAGAAATCCTTCTAGACTTCATAAAATTTTATTTTCGTTCGGATTCTTAGTGTTCCTTTTTAGGGAGCTGAATTTATCCTACATTAAAAAAACGACCTTGTGTCTAACTCTTGTGTTGAGGAACATGCAGAACAAGACTAGGGATGTTACTTGCCTCTCGCGGTCAGAGTTAACTACGTGTTCACGCTACTTTCTCTCAAGAAAGTAACTGAAGAAATAAGACAAAGACAATTGAGACCTTAACTTAATGGGATCGATTATAACTATTAAAAATAAGAAACAAATATATTACACTGATCCATTCGGTGAAAAATTAAACTATAAGATTAATAATTCAATAAATAATTAATAAATCCCTTATTCGTCGCTTGGACACTGTTTAGTTTAATATCGAGAAATCCCTATTCTTTATACATAATTGTATCATAGTTAATAGTTTTCTTCGAATGTCCGGCTGGTTTGGCAGGCCGAGAGCAGACTCAAGGCGTTTCCACGAATAATGGTGATAGAGAGGCGCTCGTAAAGCCAAGACAATTCGCGATTGTCACCGGTGTTGCGATTGGTTGAAATACAAATCTGTTGAGAAGATTTGTATATTTTGACCGCTTGCGGCTCTCTGCTGACGCTGCTGCATGCCCAGGGTTTGTTGCCGATTCTATTGCAATATACAATTAATAACAGACAGCTACACAGAATACCTGATGCCGTAAAAATAAGAAAACAACGCACGGTTATTAAAATATAATTAAAAAAATAATCAAACTGATATTCCTGTATAAAATACAAAATATATAAAAACGTTCCTTAAATAAAATAAATAAATAAACATCCCACAAACCCTCAAATAAACAAATGGACAGCATTTTGCAAATACGTAATATCTTTCACAAAGGGACAATGGAAGCGAATACCACCCACAGATACGGTGAATCGTTGTTTTTCTGTTTTTACCATTTCTTCCCGAGTTATTCGATGTTTGTAAAATGCTGATGATTAGATCGAACTATTACAAGACGGTTTCTATCTTAGATACAATTTCTCCATAACGATGAAACACGGTGCACCAAACGGACACTGTGATATATAGTTTTTGAATAGAATTCTTATATATATATATATATATATATATATATATATATATATATATATATGTGTGTGTGTATGTGTGTGTGTGTGTGTGTACTTATCTAATCACATTGAAGAGCTGTGATACAGAGAAATTGTCTGTGGATGATTATATATATATATACACACATATATATACATATATATATACACCTATATATGTATAAACATATATAGAGACATATATAGAGACATATATATATATAGACATATATATATAGACATATATATAGACATATATATATATATAGATAGATAGAGAGAGACATATATACATAGACATATATATATATATATATATATATATATATATATATATATAGAGAGAGAGAGAGAGAGAGAGAGAGAGAGAGAGAGAGACGGTTTCTATCCTAGATACAACGATGAAACAAACACTGTAATGACAAGGGTGCAAAAGTGTCGACACAAGTCGCATTCCATATCAATGTGTTTACTTATATCTATGGATCTAGTACCGTTTTCGATGCGTTGCTTCTTGCAATCATACCTTATAACTCATCTACATTTAACTGAAAAGACGTATTAGACCCTAAACTAATTTGTATGAACGGACAGTTCAGTAAGTAGATTATAGAGACTAGCGAAAATAGACGACCGTTAGGGAGTCTATTTTTGCTAGGCTGCCGCGTTCTTTGGGTGGTGAGACATTGTTTCGGACCAGAAATATTTTTAGTTAAAAAAAAAAAAATGTCTCCCAATATTATTTCTTTAAAAAGAAAAAAAAATGTTGCTTTTTTTGTGGGGGCGGGGATTCTCCCCGCAAAAAAAAACGAGGGGGGGGATTACCCACCCCCCTCCCTTTAAAAAATCGAGCACGAACGTAAGCTCCACACTATATCGAAGAACCAGTTTTGATACGTAGTCTCGTCTTAGGATGATTCATTGCTAGGTAAAAAAAAACAGAAAAAAATAATTTCTCTTGCTTAAGTAGTTAAATCAAAATGTTATTTTTAACTTGTCTCATTGGCGCAGTCGGTAGCGTATCGGACAAATTCGTATTAATTTCAATATGAGTTCAAACCACGACCTCGTTTATTTAGTCGTGAAGATGTATTTCTTCTGCTTCTGACTTGGAAATTAATTAAATAGTAATTACCCTCTCCCTCTTTACGTTTACAAAAATCTTCGCCGACAGACAGACAGAGAACCTCTTCGTTATGTTATAAGTGGATATACATCGAGAAAGCAGCTATTTTCATTGGCACGGAACTTTACAACAAGCGTAATTACTAAATTTAACAGTTTCCATTCGACATAATACCAAAGAGAAATCATACACCACCCAAGCTTATTTTGAAACCAGTAATAGAGGAAACACAGGGTTTCCAGTCTTACGTGTTCTCTCAGGTAAGATTATTTGCTTTGAAATGTTCTTAATATCTTCCATTAAACAGTTGGCATACTATTTCGTTACCATTTTAACCATTAAGAAGCAAATAAAGAGGTTGTCTGCAAGCGATATAACCATAATCACTTGTCGCTTACGCCATTGCCAAATTCTATTTACACAAACGTAGGTGCATTGCTATTTTCAAGGCCTCGTCAAAGTATAAAACTCTGTGGATCTTATCTTGCTTGCTAGCTTGTATGAATGCACAATAGATGACGTCACAAAATGTGTCGTGCGCACTGAATAAGACTACGAAAAGCACATTGATATGAGAAATAGTGGGATGAGGCGAATGGCGTAAATACTTAAAAAAACAGGTAAGGGGGAGATAAAAAGAGAGGGAAAGCGGGGATAGAAAGAGTGGAAGAGAAACAGAAGGACACGAGAGATAAGAAAGAAAGGAGGAAGAGAGTGAGAGAGAGGAAAGTAAGGGAAAAAAAAGGAAGAGGGTGAAGAGAGATCGATCTATATACTACTAAAACTTTTTTGATCTTGTTATATTGTTTGTTTGTTTGTTTGTTCCCGCTCACAATGGATAACGGCATAAAAGATGAGGTCATCAATCATGACTACACAAATGATGACGTCACAAAAGGATGACGTTATAAATAATAACGTCACTAAAGGATTATGTCATCCATTAAAACAGAGAGAGAGAATAACGTGCTACTTAAATGACCTGTGACCCGAAGACCAAGTAGATGAACTTCTCGACCCTTGTCTATTATACTATTACAGATTTGTAGGTGTAGATGCTTGTTTAATAGCAGCCACGGCAGCCTTAACCGCTGGCCTTTTTGCTAAGATGAAAGTGTACTATCTGTTCCGATGGTTATTACATCCTATAGAGCGGTATCGTCTTTGCCTTCGGGCCTTGATTCCGCCGGTCTGTGGGTTTGTTCTGTGCAGTTCTAGGAGGTCCACCCTCCCTGGCTTTGCATCCCCTCTTTGGGGTGGAGTAAGTTTATTGCTTACTGCCTGAGGCGCCTTTACAGTGGAATGCCGACGGGGCTGCCCAGGCATTTTTTGTAGGCCAGAGTGCTCACCTTCTCGAGGGCGCTGGCTTTTCAAATCCCACTTTCCCGACCTTGTGTCACATCTTACCGCTGAAGTCTGAAATTCCAAATATTGAAGAAAACATTGCTGTTTTGGTTGTATCTTGTAACTGTGCACATTTGGTGACGTCACAAAGAGAGATGGAAAATTACCATTTATGCTGTCATCCATTTTTAAGTTTATATATTTACTAGCAGGGCTATCCGGCGTTACTCGGGGTCATAAAAACATAAAATAGAAGAAAAATCGCTAGGTATGTTTATATTTGTATATATTAGTACTGCAGGATTCTCTCGTAAACTAATTAACTGATCATTATGAATTTTGAAACACTGTTAAGCATAAGGAATTTACATGTAAGCGATATTTAGTTTAAGAAAGGGGTAGCCCTTTGTAAAAATTCAAATATTTCAGATTTACATTGACTTTGATTTATAGTCATTAGACATCAATTAATCAAGAGTCCTTGAATTTCAATTTCTTCTTAAGACCCTTAATCTTAAAGCTTTTTTTAATTACTAGAATCAAAATCGTGTAATGGAGTTTGATCTAAATTGGAATAAGGATTGTAGACATAATATTTAGTAGCATTATATCTTCATTTTAATATGCATAAAAAGAAATAAATTTAGTGCAAAACTGTTCTATTCGGGGACGGGTATCTGCCTAGTATATATATATATGTATATATATATATATATATATATATATATATATATATATATATATATATATATAATAAAATAAAGTATGAAACTAAAAGTATACTTTTAGAGAATTCAACCTATAGTGAAATGGTTTAAGCTCAATATACGAGTACACCTTGCATTGAACAATCGAAGATGAAATAGATTTGTCATCCGTAAATCTTTATCTATTTTCCTTAATTCATTTATATATATATATATATATATATATATATATATATATATATATATATAAAATTACGTTCTTTACTTCTTATTGAGAGCTAATTGCTCCGATCTGTTATCACTACTGAACGCCATAGAGCCATGAGCACTCTTTGGTGAAAATAATTTTAATGCGCCCATACCACCAATAAAATATTAAACTCGATCTAGTGTCACATCATGGATAGGTAAATAAATAATATTTTGAAGAAAGAAAAAAAGAAAGAATGAGAGAGGGAAAGAGGGAAAGAGAGAAAATGTGATAGAGAAGGGTGAAGAGGAAAACAGACATATTTCATAATATATATAACAAATACTGACCGCAAAGATTTCGTTGGTTGAGTATGATTTTGAAACTGACAATACAAAAACTTGCTTCTTGCTTGTTTGCATATATAATATTTTAGAACGTGGGAGGAAAAGTGCATGAGATTAGAAGTAGTGGGAGGATGGAAATAAAAGGAGAAGTAATAGTATTAGCAACAACGTAATAGAAAAGTAAGAGAGTAGTGGGAATAAATAAATGACGTAAATGAAGAAGAAAAATAAAAGGAGAGTTTTTTGTTTGTTAGGAGAGTCGTACTTTCGCTCACGAAGATGGTGCCTCGGGATTGTGTGGTCTGCATGAAGTCCTCCTCATTCTATCGCAGGTATTCGTTTTCCTGCAGGGTTGCAGATGTTTATCCTCGTCACCTAAAACTGCAAGGATCAGCGGTTGCATGCAAAGTCGGGAAAGGTTTGACCAAGAACACACAAATAGATGAGGAAGAAGTCATGTGGCCATTTTCACTTTGTTTAATTTGCGGTTCTGCGCCTGGCATATCTTTACTTGCCATATGCAGATGGAGAAATGACCAAAAAACGGGGTATCCTGATTGCTACTCCTTCTGTATTTTCATCGGAGCCCCATTAACCGTCTAACTCGGACACTATGCTGTTACTATCGTCTCTCCAACGATGAGGAAGGGTTGGACTTTAAGGGTCAACTGGTGCTTCGTATTATGTCGATTTCTGAACTAGTAATTAGACATATGATCATAAACAAACATTTTAGAATAAAATAATTTAAGTAGATAATTTAGAATAACATATTTAAGTAGATAATTTACGGGGAGATAGCAACCGGGTAATCTGCCTTAAACTACTTGTTCGGCATAAAAAGGGGGTAACTCTAACTATCGCTAACAAAGTGTTTAATTTTTTACAAAAAACATATCTTTTCTAAATATTGTAAAACAAAACTCCTGTCCCAACTGTAAATTTTAATTCCCAATTTACCTAGAACTTTTATGATTAAATTCTATCGATGAAACAGGTTTTTTTGTGTTTATATTGTAAACAATATTATAATATAAACAATATTATATTATAAACAATATTATAGTATAAATAATGTTATATTATAAACAATATCATATTATAAACAATGTAATATTATAAACAATATTATATTATGAACAATATTATATCATAAACAATATTATATTATGAACAATATTATATCATAAACAATATTATATTATAAACGATATTATATTATAACAATATCATATTATAAATGATATTATATTAACAACAATATTATATTATGAACAAAGTTATATTATCAACGATATTATATTATAAACAAAATTATATTATAAATGATATTATATTATAAATAATATTATATTATAAACAATGTTATATTTAAACAATAGTATATGAAAGACAATATTATATTATAAACAATGTTATATTATAAATGATATTATATTATAAACGATATTATATTATAAACAACATTATATTATAAACAATATTATATTATAAATTATATTATATAATAAACAATATTATAAACAATATTATATTATAAACTATGTTATATTATAAACAATATTATATTATAGATAATATTATATTATAAATGATATTATATTATAAATGGTGTTATATTATAAACGATATAATATTATAAACAAAATTATATAATAAACAATTATATATTATAAACAAAATTATATTATAAACAATATTGTATTATAAACAATATTAATACTTTAGTAAGCTGCGGCTTCATTGCGTTAACTTGAATATATGCTGAATTAGCTCTCTTGGGGGTGTAGGCAAATAATTCCTATATTGATATAATAATTTAGTTAAAGTTTCGAATTTGTTAAAAAAAAACATGTTAATCTAAGCAATTTTTTCTGTCTATTTTAAAGCCTACATAGTCACCTGATAATAAAACACAAAATGTAGATAAATCTTGAATGTCGTTACCAAGAGAATGAGTGTTTGAAAATAGATAGAAACAATTGTTTGAATTAAAATGTTTTTTACAGAAATTCGAAACATTTACTAAATTATTAGTACATTAATTGTTGAGCTCTAGTAATGTATATACTATTGAGCTACTAACCGAATTCTCTGTGAATTGAAATGCATTTATATAAAATATACATTTTACTCATATTATATATATGAAGAGAGATCAGGCAAGAGAGAAAAGAGTGAGTTTTATGCATATGAATATGTATATCTCCTTAAACTTATCTTGAGTACTTCTGTACCAAAATAAATCATTGTATATATATATATATATATATATATATATATATATATATATATATATATATATATATATTAGTAGGTACATAAGCAATGATAACAATATGTATGTATGATGTCTTTATTTCTTTTCATGTATGTGTGTCAAGTAATCAAGCTCTAACCTAAGCAACAAACCGGAAATTCAACAAAGAAAGTCGGTGATGGTATATCATTTTTCCGACCCGAATAAAAGGCCAACTCTTTTTAATTTTCGAATTGTTATCAAGATTAAAGGTGTGGTTGTTTTGGCGCTGTTAAGGAGTTACACTGGCACCAAAAGAAGTGAAAAGATAACGTTGTTACTTGGTCATTGCATATTTTACAAACATATATATATATATATATATATATATATATATATATATATATATATATATGATGTTAATCCAACAGAAGATATAAGAGGCAACTAATATCTTTTAATTAGTGAAACATCCGGATAAAAACTGAAGCTCAATATACTGGATAGAGCATGATATAAAATGAAATAATAAAATAAGGTGCAAATCAAATTTTATTAGAATTCAAAGTTCAGGCAAAGTATCTTAAAGTCCTTAACTCATGAGTTTTCAAAGATAATTCTTCTCCTCGCATTTCCCGACTGGATAAACTTTTTCAATTTAATCAATTCTTTCATTTTTGGACTGTCACTTACTACCTGGATCAATCTTCAATCAACCTCTTGGATATATTTCCTGAATTTGTTTTAAATTGTATGACTTGGATTGTATAGCTTTAACAAACGTATGTTTTGGGCTGATATATGTGATGTGTTATATACATTTATGCATTTTTGCATATATTTTTATATATTTTCAAAGTGTAATTATATCACCTGCAGTGATTTCACTGCGGTAATGGTCATCTGAGGAGAAGAATTATCTTTGAAAACTCATGAGTTAAGGACTTTAAGATACTTTGCCTGAACTTTGAATTCTAATAAAATTATTTATTCCCATTACTATTATTACCATTATTTATTTAGTTATTATTTTTTATTACTTAATTTTTATTTAATTATGGAATACTTTATATATATATATATATATATATATATATATATATATATATATATATATATATATATATATATATATATATAAACCCGCCGTGCGTTAGGAATTTTAGCACGGACTCCTTCACCATTCTCAGTCATACTTACTCATTATACCATCTAAAAAATCTTGGAGACGATCCACGTTCGTTTTAAACGTTCCTCCTTTTGTAAGCAAATGGAATGTCTATTAGGACTAGATGTGATCAGTCTCTAAGATTCATCCTCCATTGTACATATAACATAACGCTATTTTATTTTCTGTACTCTCTCTTTTCACCCCGTTTTTCTTTTTAAATCCCTCATTTTTTTAATCCCTCGATACAGCCTTTGTTAAGAGAGGGAGAAACAGGTCGGCTGGCATTTTTCATTTCTTGATTAACTTTTGATCATGAACCATAGAATTCGTCTTCTCTTAATTCTCGCGATAATAAAATTGTGTACTCCCCCAAAAATCATGAAATATATATATATATATATATATATATATATATATATATATATATATATATATATATATCAAATATTATGAAATAATAATTTTATATTCATTCTTGATGCGATAAAAGTATGCTCACTATTGGGAGCAGAGAATTATTATAAAAGAGAAAATGCTAATAGAAAGAAATGTAAAGTTGCATACTTTACAAGTGTATTATATTCAAATACAACAACAAAGAATAGTCTATAAAAAGTCCTTAAAACCATGTTTTTCCAAAGAAATAGATACTTTCATCTGCAAGAACCAAAACCTAATTAACAAATATTGGTTTAGATTATGAATTTAAAAAAGTTTGAAAAACTTATCAATCGTTTATGAGTTCAAAAAAATAAGAATTTTATTTGAGAACAAGTAGAAAGTCTTTGTAATAATAAATCCCCAGATATATGATGAGGTGTCAAAGGGTATCATCTATATGCAGTAGTATATTATAATATATAGGATATATTGGATTCCAGTAAAATAGGTAAAAACAGTCAATATTAAATATAGGTAAAGTTCAATATTTGTAAATGCATTATGCCCCGAAAACGTCTTGGAAAACGAAAAAGGTCAAGCAAATTGTACAAGGTTGAAGACATGTCTTTCAGTTGATTTGTGGAATTTGAAAAAATATCAAATTTACAGATGAGCTTTTGATGTATACGAGAAGTATATTTTAGTCAAACAAATGTTTACAGATTGTTTGCTATTTTTTTGTTGATGTAAAATAGTATTCCGGATGAGGACAGACAACAATGGTCAGCACACCTGAAATGGATTTAGTTAATACGCCCATTTTGGCTAAGAGAGCCGTTACATTTCTGAGGTCAGTTGTCGTTAGGTTCTCCGAAATTTCATTAGGATAAAGTGAAGTAAACCGTTAGAAAATAGATAAAAACTCAGTGTAAGCAGTTGTAGGGGGTAGAAATACAAAAGTGTCTTCATCGATAAGAAACATGAGTTTTAAAGAATAGAGATTTTATTGAAAATGTGAGAGCAAATATTGTTCTAAGGTGTGAAGCGTTTTATTGCTAAATTCATCTTTTTATATCGAATTAAACAAGTACTATTCATATGAACTTAAATTAAATATCTATATATTCATATATATATATATATATATATATATATATATATATATATATATATGAATATATATATGTATATATATGAATATATATATATATGAATATATATATATATGAATATATATATATGAATATATATATGAATATATATATATATGAATATATATATATATATATATATATGAATATATATATATATATAAATATATATATGGGAATATATGTATATATGAATATATATATGTATATATATATGAATATATATATATGAATATATATATATATATATATGAATATATGAATATATATATATATGAATATATATATATGAATATATATATATATGAATAAATATATATATATATATATATATATATATATATATGAATATATATATATATATGAATATATATATATATATATATATATATATATATATATATATATATATATATATGGGAATATATATATATATATATATATATTCCCATATATATATATATGAATATATATATATATGAATATATATATATATGAATATATATATATGAATATATATATATATATATATATATATATATATATATATATATATATATATATATATATATATATATATATATATATATATATACTTTTTAAGATCAGTGGGTAAAAAACAGCATAGTGCTCGATTATTAAATAATATTGAAAAATATGAGCGTAATATTATTTATATGTATCTGAAATACATATATATATATATATATATATATATATATATGCGTGTGTGTGTGTGTGTGTGTGTGTGTGTGTGTGTGTGTGTGTGTACTGAAAATGTATCCCTTTGTATAACCGATTGAGCTCGGGTTAGATTGTTTGAATCAGATAAAAAATGAGTTTGCATATTCAGTGAAATATAAAAAAATAAAAGACAAATAATTCGCTTTTTGCTCGCTAGTTTCCTTTCTTTCTCTCGTGCGCCCTTCTCCTCATCTTTTTTCATTTGTCCCTTGCAGATACGAATTAAATTAGTGAGTTAATTGCAAACGTAGGTTTATTAAAACAATTTAAATGGAATTGTTTTAAACACAGCTCGATCCCAAAGGTAAGGAAATCTTAACGTGTATTTTGTGTGATTAAAATGTATAAGAAAAACAGGATATCTATCTATCTAATTATCTACCTATCTATCTATATATCTATCTATATATATATATATATATATATATATATATATATATATATATATATATATATATATGTATATATATATATGGCACTAGATAAAGTGAAAGAATAAAATAAGGTGCGAATCAAATTTTATTTGAATTCAATGTTCAAGCAAAGTACTTTAAAGTCCTTAACTCGTGAGTTTTCATGTATAGGTTGTTTGGTTGTTTTGTTTTACGGCATATCAACCCTTTTCGGGTTATTAAATGCCGAATGCAGTCATTTTGGTGAAAGTTTTTATGCTTCAAGTTGTTTATATCTTCAAGTATTTATTCATGGTGTTTAGTTTGGTTGTTTTGTTTTACGGCATATCAACCCTTTTCAGGTTATTTAATGTCGAATGCAGTCATTTTGGTGAAAGTTTTTATGCTTCAAGTTCTTTATATGTTCAAATATTTATTGATGGTGTTTGGTTTGGTTTATCTGTTTCTATTTAACCCATAGTTGGGACCCTAACAGGTACTACCACTCCGGGTCAGGGTGGACCTGGGAGCAATGGTAATTAAGAGGAGGCTCCACATTCCCCAAAGTCCGTAAGCCGGATCTCACCATCGGATGTAGTTTAAGGTCATATCCAGGACCGGGAGTAGAGTAGGAAAAATAAAATAAAAAAGGGGAGGGAGAAAGGGAGAGGGGCTGTTGTTTTTGTTTTTGGTTTTGTAGAACATAATTAAGTTTTACAAAAAAAAAAAAAAAAAAAAACGTCAATGTAGGTGAATTTCGTCTCAGGGAGCTACAGGGCAGCCTGATCTGGTATCACCAGTTCATGTATATATATATATATATATATATATATATATATATATATATATATATATATATATATATATATATATATATAAAAATGTGATTTTTTGAAGGTTTATCTAAGTGAAAAATCTAAACCTATAAATGTTCTGTATCCTGTAATAGAGTATGATCGAGCTTATTTTCATTGGCCTAATCCCGGTCTTCACTGAATAAACTATCTTCTAAGTGAAATATATATATATATATATATATATATATATATATATATATATATATATATATATATATATAATATCTTCAAATTGATCCATATACATATGTGTTTCATGCCAAACCTGCAACCATCAGTATGGAGGAGACAATCCCTGCTGGTCACACGGTATGAACCCCAATACGAAAGTCATATTTTATTTAGTAGTCGGAACACACACCGATGTGCCCACTACAACTTGAAAATTTCTAACCGTAGTCTATCGGAACCGGTTTTGTCAATAATATATTACTTTTGTTAACCCCAAACAAGTGTACGGGCTACTGTGACAGGGGCCAGATTTATAGGAGCGGCATGGGTGGTGCAGCAAGATGTTTACATTTAAATTTGTACATATTGGTACAGTCCGGGAAACAAGGGGACAAGAAAGGAAATTCCAAAAGTCCGGGAAAAGGTATTATTAGAGTAAAAATGAATCTTCCAGTATCTAGAGATCTCCACAAAGAATGGATGTGATTTTGCTGCTAGTTGGGTGAGTCTAGAGTATTGTGGTAGAAGTGATCAAGTGCATTGAGTTCATCGGAGCACATTCTGTAGAAGTACTTGTAAAATAATCACAAGGATGCGACACTGTGGCGATGCGACAGGGGTTGAAGCTTGGCAGACAGTAAGGGACCTATTTGGTTAAAAAGTATTTTTGCACCCTTTTCAAGAAATAAAATGGTGGCTTTATAGAGATATAGGAGAGCGGCAGGTGTGAGGAGTTTTCTAGCCAGGTAAAGGGAGCCTACCTTATATGCGGCAGATTTATCAGCATTTTCTATGTACTTATTCCACTTCATGTTGTCTCCGAGCAGTTTAAATGTTGTACAATCGGTAGTTATAAAGTTTTCTTATATTTGTTTAAGGAAAGGAGCTTTGTATTTGTAACATTAAATGGGACATTCCATTTTTGGCCTCATTCTACTACAGACTGGGGGTTATTTTTTAAAGGATTTAGCCATTGCATTGCTATTGTAGGGATTAGATTTGCCCTCATGCCAAGAACCGAGCATGGTGTCATCTGAAAATACACCCATCTCCGACGCGATTGCACCAGGAAGGTGTTTTTTCTTGTTTTTATGAATGCAAGGCATAAAGCCACTTGACGTAAGAAACTAAAAAGAACAGAAGATAATTAACGCGAAGACTGGAAATGCTTATTGACCTTAGTCTTGAAAATACCAAGGCTATAGGTAAAAGGAAAACAGTCAGCAGAAAGAGAGTTCCACAAGCCTATAGTTCTTGGAAAGAAGCTACTGGATTAGGAAGGTAAATTATACCAAGCTATCTGAACGGGGTGTATTTGCTGATGACACCACGCTCGATTCCTGGCATGAGGGCAGACATTGACGTTAGAATTCAAAATGTGTGGTGCGTTTATGAATTCGGTTAGGTTTTTGTTTTATTCATATCAATGTTATGGGCAATTCCCTAAATGCACTATTCTCTCATGCATTACATGACCATTCTTTTAACTTAAAACACGCTAGACTTATAAAATTAATTTTAAATAAATCTTGCCGAAGACTTCTGGGGTCATCATTTATAAATTCTAATTATAATAAACAACGTAATGGCTTCTACAATTTATCTTCTTCAATCAGCAAACTAATACTAACGAACAGAACTTGAATTTAGATCAAGGCTGACTATTTCACACCACATTCCCAACAAAACTGTGTACATAACATCGATATTTAAAAAAAATCATTCCACTTCACTAACGCGCCACATATTTTGAATGTTAACGTCTATGTTTCGTTCGAGCAAAAAGAACAAAAATATTCTTTTCGCGTCATAGACGCACTACATATTTTGAATTCTAACGTCTACGCTTTCGTTCGAAATAAATAACAAACACATTATTGTCACGTCACAGACGCACCACGTATTTTCAAATATTGACTTCTATGTTTTCCTTCAGATCAGTCATCTGAAGGAAGTGTGTAAATAAAGATGAAATCTTGATGAATATATTCAACAAATTAGGTTTCCCATTTTTCATTTTCCGTCACGTTAGATTCTTATTTCCATAATTCTGATATACACACACACACACACACACACACATATATATATATATATATATATATATATATATATATATATACATATATATATATATATATATATAGAGAGAGAGAGAGAGAGAGAGAGAGAAATTAACTTCTGAAGATCAGAGCAGAACCTAATCAATACAATAGACATTACACATGCAATAATTCTATATCCTTTCAGATAGAGCTGTATAACAATAATAAATAATAAATTAAGATAAGATATACTTTTATTTATTATTGTTATGCATATATATGCAGGGGGATATTGATGGTAGTAATAGTAGTAGTAGTAGTAGTAGTAGTAGTAGTAGTAGTAGTAGTAGTAGTAGTTTTCTTTTCATTCAACTTGTTTATTTTGATAATAATGATGATGATAAGAAATCTAAATACAAATGGCACTTTTCGAAGTTAGCGAGATTGTAAATGAGATGAAGGTTTTTGTGGGAAGGGCAAAAACCACACGACCGAAATAAGAGGCTGTTTTTTTTTAATCACCTGTTGTTGTGAAAAGTGTGGTTAACAGAAGTAGGTGAAAGTTAATATGACCACCAGACATGAACACACGTTGCAAACAGGTGCGAACGAATTTTGTTTCGAAAAAAAAAAATACATCAGTGACCGGAAAATATGATATTGTACAATCGGATAAAAGAAAACAGATAATGAAGATGGCGCAAGAAAGGAGAGAATTAATAAGGCGTAAAAAGGGATAATGAAAGTAAAAAAAAGAGGCAAAGAAAAGGAATAGTTTAAAAAAGAAAAGAAATAGCAGGAGAAGGAAGAAAGGAAAAAGAGATAACTAAAGGAAAGAAGTAGTTGAAGGAAGAGGGGAAGAAAAAGAGAAAGAAGCAAAATATATCGATTGCTGAAGAAAGGAAAAGGAAATAAAAACAAGTTAGAAAGAAAGAAATAGAAAATAGGCAACGTAAAAGAGTAGATGAATAAATAAATAAAAAAGAAAGAAGTAACTTAAAGGATTAGATGAAAAAAAGAAAGGAAAAATAAAGAAACGTTATGGAGGGGAAAAAAGCGAAGTAGATGGATAGCTGAAGAAAGGAAGGGGGTAAAGAAAGTTGGGAAAAAGATAACGGGAAAAAGAAAAGTGCAAAAGAACAAATCAGACGGGCAGCTGAAGAAAGGGGGAAGGGAAATAGCCGGAAGGGGCCGAAAGAAAGGAGCAACGTTAATGCGTTGTAGGAGAAAGGAAAAACGAAAGAAAAACAGAAACAAGAGCTAACGAAAGAAAAAAGAAAGAAAGAAAAAAAAAGAAAAAAGAAAGAAAGGAAAAAGAAAGAAAGAAAAAAGAAAGAAAAACAGAAAGAAACAAAAAATAAATTTTAAAAAAGAAAGAAAGACAGAAAGAAAGAAACAAACAAACAAAAAAGAAAGAAACAAACAAACAAAAAAGAAACAAACAAACAAACAAAAAAGAAAGAAACAAACAAACAAACAAAAAGGAAACAAACAAACAAACAAAAAGAATAAACAAAAAAAGAAAGAAGCAAATAAAGCTCTAGTTTAAGAAAGTCGGAAAAAGAAGGAAAGTAGCAAAGTAGATGGATAGACGAAGAAAGGAGGAAAAAGAAAAAAAGAAATAAGAAATAACCAGAGAAAGGAAGACGTAAAGTAAGGAGATTTTTAAGAAACGAATACAAAAGATGCAAGTAAAGTAGTTGGATAGCTGGGAAAAGGGAGATGAAGTACGTCGAAAGAAATCTTCCAATAGCTTGAGTCTCGAACAAAATACCGGTTTGCAAACTTAAAATGCTTAAGGAGTAGATTGGCTCTGCCTGTCGCCCGACCTTTGCACTCCTTTTTTCTAGAAGAGGTATCATTCCAGGGACTCTTCCAAGCTACCCACTGATTGGCCTTGTTTTCTGACTAGAAAAATGAATGCCGTCTCTCCTACCCTCTATCTTGGCAAATTGGGGACGAGTTCTTGTGACTTAGTCTCACATAACTAATCTGAGCCATTTTGGTTTTGGCTAGTTGAAGGTACAGGTCTGGCAGCTTGTCTGGCTGCTGTTTCTTACTGGTACTGCAAAAGCCCTAACTCTTAGGTAGCACTTTGAGCGGCTGCTCTATAAACATTTGTATAATATCAGGGTAACTGTACCACAACCTCATAAATAATAACTTGGCTAATAGTCTACTTGTGTGAGCCTGCTGGCATCACCCAAACATCCACTTTGCCCAACGAAATCTAAAACTAACATTTACTTTACAAAGAAAAAGCAACAAGATCTAACCAGACGCCCAACAAAAAAATAACAACACATTTTTCTCCTCCCTTGAACCTTGCATTAACAAATATCCGACGACTTAGATCCAATATTGATGACGTTGAAAACTTTTTCCTAGTAAACTTCACGGATATCCTAGCACTAAGTGAAACTAACCTACACTCCTCAATCTCCTCTAATAGTTTTTACATAACTAGATACCTTCCACTCTACCGTAATGACTCTGACAAACATGTGCACGGACTCGGAGTTTACGTTCGGAGCACCCTCCTCTTTACTAGAGAACATTGACTTGAATCAGGTGGTCAAACCTACATGTGCTTTATATTAACCTTACAACACAGCGTTCGTTACTTATATTTCATCTACCGTTCTCCTTCGACCCAGGACTGTACCCTGCTCAACTTTGTCTCTGATAGCATAGATGCACACTCGCATTAGATCCGAATGCCCAAATACATGTATTTGAGCATTTTAATGTCCGCCACCGTCACTGGCTTTTATCTCGAGGTATACAACACGTATAGTTTCTCCATTGCACACTCCCTTTCACAGACCGTCAATTTCCCGACCCACATCCCAGATCGTTGGGGTCAGCAAGCCTTACTTCTTGGCCTATTCTTGACCTCACTGCCAGAGCATTGTGTGACAAGTACCCATAGCCCACTTGGGAAATCTAATAACATTGTTATAATGATTGGAATCCATCTAAAGTCTCGACCTCATGGTGATTAGCCGTTACTCAAAATGACATGATACTTCAAAGGTGCTGATTGGGAATCCATCAGAGATAACATCAGAGACGCCCCGTGGAGTGAATTTTTTTCTCTCCTTGCTGATCAGTGAGAAAATGAGTTAATTTAATGCGCCAAAGCAGGCATTGAAGCATATGTCCCCACGCGAAACTGGTGTTTAAACGAACTGTGCAGCTGCTATTGCTCACAAGCAGCAAGCATTTCACCAATTCAACAACCATAAGTTAACTACAAATAGACCAAACATTTAAAGCGTCACGAAATTATCGTAAGACTGTAATAAGCGCAGCTAAGATAAGTTATACGAAGATGACCAGAAAACGTATTGAGTCACAGAAATTAAGAACTTGCGATTTCTGGAAGATCTATAATCGTGTGGTGAACAGTGCGAAATCAACAATTCCCCCGCTATCCAACAACTGATGAGGATGGACTACTTGCCCAACGATTCGCCTTGAACTCCATTTTGAACTCCACAAGCCACTCCCTCCCAAATTTCGCATTGCGGACTGCAGTCATACTTAATAATCTGATTATCACCCCCCCCTTCCCAAGCCCGGGATTTCATCAAAAAAACTTTTACACCTCCAAAACATGTAGGCCTGATCTTATCCACGTGATAGTAATTTTTAAAAATGCTCCGCTGGGTTGGCCCCTGCCATCTCCAAACTCTACAACAGATGCCTAGCTGAATCTTACTTCCCTGATAACTGGAAAATTGACTCTGTGGTACCAGTGTTTAAGAACTCTGGTAAAAGAACTGATCCCCATAATTATTGGCCCTTTAGTCTACTCCCGCTCTTCGCTAAAATCTTTGAATCTTTAATCACTCTAGCGATAGTCCAGCACCTCGTTAATGCTAAATTTCTTTCTGACAGTCAGTATGGATTTAGGCAAGACCGTTCTATTGCGGATATATTTACGGCCATCTCTTAGCGCATATATTACACACTGGACAAGGCAGGTGAAGCTAGGGCGGTAACGCTAAATTAATCTAAAGCCTTTGACAATGTCTGGCATGAAAGTCTTCTCATAAAAATTCATTCATATTCTATTACTGGATGAATATTTAATATAATTAGATTCAGATTGTCCTCGATGCCCGTACATACAAACAACATGACATTAATGCATGTGTACCGCATGGATCGATCTTTGGGCCTTTATTGTTCTTGATTTTCATAAACGACCTCCCTGGCGCAATTATGTCCGAGATGGGTATGTTTGCTGATAACACCACGCTCTATTCTCGACACGTGGGTAAAACGAATGCGCACATATCCAAAGCAATGTCTAAACCTTTAGAAAATAATCCCAGTCTTTAGTTGAATGGGTACATGAATGCATGGAAGCATTTAATACCACTAACGCAAAACTCTTTTCTTTTTACAATTATAAGTAACCTCTTTAACCACCGATTGCTATGGCAAATAGCACCCTACCTGAGAGTCCAACATTTAAACTCTTCGGTCTAACATTTACGGGTAACATGAATTGGAACAAATACGGCTGCTGCAAAGAAAGTGTAAAGAATGTAATCATTTTGAAACGTCGAACTGGCTGTCTTAACTCTATCCGGTAGATAAGACCATCTAAGCAACCCTATGTGAGTATTAATATTTTGTGGTTTCTTTAATCTCGTCATTTATTTGAATTTGATTGTACGCATTTTTCGGGTCAATTATTTTAAAACACTTCATCCATTCTAATGAATGTAATATGTTTTCAATGTTTGGAATAGGATATGAATCCGAACAAATCTCATGATTTAAAAATGTATTTAATAATCGTCGCAAATTCTTAAATCACCTTTCGGATTTCTTATTACAACTATAAGTGAAGCTTATTTATTTCCAGCAAGATGGACATGTTGGATAATACTTTCTTCCAGCATTTTACGTAGTTTAACAACTACTCTGGCTTCTAGATGAATAAGGTCTACGACTTTCGAAATATGATGAATCGCTATGTTGTTGTTTTTGAACTTGACTGGCTGTATGTTTTCTGAAGTTTCAGTTCCAAGATTGTCCACGGTGCTTTCTACATAAATGCGTATAATTTAGTGTTACTAATAATTTTCCTTTTAAAACAAGCTGCGCGTGCGTGGTCCCTCTCTGTATGTGACTCGATGTGGCGAGTATAAAATGCAATAAATTTGGGCAATTTGAGGCATTTTTTACCCCCCTTTGAGGGGGCGCGAATCAGAATATTTCTGAGGTTAAGGATGCTATTTTATATCCAGAACAATTGCCTCTACATTTTGGCCAAGTTTCAGAAAAATTGAATGGATGGATCAAACGTTATGGGAGAAAAGGGTCATTTTTTCCATTTTGGGGGCTTTTGACCCCCTGGGGGCGCGAACCAGATTTTTCCAAGGTCAGCGATACTTATTTTCTATTGGGAACAATTGCCTCCACATTTTGGCCAAGTTTAAGAGAAATTGAATGGATGGATAAAAAGTTATAGGGCAAAAAATGTCATTTTTTTGCCATTTCGGGGCCTTTTGACGCCCTGGGGTGCTAACAAGAGTTTTTTTCAAAAATTGGAGAGTGTCACTTTCTAACCTGACCAAAGTTACGACTTCATGCAAAATATCAGAGAAATTCAATGGATGGTTGCGTAGAAAAATCCGGACGGACGAACGGACCGATGGACGGACATGCCTCAAAACATAGGTCCCCCGATTTTATAAATCGGGGGACCAATAATAAATGTCTTTCAGCGTCGCTACTATTAAGACAATTAACTCTTCTTTCGTACAAATAATGGTTATTGTAAATTAAATATTTTTAAATAAATAAAACTTATGTTACTTATTGATTTATTAATTTATTCAAAATTGTAGAAATTTATTTTTTAAAAACAATGAATAGTCTGTTTTCTTACCGTAAAAATATTTGTCAGCTAAATAATCCACAAATCAGTAAAACGAATTTAGTTTTTAGTCGACAGAACGATAATTTGATTTTCGAACAATTCATGTTAAAATGGGTAAATTCGGATTTTTTTTACCTTAGAGACATCTAATTTGCTGATTGGTCTATCTTATTTTTGTAAATGTGTGTGAAAGGTGATAACGTACGTGGGTACGAATATGAAGTTGCTTAGAGTATTATTAGGTGGATAGATTATATAGCTAAATAAGTTTCTATTAAATAAAAAACTTTTAACACAGTCGGTAACCATAATAGTGACAGTATACAATGTGGATTTTGTTTAAATGTTCTTTTAAGGACCCTGTTGTTCTTATATGAGTTCCATCAAATTGTCTAAATTTTAATAGACGTTTTTTCCGATATTAATTTCGATAGTCGTTCACAAAAGTTTCTTCGGAATAAGTATTACTTCGCGTCGAGTATTAATTTCATTTATTTAGTTTACGCCATTCGATGTAATTTCCTTAGAATTATTTCCTTCAAAGTCTACTATTTCGACAGTCTTTACATTGAGTTGCCATTTACATACGGTTTTAAAGTGGTTTTTATTTTTACACTTATCATATATTTGTCCGCACGCTTGACACTTTTCACTATTTAATTCGTGCTCATAAATGCAGTATTTTGAAGGTGACGGTGGTTAAGTGGATAACGACACGGACTAAAGACCTGGGTGTTCCAAGTTCGAATCCAGTCAGTTCCACAGTACCACTTTCACTTAGTGATGTTGGCAACCTTCTCGTTGTCCTTTCCGTAAGTAACTGATGTCTTTACAGAAAGACTTCTAACTAGAAAAACATCGTGGAAACTAATGCCAACAACAGAATCATCTGATGCACACGAAAAAAGAATACAATATTGTTATTTTTATCGCGTATATATCCATATATTCTGGTGGAATTTTCTCTTTTTAAAAGTTTTTAATTAACTCATCACGTTTCTAGTTTACGAAAGAAAGAACGATCATAACAGAAAGAAAGAGAAGAAAGACGAAAGTCGAAAGACGATATTACAAAAAAAGGGAAAGAATGAATGTAAAGTGTGAGTTGAAGAATGGAAATGAAAACAAGAGAAAAATAAAAGAACCGTTGATCAAGGAAAGGAAGCACATTGTTTCTACGTTTAATTTGTTTGTTTTACGGCTTTGGCGAGTTATTTAATGCCAGGAAATACTTACTGTCAGCGATTAATTACATGTGATTAGTTGAACCTATGCCCCCTTTTTTACCTAAAGCTAGTATAGAATGATGGATTCATAACTTTCCCAGCATTATCAATGTGTAATTTGCGTGTCTCCCCACGAGGGCATAATGGGGCACAAGATAAATTCTATTGTAGGGTGTAGCATGAAACAACGTTTCATTGGCGTCCATGGCCTGTAAATATTTTATGATTTCACTCGACGCCTCAGACGATAGCTAATGAAACTGTCACTCCTCCAATAAGGTATTGCCTGAGATGATGACCTCCTAGTACTGAGGATATAACTTTTTATTACATTCATGGAAACATAATGTGTTATTGCGTAATTGGCCAAAATATATCCAATAGTATTTCAACTTTACACCTCCGATTCAATCGTCAACGACGGTATACATAAACCCGCTCACTAAAGTCCAACCCTATCTCACCGTAGAAATGTGGCAGTCTTAGAGCTACGCTGCCTGGAACTTGGTTCCTGGTAGTGTCACACATAGCAGACCGGTTTTGCAAAAAGCGTTATTATAGCTTCAACCTGACTAACAGAATTCTAGTGAAAATTCAGGGGGTTCGGCATCAGTCAGGACCCGTCGCCCTCCGGTCGTCTGTCTGGGGGGTGCAACGTAGTTTCTACATCATTGATTAGTGTGTTCTCGGCCACACCTTCTCCGCCTTAACATGCAACAGATTAGCCTTGCTGTTCTCTGTTTTTTTTGGGGGGGGGGGGTAACCTGCAACCTTGTATATTAACAAATAGCTGTGACTGATAAGCAGGACTTCATGCAGACCATACAGTTCTGAGGCACGATCTTCATGAGCTCTATGTAAAAGTCCGACGCACTTAACAACAATAATGGCAATCCATTAGGTAAACATAGTTGTCATCTATCGCCGCAAAGTGCTATAGATCTTCGCGTTTGTAATAACTACAATAATCCATGCGTTGACATCAAAAAGAAAACGTTGAAAGGAAACTATGTCTACCATTAAACAAGAACGAATAGTTTTAAGATGCGTCCATTCAATCTGCGCGTTTAATGATTGAGATGCTATGTTTAAACTTATGCGTGACCGACCGACAGTCAAGCAGTACCGCACGGACGCATCTAATGAAGAAAATTATGTTGAACCAGCGGAAATTGCGTCAAGATTTGGTAAAGCGTTAGAAAGACTTCAAGGTGGCAGAGAGAACAAGAAAATAGATGAAAACGCAGAAGAATGATATTTTTAACATCAAGGATTAAATAGAAACATAAAAGGCAAAACAAGAAACAAAAAAAGACAAGCGAAAGATATGAATCTAATTACGAAAAGAAGGTTTTTACGGTGTTGAAATAAGAGCGAATGCGAAAGAAAACGGAAGCGAAACGCCCAAAGATAAAGCATCGTTAGATACTGACTGTGTGATAATAAGATACGTACGTTATTTTTCCCGATCTCAAACGATGGTGCCAGGTTCATTGCCAGTGGCCTAGGGCGCTGTCACACGTGAGAGAATAGCGAGACGTCTGTGTTTATTTTTGTACATGTCCCTGACCGTCTCAAGGAGTGGGGCCCTCGCATTAAACCGAAAGTGTGTCAAACATGAAACCCGTAATGGCGGCTTCAGTTAATGCGCACATTTTGCCTGATAGAAGAGTTACAAACGAAAAAACTTCTGAGGAAAAGAAAAAAAATGTGAAATTTTGTGTTGCGTTTCAACCTTGTTTTATACATGCAGAAAAGCTAGTTGTTGTCATTATTACAAAAACACATGGAAGTTCACAATTATTATCCATACCTTGTTAGCTGCTGCTTCTTGTACGCGCCCTTTTGTGATCCTCTCAGCATTGCCGCCTGAAATCAAAGCTCCTTATTTACACTTTCAAAAAAGACGAAGTCAACCCAAGACTGATGGAAGACAGAAGAGGTTTATTCAATTTGATCTTTGTTCCAAATTACTAACCAATAGAGATAAGCAGAGAGAAATCAATAATTAGTGTTTAATAACATATTGTCAGCGCACTCCAATTTCCCATGTTCTTACGTTGTGTGCTTCCAAGGAATTAACCGTTAATCTTTCTCACTCTCTCTCTCTCTCTTTCGCACACACACACTCTCTCTCTCTCTCCTTCTCTCTGAACCATGTGACGTCGTGCACGTTTCTATTAATTTCTAAAGTTTAGTAATCCTAACACCTAGTTCAGCAAGTTGACCTCCAACCGACATAACTTTCATTTCTTGGTTTTGCTCAACTAACAGTTTCATATTCTAGTAGGTTTACTTGCCTGATATTTAACAGATATTTAACAGATAGATCCGATGCAATTGCACATAGTGGCGTTGGCTTTTATAAAGTCAATTTTTATTGGATTTTCAAAATTAAGCTAGAAAATGAATAAGATATCAGTAAAAAAATGAATACGAAAAACTAGTCAAAAAATGTCTATATTCTCGTATTATTTATTTACCTCAAGTTAAATATAAATATTTACCAAGTTAAAAAGAAAGGTCAGGTGGGGATTGAAAAGACAGGGCACTAGAGGAAGTACACTACGGCCTATAAAAACTTATTGGGAAGCCTCGTCGGCATTCCTCGGTTGGGGCACCTCAGACGATTAGCAATAAACTAACTCTTTCTAACAGAAAGAAGGTAAAGCCCGGGAGGTTTGACCTTCTAGGACTGAACAGAATCATACCTCAGTCCGACCGAAGCAAGCTCACTAACAACAATGCCCCAGACTCAGCCGAACCCTAACCCTAACCCTAACCTCAGTCCGACCGAAGCAAGCTCACTAATAACAATGACCCAGACTCAGCCGAACCCTAACCCTAACCCTAACCTCAGTCCGACCGAAGCAAGCTCACTAACAACAATGACCCAGAATCAGCCGAACCCTAACCCTAACCCTAACCTCAGTCCGACCGAAGCAAGCTCACTAATAACAATGACCCAGACTCAGCCGAACCCTAACCCTAACCCTAACCCTAACCCTAACCCTAACCCTAACCTCAGTCCGACCGAAGCAAGCTCACTAACAACAATGACCCAGACTCAGCCGAACTGCTTGTCGAATTCAAAATCACCTAGAAGATATATATGAGAATATTACTGCGTTGAGTGAGGCGATATTACTCTGCTGGGGCGTACTTGGTGCTTATACAGAGAGAGCCTTGTGGTGATCCAGAGAAAGACTTAACTGAATTTGGCATTGCATTTTATTTCATCCCATGTTTTCTTTTGGTGTCTATTGTAGAATGAGAAGTTATTGCTCATATCATAGACTTTATTGGTCCCTCGATTTATAAAATCGTTGGACTTATGTTTTGAGGCACGTCCGTCCGTCCGGATTTTTCTCCACAACCATCCATTGAATTTCTCTGAAATTTTGCATGAAAATGTAACTTTGGTCAGGTTAGAAAGTGACATTCTCCGATTTTTGAAAAGAAATCTGGTTAGCACGCTAGGGGTTCAAAAGGCCCCGAAATGGCAAAAAATGACATTTTTTGCCCCATAACTTTTCATCCATCCATTCAATTTCTCTGAAGCGTGGCCAAAATGTGGAGGCAATTGTTTCTAATAGAAAATAAGTATCGTTGACCTTGGAAAAAATCTGGTTCGCGCCCCCAGGGGGTCAAAAGCCCCCAAAATCGCAAATAATGACCCTTTTCTTCCATAACGTTTGATCCATCCATTCAATTATTCTGAAACTTTGCCAAAATGTAGAGACAATTGTTCTGGATATAAAATGAGCATCCTTGACCTCAGAAAAAATTATGGTTCGCGCCCCTAGAGGGTCAAAAGGGGGTAAAAAATGCCCCAAATTGCCCAAATTTATTGCATTTTACACTCGCCACAACGAGTCACATACAGAGGGGGACCACGCACGCGGGGCTTGTTTTGATTTCGTTCGATTTATTTTACGGCATATCAATTCTTTTGTGTTATTTAACACATACCAAATTAGTAGTAAACTTAATAATGTTATACACCAGTTACTATTTTAACGATGGTTGGGAGAACATTGTTGGCCCATATATTTCCCAATAATAGTAATACGTAAATGACCAGAAAAGATCAGATTGAGTTTGAACACGATATATCCATAGTCAACAACGGAACGCATCAGATCATTTACATAGTCCATCCTTATATATCTATTTATATAAATTTAGATATGTGTATATGTTTATATATTTGTATGTACAGGACTTAAAAATATAAACGTATAATTATGATTTTTTTAGCACGGCTGCTGTGGATAAGTGGTCATAATATAGGCTATATTTAGTTTAATTTAGTTTTATGCAAACAGGGGTGATCGGTGAGAGACTTTTTTTTATCTACGGTTGAACTACACATCATTCTGTTGGATTTACTACATTATGATCATCTCTAACGCATCTTTAAATCTTTCGTCACCGGACAATTTGTTAACGGACATTTCTTCAACTGGACTGATAACCTTTTTATGCACACACTTTTACTTTCTATAACTTTATATTGTTTCTTAACTTTTTTCAAATTTTGAATTTTTGCTATTCCCCTGTCAACTTATCTATCTATGTAATTCCTTTGATGATAAGATTTTAATTTTTGAAAAACCTTTTCTTAAGGAAAGAAAATTAAACATGTTTTATCGAGTACACTTTGCATTGAACAATCGAAGATGAAATAGATTTGTCACTCGCACATCTTTATCTCTCTTCCTTCTGTTATCTTATATATATATATATATATATATATATATATATATATATATATATATATATATATATAATATATATATATATATAATATTTAAATGTTGAATTAAATTAAAGATAATTGAATTATCGTTTAATAATCTATCGTGATAATATAAAGCTCAATATATTGAATAGAGCAATCAATTCTAGAGATGAAAGATGAGAATAAAACATTGTAAAGATACAATATTTACTAGAACATCAAAAGTTCAGAGCAAAGCGCTTCATATCCTTTATCTAT
>OY744517.1:102059773-102074773 GCA_963556195.1 Sepiola atlantica | reverse complement strand
GAACGTCTTCGAACGAAACCGGTCAAATTTCTTGTTTTTTGTTTTTTCGTCCATTATTACCTGTTTTCCGTTTGTCTTTTTTCAAACATTTTGTCTACCATAGCATTTCATTTCATGACTTATCGTGTACCTTACCCCATGTATATATATATATATATATATATATATATATATATATATATATATATATATATATATATATATATATATATATATATATATATATTAGTATTTCATGTATCCACATAAAATTTTAGAAGCAGATATAATTTTTTATGTATCAATTTTCAGTATTTACTTCAACAGTGCTCGATACGTAAGTAGGGCTAGGTAGTAAGCTATGAAAATATATTTATGGCAATTAAGCTACACAGAGGCTCCCGCGTTTTATCACCGGAGGGAATCTCTAGGCTAAAATGCATTTTAGTCTGAAGATTCCTTCCGGGGATGAAACGCGGGGATGAAACGCGGGAGCCTCTGTGTAGCTTAATTGCCATAAATATATTTTCATAGCTTACTATATATATATATATATATATATATATATATATATATATATATATATATATATATATATATATATATATATATATATATGGGGGTGTTAGTGTGTGTGTCAAAGACAGCAACAAAAAAGTGTCACGCTTGGCTGGTTTAATGGCATATAACAGAAAAAGAAGGTTTAAACACACGGGAGATGGAACACGTGTTGATATATGGGAAAGGATGAGAAGATAATCGTATACAATTTGATGAATTCATAAGAGCGTGAGAGACAATTAGAGCGATGACGCCACATCTTATATTTCCTGATTCAATTTAATTTACGTTATAATGGCTTTTTTTCCTGCTGGTGTTTTTTTTTTTCTATAAAATGTAATAAGGACATACGTCAGTCATGAGACTGCTTACCTTTGCCTGAAAACGTAAGGATAGGCCTTTTCTTTGCCTTACTTCTCCATTTTGTATGAAGCATTCTCCGAAGTTAGGCCCTGGAGGCGTTGATTACTAAAAAGAGTGTTTAACTGCTACGGCTAAATATTTTTCATCGTGCTTACTGTTGTCAAAGAGCATCAGACTCATACATCCAATTTGGAATAATCGGAAATCCAAAATGTTCACCCTGACTGAACATTTCAAGGTCACAGTTTTCCGCGATCTTGACCTTTGACTTAGATATCTCAAAATTAAATCATTTCTAAGTTAGATATTGATCGATATTTTGACAAAGGTTGCTGAAGATCGGTCAAGCGATATGAACACAAGGCTGCACACAAACAAACAAACAGGCACAGAAGCGCGGAAATTCTATAGTTAGCCCGATTTTCCCCAGCGATTTCTTCGACTTGTGCAGCTGTTATTGCGCATAGGCAGCAAGCATTCCGCCAATTAAAAAAATCATAAGTCAACTGCAAATCAACAAAAACATTAAGAAAGCATTGTAAGAGTAGGTATACCGTGATGAGCAGTCGTAGAAATTAGGAATTCACAATTTCTGGAAAATCTATAATTGTCTGGTGAATAATGAACAACAATCCTTACCCCACTATCCAAGCACCACGATGTCGCTTGCACGGCAACGGATAAGGCTAAACTGCTTACCCAGTGGTGCGTCTTAAACTCTACTTTGGACCCCATAAACAACTCTCTCCTTATTTCCCACTACGAGCAGAAGCGACACTAGATGATCTGATCATCATCCATTCCCCTGTCATAAAAAACATTGACGACTCCCCACTTAAGATGCCCTTATAAATCTGACTCCTAATTCATAGTAGCCCCTTACGTCTTAATGTGCCTTGTTTGGGGTGAATATACGAAATAAAAAGAAGATAGTGACACACCTACAAACAAATTTGCCCGAAAACATAACCTCCTTGACGGAGGTAATAAAACGTAATAAACATTTATAATAAATAACTAACATGTTGAAAGACGAAAGAATTCCTCTTACTCAGATTTACAAATATAAACGGATATATTTGTATTGCGCAGTCGGTGCAGCACTAGACGCCAACTACTATATTATATGATGATGATTAAAAATCATTTATTTAATATTTCGGGAAAATCTTCCCTTTGTCAAAAATAACAAACATCAAAGTAAAAATCCGTCTGTGCAGAGAATTCACAAAAATGGATGCAAGAGAGTAGAGTTGGAGGAAACCAGTCCCGCAAAGAATAGAAATTCATAAATTACCCGGCACTTTGCATTTCCTTCAGCCTTCTTAACATATTACTACTAGGTCTAGCAATGTTTCAAGCAAACTACCATTCTTTCTCTCTCTCTCTCTCTCTCTCTCTCTCTCTATATATATATATATATATATATATATATATATATATATATATATATATATATATATATATATATATATATATATGTATATATATATATATATATATATATATATGGGAAAATGAAAAAGGAAAACCAAGCAGAGTTGATCAGACCCCACTTCCCTTAAAAGACAAAAACATAAACGTTCCTTATACTAAATCTACGTTTTGTTCCATATAAATGTTTTGCTAACTTATATTAGTTATTTTTTTTTTTTTATTTATTTACCTGTGGTGTTCGTCTGTCTAATAAAATTTATCCGTTACTTACAAAAATGTTTCTGCATTTTAAAGTGTTTGGACGAATCCATTACACTATTATTTAGGTGATTAATGTATTATTTTTAGTTTTATATTATAAATATAAAAAACATCAACACATCAAAAAATAAAAAATAAATAAATATGTATATATATATTTCCGAAACAGTTTTTCATGGTAAACAACTGATGATCCCTTAAAATAGTGTTAGAAATAAACTAATATAATAACTGTAAAAACTAAATTGACTTACATGAGTGATTTTCCACTGGAAGACTTGGGACTATAAGTTTTTTTGTTTTTTTTAATATAGTTTTAATGGTTGAGGAACTTCCTAGACTATATATATATACACATACATATATATATATATATATATATATATATATATATATATATATACCTTTAGTCCCCCCTTCTCTCCTTCCTCCTCCTTTGTTGTCCATCTCCCCGTTGTCGTCAACCTCAAATAAATATTAATCTTCCTTGTTCACTTACAGTTTTTCTAATCTGCGTTCACAACTGTCGATTTTTTTCCTTTTCTCAGTTTTTCAAATCGGCGTTTATAAGTTAACCGTTAATTTGTTCTCTTTTTCTTTCTTTTTCTTCTTCTTCTTTGCCCACTCCCAGTGTTTAAAATCGGCGTTCACAACTGTCGATTTTTTTCTCTTTCTTCTTCTTCTTCTTTCTCTTCTTTTTTAACATTTCTTTCTTTCTTTCTTCCTACTGTATTTTTATTCTTTTTCTTTTTCTCATTATAATTAGTAGATGTGTTATATATACGTTTATACATATTCTACATATTTTTATTTATATATCCTATGATTTGTTCTATCAGTTTATTTTGATTAATTTGATAAGATTTAAAAGCACCAGGATGGCGAATAATTGCCTTATTTAATTGTCCAAATATTTTATTTTTATCGCCACCTTGGTTAATCATTCTTATTATTAGATCAGAAATTGGGGGCATGAAATCTACTAATTTTAAGGTAACACGAGCAATCCTCAGAAATTCAGACATAATACTCCCGTAAAATATATACACAGGGCAAGTACTATTTTTATATGGCATTCGCACGATACGAAAAGGGAATGAATTTCTTTTATCAAACAGTTTATAGATAAATATTTTATCTTCAATTTTTATATCCAAATAAAGAAAAGTAGCTTGTGTACCCTTATGTTCACAGTTTAATTTTAACTAGTTAGGATATATTAAATGTTTAGTATTTGCAAACTCTTCGCTATCATTAATGCAAACAAGGTCGTTAATATATCGCCTACATCCATGATAACTATACGCTCTAGATATATCATTTTTTATTAATGATGACATATATATTCCAGTCTATGTAAATATAGATTTGCCCAAAATCGAGACGGATCCAAACCCATTGGAATACCTATTGTTTGGAGTAATAGTTTATTCCCTATTTGAAAGTAACTCTCTTTTATAAGGTGACTTATAAGCATTATCAGACCAATTTTGGACACACTCGTCTTACCATTTTTAGTTTCACACCAAAAGGCTTTAGATTTTGCAAAGTCTATGTATTTACCTTTTCCTCCTGCAAAAGCTAAATCTACAGTGTTACTTAATTCTTTAATAAGTTCTTTATGTGGTATTTTTGTATATAATGTACTAAAATCATATGTCGAGATTGATTTAGTCTGTTTACGAGAATTAATACGATCTAATTTTTATTTTACTAGATCGGAATTATTTACCACCCAAAATAGGTTTATATTACTATAGAATTTACTTTTTTTATGGAAATTATTTATTTGGTTTATAATTAATTTAAAGATTTTAGACACAGCCTTACTTAAAAGTTTAGTGATGCACATTTTTGAGGCAACAATGAAACGGGCGCCAACTGGTGTTTTATGCATTTTAGGTATCCAATACATAGATGGAAGTTTTTTGTATTTTTCTTCTAATTTGAATCCTAATTTTTCACAAATAATAGTATTGTTTATAATAATATTATCGTTTTTATTATTACTTAATTTATAAGTATCTGAAACTTCACCTATTATTCCTACTTCTAGCAATAAGCGTTGTATATAATACTTTTTACAGATAAAAGCTATATTATTTGTCGCCTTATCAATAGGAACTATTACACACCTATTTTGAAGCATTTCAAGCTCCGTAGTTATTTGTGGATTTCTAAGGAGGGGATTTGTTTTTGTAGGGTGTTTAAATTCTTTTAAACGTTCTACTTTTTTATTTACGAATCTAAGTATATTATTTTTCCATGCGTCAAATGTAGAGTGTAATAGTTTATGTTTTTTGCCATGGATGCAGTGAAGTTATCTAACGCTTTATTTATTTCCTTAACACATTTCGTATAATTTGAACATTTAGGTTCTCTATAGTTTGGGCCTTTACTTAGGAGTTTTCTTAATTTAGAATTTTTAACTATCATATATATATATATATATATATATATATATATATATATATATATATATATATATATATATATATATATATATATATGGGAAATGAAAAAGGAAAAACCAAGAAATATTTTTTATGTATTCATCAACGTTTCGTCTTTGTTTTAAGACTTCCTCAGGATGATAATTTTAAGAAAAATGTCACGCAAGTACATCGAAATATTGGGTTAGCATGATGTGTTGATAAGGAGAAATAGTAGCCGTGGCTACTAAGGGCGCTGGACGAGGGGCCAGGCTGCGAGAAGTCAGTAGTGGCGAAGAGTGAAATGAATATGGAAAGCTATGTCAACCCAATATTTCGATGTACTTGCATGACATTTTTCTTAAAATTATCATCTTGAGGAAGTCTTACAATAAAGACGAAACCTTGATGAATACATAAAAAAATATCTCTTGGATTTCCTTTTTCATTTCCCATATATATATATATATATATATATATATATATATATATAGAGAGAGAGAGAGAGAGAGAGAGAGAGAGAGAGAGAGAGAGAGAGAGAGAGTCGTGAACAAGCAGAACAATGGCGTTGTTACCTTCGGCGAGGACATCTTTGAAATCTAAATGGTGCCTACCACCAATCAACCGGCCCCCGAAATAATGATTCGCGTCGTGGCCTTAAATGTGATTCGAAACAGGCTACAAGTTAGTTACTGCCGACTACAACTTCGCCACGAACTCCTGTCTTTGGTGAGAAAAATAACTAAAAATACTGACTACTCTTTTCCAGTAAGACGGTGCCCCAGCACACAGGGTAAAAATATACAAAATGGTTTGGGGTCAAAAATGAGTCTCTGGTCGAAAGATTTTTGGCGACTATTGTAGTCCGCGCTAAAATCCTCGGATTACAGCGTATAGATAAATGTTGACAATAAAACTTGCAAAGTTAGTTATAATAACTAGCAACAATATGCTCCCTCCGTCGCATATTGTTGCTAGTTGGAAGCAGAACAGATACTTTACTACCTACAAAAAAGTTATTTTCCACCGAACGACTTGGGACTAAATTTTTTTTTTTTTTCATTAATGGTTGAAAACCTTCCGAGACTATATATATATATATATATATATATATATATATATATATATATATATATATATATATATATATATATATATATATATATAAACTTTTTAACGTCACAAGCCAGTTTCTCTTACATTGTAGGTATTTTGGTCTGATTGATTATTCACACATATCCTATTCCTCTGGAACACGTTATGTACTTTTATCACGGAAAATACACAAGGTATCCAAATCGATACACAGTTCTAACGTAACAATCGATCCGTTTATATACGGAACGTCGATACAGTTTGTGCCAAACAAAATCCTTTGTGGAAACTTTGTAAATTTAGCACCGAAAATTCTAAGTTATTTTCTCAGAGTTTGGCGTTGAACATTGTACAACGTTCTCTGTCATAGTTGGCACAGAACATGCCACTAAGTTCTCTGTCATAGTTGGCACGGAACATACCACTAAGTTCTCTGTCATAGTTGGCACGGAACATACCACTAAGTTCTTCTTTCAGAGGTTGCACAGAATCAGTTTTTGGTATGGCGAGTGCGACCTAAGTTAAGAAGGGCTTCTTGGTATTCATTTGCAGTATTTTAACTTTATTTATGTTTCAATTATTATTCATGCTTATTACTTTAAGGTTTCATGCGTCATACAGTGTCTTATAATATACATTCTAAACATTGGCTACAAATATTTTCATAGCCCCCTCTATTTAAATATCAATTTAATTCCTCCTTGTCAATACTTATTGTATTTCATTTCCCTGTATATAAGCTGGTAAACCCCTATCTCCTAATTTCAGTTGTGATTTTAACATAACACCCGTCTATCGTCGAGCCTTCCCTTTTACTGTCCCTATTTCACTGATAGATTCAATATTTTACAACAGTTAAATAAAATTACTTTTTAACTCTTCTGATAGGTCACCGGAAATCAATTTCCCTCTTCTCTCCCTTTTCCTTTCTTTTTTGTCTTTTTTCTTCTTTTTTTCTCCTTTCCTATATCAATCACTTTTATATTTCAAAACTATATCCGGTGTTTTGCATACCTGAAGATATAACGAAACGTCGTAGCGACTGAATAAAAATATATAAGTAATCAATTTTTGTTCATTCTATTCATCATTTTAATCCTCTCATAATATTCTTCATCATTTTCAATCCTCTCATAATATTCTTCATCATTTTCAATCTTCTCATAATATTCTTCATCATTTTACATCCTCTCATAATATTCTTCATCATTTTACATCCTCTCATAATATTCTTCATCATTTTACATTCTTTTATAATATTCTTCATCATTTTAATCCTCTCATAATATTCTTCATCATTTTCAATCTTCTCATAATATTCTTCATCATTTTCAATCCTCTCATAATATTCTTCATCATTTTCAATCTTCTCATAATATTATTCAGCATTTTAATCCTCTCATAATATTCTTCATCATTTTCAATCCACTTATAATATTCTTCATCATTTTTAATCCTCTCATAATATTCTTCATCATTTTCAATCCTCTCATAATATTCTTCATCATTTTAATCCTCTCATAATATTCTTCATCATTTTCAATCTTCTCATAATATTCTTCATCATTTTAAATCCTCTCATAATATTCTTCAGCATTTTCAATCCTCTCATAATATTCTTCAGAATTTTTAATCCTCTCATAATATTCTTCATCATTTTCAATCCTCTCATAATATTCTTCATCATTTTCAATCCTCTTATAATATTCTTCATCATTTTTAATCCCCTCATGATATTCTTCAGCATTTCAATCCTCTCATTATATTCTTCATCATTCAAGTGACAATGTATCTATCTTATTAATCCTAATCCTCGAGTGTCTTTTAGCCTTGATAACTGGTGACGGATTAGTATAAGGTTCAAACAGAACTAATAACGAAAGACTAATCGTTGTTCATATACATCTGAAGTTGGTGTTTCTGTTGCAAAAAGATATTTAATTTAATTCAATTTAAAACTTGTAGCTGCGAGAAATGTCGGTGCATAACTAATACAATGGTATTAATGTGTAGGTGATCGTCTTAAATGGTGAGACTCGGCATTTCGATTCCACAATCGTTGTCAGTGATCATTACGCCACTAAAAGTCCTTTCTACTTCCGGTTTGTTCGCATAAAATTAAGGAGAGTAGAAAGTGGACCGTAGGTTTATTTCGGCAATCTTGTAACTCCGGCTTCCCTTATTTTGACTTTTAGTTCTCACATTCCATGAGCTATGTTTCTGACAAAAGGGGAAAACTTGCTTTAATGGAATGTGCTCCGACGAACTTGCTGCTCTGGTGTAGAATTACAAGCCGATAACGTATTTTTGTTGGACAAGAGCAACATTTCACACCTAATGTGCTTAAACAAGTCATATCTCTCTTATTTGTGGAGCAATTTTGTCTTTTTCTCTCTTTTCTCTCTTTTCTCTCTTTTCTCTTTTTTTTTCTTTTTCTCCTTTCTTTCTTTTTTTTCTCTTTTCTTTCTTTTTCTCTTTTTTCTATTACTAATATTCTGAAAATGCACTCGTGTGGAGGATTCAAATGATGTAATGGTCTAAAACAGTAGAATTTCATTTCTTTTTAAGAAATTATTTTCAATCTTATTTTGGTCTTTAGTCCTCGAGCGATATTTCTGACAAAGGGAGGAGAACTGCTGTTTTGGGGTCGGAATCTATCCATCTAACACTTATCGTTTGCTAGATTTTTTATCTTGAAGTAGTATTTTTAGCTCCTTACATCAAGTGGCTTCATGCCTAGTCTAAAGCGACTTCCATAAAAAAAAATTAAAGACATATCTTCAATGACCTCCATCTGGTAACGTACAAACGACTGTAACACTTTCGAAATCCATATTGAAACGAGGTCATATTTCTGGTTGTATCTTTGGACTGTTTTTCTATCTTTTGGATTATCCAATACCAAAATACCATACCTATTCTAAACAAGTCATTGTGTACAATCGATTGAACACTAGTATCTATTTTATCCATAACTGGCAGGAAATTGTTGGTTCATACCTTGAACACCCCTTTGACTGGATGGTTATTAGAAAATTCCTTAAGTAATGTAACCAGTAATCTTTTTTAGGAATTGCGACCATTATACGCCCAAGCTAAGTTGACCTATTTGCTAATATCTTATTGTCACCGTTCCCCAAAGGTGACAATATATAATTAGAAATTGGATTTATTTATTTCAGGAGTAACGAGTAAAGTAAGAAGAAATGAATACAGAAGAAAACGGACAATCTCGACGGTCACTATCTTTGTTCGGCTCTCGTAAATTTCTGGCCGTTTCGAAAAATAAACGAGAAGGCGAAAGTTGTGAAAACTAAAATAAAGCAAAGTAATATTCAGAAAGGGAAAAGGAACATGTGGGAATGGGAAAAGCGAGAAAAAGACACAAGAACAGCGCGGTATAAAAGAATTTAAGAACGAAAGAAAAAGTTAAGGAAAACCAACCAACAAAAAAGAAGAACAAAAAAATAGAGAAAGAAATTTAAAAGAAACAGGAACTAAAAAGGCTAAAAACGTTTTGGGTGCGAACAAAATTATGGGAATGTAAGAAAAAGTAAAGAAATAACGAGAAACGAAAGTAAATATTTTATTGAAAAATAAAATATTATAAAATTATAAAAAAATATTGTAGAATATTATAAAATTATAACAACTATTGTAGAATATTATAAAATTATAAAAACTATTGTAGAATATTATAAAATTATAAAAACTATTGTAGAATATTATAAAATTATAAAAACTATTGTAGTATATTATAAGATTATTAAAAACTATTGTAAAATATTATAAAATTATAACAAGTATTGTAGAATATTATAAAATTATAACAACTATTGTAGAATATTATAAAATTATAAAACTATTGTAATATATTATAAAATTATAAACACTATTGTAAAATATTATAAAATTATAACAAGTATTGTAGAATATTATAAAATTATAACAAGTATTGTAGAATATTATAAAATAATAAAACTATTGTAATATATTATAAAATTATAAAAACTACTGTAGAATATTATAAAATTATAAAAACTATTGTAAAATATTATAAAATTATAAAAACTATTGTAGAATATTATAAGATTATAAACACTATTGTAGAATATTATAAGATTATAAAAACTATTGTAAAATATTATAGAATTATAACAAGTATTGTTGAATATTATAAAATTATAAAAGCTATTGTAGAATATTATAAAATTATAACAACTATTGTAGAATATTATAAAATTATAAAAACTATTGTAGAATATTATAAAATTATAAAACTATTGTAATATATTATAAAATTATAAACACTATTGTAGAATATTATAAAATTATAAAAAGTATTGTAAAATATTATAAAATTATAACAACTATTGTAGAATATTATAAAATTATAAAAACTATTGTAGAATATTATAAAATTATAACAACTATTTTAGAATATTATAAAATTATGAAACTATTGTAATATATAATAAAATTATAAACACTATTGTAAAATATTATAAAATTATAACAAGTATTGTAAAATATTATAAAATTATAAAAACTATTGTAAAATATTATAGAATTATAACAAGTATTGTTGAATATTATAAAATTATAAAAGCTATTGTAGAATATTATAAAATTATTACAAGTATTGTAGAATATTATAAAATTATAACAACTATTAGAAAATATTATAAGATTATAAAAACTATTGTAAAATGTTATTAAATTATAACAAGTATTGTAGAATTTTATAAAATTATTACAACTATTGTAGAATAGTATAAAATTATGAAACTAGTGTAATATATTATAAAATTATAAAACCTATTGTAGAATATTATAAATTTATTACAAGTATTGTAGAATATTATAAAATTATAACAACTATTGTAGAATATTATAAAATTATAAAAAGTATTGTAGAATATTATAAAATTATAAAAACTTTTGTGGAATATTATAATATTATAAAAACTATTGTGAAATATTATAAAATTATAACAAGTATTGTAGAATATTATAAAATTATAACAACTATTGTAGAATATTATAAAATTATAACAACTATTGTAGAATATTATAAAATTATAAAACTATTGTAATATATTATAAAATTATAAACACTATTGTAAAATATTATAAAATTATAACAAGTATTGTAGAATATTATAAAATTATAACAAGTATTGTAGAATATTATAAAATAATAAAACTATTGTAATATATTATAAAATTATAAAAACTACTGTAGAATATTATAAAATTATAAAAACTATTGTAAAATATTATAAAATTATAAAAACTATTGTAGAATATTATAAGATTATAAACACTATTGTAGAATATTATAAGATTATAAAAACTATTGTAAAATATTATAGAATTATAACAAGTATTGTTGAATATTATAAAATTATAAAAGCTATTGTAGAATATTATAAAATTATAACAACTATTGTAGAATATTATAAAATTATAAAAACTATTGTAGAATATTATAAAATTATAAAACTATTGTAATATATTATAAAATTATAAACACTATTGTAGAATATTATAAAATTATAAAAAGTATTGTAAAATATTATAAAATTATAACAACTATTGTAGAATATTATAAAATTATAAAAACTATTGTAGAATATTATAAAATTATAACAACTATTTTAGAATATTATAAAATTATGAAACTATTGTAATATATAATAAAATTATAAACACTATTGTAAAATATTATAAAATTATAACAAGTATTGTAAAATATTATAAAATTATAAAAACTATTGTAAAATATTATAGAATTATAACAAGTATTGTTGAATATTATAAAATTATAAAAGCTATTGTAGAATATTATAAAATTATTACAAGTATTGTAGAATATTATAAAATTATAACAACTATTAGAAAATATTATAAGATTATAAAAACTATTGTAAAATGTTATTAAATTATAACAAGTATTGTAGAATTTTATAAAATTATTACAACTATTGTAGAATAGTATAAAATTATGAAACTAGTGTAATATATTATAAAATTATAAAACCTATTGTAGAATATTATAAATTTATTACAAGTATTGTAGAATATTATAAAATTATAACAACTATTGTAGAATATTATAAAATTATAAAAAGTATTGTAGAATATTATAAAATTATAAAAACTTTTGTGGAATATTATAATATTATAAAAACTATTGTGAAATATTATAAAATTATAACAAGTATTGTAGAATATTATAAAATTATAACAACTATTGTAGAATATTATAAAATTATGAAACTATTGTAATATATTATAAAATTATAACAACTATTATAGAATATTATAAAATTATAAAAACTATTGTAAAATATTATGAAATTACAACAAGTATTGTAGAATATTATAAAATTATAAAAACTATTGTAAAATATTATAAAATTATAACAAGTATTGTAGAATATTATAAAATAATAACAACTATTGTTTAATATTATAAAATTATAAAACTATTGTAATATATTATAAAATTATAAACACTATTGTAGAATATTATAAAATTATAAAAAGTATTGTAGAATATTATAAAATTATAACAACTATTGTAGAATATTATAAAATTATAACAACTATTATAGAATATTATAAGATTATAACAAGTATTGTAAAATATTATAAAATTATAAAAACTATTGTAGAATATTATAAAATTATAAAAAACTATTGTAGAATAGTATAAAATTATAACAACTATTGTTGAATATTATAAAATTATAAAAGCTATTGTAGAATATTATAAAATTATAACAAGTATTGTAGAATATTATAAAATTATAACAACTATTATAGAATATTATAAAATTATAACAAGTATTGTAAAATATTATAAAATTATAAAAACTATTGTAATATATTATAAAATTATAAAACTATTGTAGAATATTATAAAATTATAAAATATATTGTAGAATATAATTAATTTATCAAATCTATTGTAGAATATAATAAAATTGTAACATCTATTGTAGAATATAATAAAATTATAACATCTATTGTAGAATATAATAAAATTATAAAAACTATTGTAGAATATTATAAAATTATAAAATATATTGTAGAATATAATAAAATTATAACATCTACTGTAGAATATAATAAAATTATAAAAACTATCGTAGAATAGAATGAAAACATATTTGAATAAGCACGTAGAGATTTTTGAAAAAAGTATTTGTATAAAGAAAAAGTAAAAATAGCAAAAGTAAGACTTGAATTATTATAATTTATATATCAATACGATAACGTGTGTGTTCGTGTGTCACGCTTACATCAAAAGCTCTACGCATGCGGGCTTCACCTAGATTTGAAAAAAATTCAAGTCACATAATTTTAGAATTATTTCAATTATTTCCCTTTGGTTCAACGGTTAGCGACGTAGCATTTTGACGTCGGTCCGACTGGTTTGTAGTTCGATCCCAACCAACCTCTAAGATTTTTTCTACATCATAGGAGGGAGGGAGGAACGTAGGGAGGGGACGACCGGGAAGACACATATTAATACGATAGCGTGTGTGTTATTTTGTGTGTCACGCTTACATCAAAAGGAACGAGCTTCCGAATCTTTGTATGCTACTCATAAATTGGAGCCAAATTCAATTTAATCTAAAGCATTTCCAAAGTATGGTTTAGTCGTCGAAATATTACCTTCACTAGAAATATTGTATATAAAGAAGTTTTGTAAATTGTTTCATGTATTGTTCATTTTTTAAATAAATATACAAGTCAAATCTTGTCATATTTTATGCAAACATGTATAGGTTAGGAACAAGATAATTAGTATTGAAAACATCATTTCGTGTAATTTATACGGGTCCCGCTAGTTATTTTTTATTATTATTATTATTATTATTATTATTATTATTATTATTATTATTATTATTATTATTATTATTACTTTAATAAATTGTCATATTTTCAATGTAAAACAAAAGAACTTTCGATTGATAAGTTTGGGCAAAATAAGTTAATAACTTAATTCTTTGAGTTGGTTGGGCAAAAGTCTTTCAGCTGCAAGTCTGTTGGTCAGTAAATGAGTATCATTTGTAAGCGCTGAAAAATAAATCTCGGTTAATTGTTTTTACACAATATCGAGAAATCCTGATTCCTTATATATAATTGTATCACAGTCTACAGTTTTCTTCGAATGTCCGGCTGGCTTGGCAGGCCGAAAGCAGACTCAAGGCGTTTCAACGAATAATGGCGATAGAGAGGCGCTCGTAAACCAAGACTATTCGCGATTGTCTCCGGTGTTGCGCATCATTAATAGACCAAGACTGCCGAGGAAGTCGCGTCAGGTAGAGCCAATCACTCCACTCGTCTCCTCAGCGATCGTTTGATATAAAAATATGTCGAGAAGATTAGCATATGTTGACCTCTTCGATCGTTGCTGACGTTACATGTCCAGGGTTTGTTGCTTGAATTAGATAGGGAATTGGAAGATATGTAAAATACAAAAATAACCCAAAAACGTAAATTAAAATAAACTCAAATAAAAGCGTTGTGGTTAGGGTTAAGGTTAGGGTTAGGATAAGGGAAGGGTTAAAGTAAAACAACAAGAAGATAAAAGCAATAGAGAAAGAATCGGATTAGAAAGAACAAACAACAAACAGTAAGAACAAGAAAACAAAAAAGGAAAATGGCGACAACTAAAAGACTTAGTAGAAAAGAAAGGAAAGAAAAGAAAAGGGAATTCAAAAAAAGGGAAATAAATGAGGAAGAAAAAAGAAAAGGCAATGCAAAGAGTAGAATAAAAGAAAGAATGGAAAAAAGAAATTAAAGAAAGGAAGGCTAAGACAGGGACGGAAGGAAAGGAAAAAAAACACAAAAAGAA